>CM061165.1:307500-475000 GCA_030710495.1 Labroides dimidiatus | reverse complement strand
GTTGTCTATAGCAGAACAGTACAGTTCAGTATAGTGCTTAAGTGTTGAGCATGAAGCACACACACACACACACTGAGACACAAGAGCATACTCACATGCACACAAGTAAGGGTTTCAACTGAGTTTCTACCATAGACTGTATAATTAATGGACGTAGTCTCCGCGACGTCACCCGTCTGTTTCTGAAACGGACATTTGAGTCAAAATGGCTGGCGCGGCCATATTGGAAATGAGGCGTGCTGTGAGTCTCCACAGTAATAACAATAGGACGCACCACAGTCATGTGATTTGAGCTGTGCCTCTGATTGGACAAACTGGCGAGCTAAATATTGTGGAAACTGCCGAATTAGAAAAAAATTCACCCTCCGTACAGTGCGTGCCATTAGTGAAATCAAAAGTTTTACAGTGCAGCCAAGTCCTGGTGACAAAACATCAGAGGCTTTCTCTGTCACACATGGAGTATTCAAGGATACCAAGCTCGAATAACACAAGGGAATTCAGAGCTCTCGATAGCTCACAGCAAAGAAAGCAAGAAAAGAAGCTGTACTCAAAAAAAATCCACTGGCTGCATGCTTGTAAAATGCTGAGCAAAGAAGATCAATATGTCAGGGATTCAAGAGGGTGTTTCCTTTAAGGGTAATCTGTATGTTAGGGTTGAAACAAAGATGATTTTATTTGTACAGTTGAGATCTTGGCTGACAATGACCCTCACTATTTCCTTGTAAGGATTACAACGGAAAAGTGCACTTAATTAGTGCAAAAGATGAACTTGTATGGAGTACAACCAAAATGTCTTATTTGTGATGTGCTTTGTAATCAATCTACTGTGAGAACAAACATTTCTATGTGTTATTGTGTCAAGCTCAATGAAGGCATGTTTTGAAAGGTCTGAGATCTACAGATTAGAAACATGGATGCTGGTCTGTACTTCTAAAGATCTGAGTGCACCAGCACACATGGATCTCAACTTTTCCTGTCTTATCTCTGTGACTAAACATCTGGCTTTGGTTTTCTTGCCTCCATTTTCCTCCTGTCATCCTTTGATAATTTAGTTTTCAGTTCTTTCAAAGTTTTTTTTTTTCTCCCCAGCTCCCCTTAGCTTCTGCCTGTCATTCATCCCCTCTCTTTATTCTTCACCCTTTCAGGACATTATTCAAGGAAAGGCCAAGAGGGAGAAGTAGCTCATGAGATTAGACTTGGATAACAATACCTTACATTTAAAAACTACCTCTGCAGGACTCTGAAGTTAATTGAAGTCATATTTCAAACACAGAAAGCGGGTGAAGAGCACAATTAATATTATAGTGGACTAAAGTCTTGTTCCATCTGAAAAATGAGGCAAAATTTTGGGTTCTTTTGTTTCAAAGATCATAAGATTATTAGATTATGCTAAACCACTGTGCCACATGTACTATATGTGATTAAAGAAAACCATCCTTTCAGACTAAACCCAGGAGTCTTGGCTCTACTCTAAAAATATTTGTCTTAAAGTGTTATACGCTGGGACTTATCTTATTTTCCACTCTAAGGCTACATTTATTGAGTGTGTCAGAGGAGCAGGACTGCTGATCTAGACCAATTTTAGTATTTCACATCGTGATGAATCAGGTGTTCAGGATGAACCCGCCTGTGATAGCATAAGAACAGGAGGACTTGGGTACATCAATGCATAAAACCTGCCTCGTGGATGCTATTTATTATGATTTAATCAAGTATTTCAGAGAGAGCTTTTGATGCAGAAGCACAGATGGAGCCAAACTAGATCCAAAGTAAGGCCAGATGTGATCTTGTTTAACCAAATCCCTCCACCTTCTGCTGATGAACAGAGCACCCTGATAATCCACCATATAATGTTAACCCATAAACACATTTTAAATCATTAATCATATTATGATGTATCCGTCATTTGTGGGGCGTGAAGAGAGAAAGAACCATCACTAAAAATCAGCTGCACTTGATCCATTAAAGGCCTAAATTAAGCAGAACAAAAGACAAATGCAGCAATAAACAAAGCAGAAGTGATACACTGCTGAGAGTGGTGTTATCAGGATGGATCTGAATGCAATCATGATGACATTGGCAGTAATGACTACAAAAAGACAGCTTGTTGGTGAATAAGAGCACTGTTTTGTATTATGTGATTGGCTGTAAGCAGTAGAGAATGCCATTTTTGAACAATTGCTATTTGTCTGGGAGAGATGGAAAAAATACAACAAAGGGATAAAAGTGATGTAGACTGAACCGGGGCATGATGTCTTTGTCCCCTTTTTAATCTGTTTTCCTGGTTTGAGCTTTTGATATTTTGACAGTTCTGACAAAGGCGGACACAACAACACTTTTGTCTTACTGTCTCTGCAGCTCATGAAAAACATTTGGCTTTCTATTGGGGTTAACAAGGACTCCACAGTTTTGAATCCAGTTTGATGACCAGTTTGTTAAACAGTACTTTTCCTCTTTGTTCTTTTCTTTCTGACCTATCATACATAACAGTGTTGTTATATTGCAGATCTCATATGTACTCTGTGGCATATTACCTCATTTTGTGGCCCTGGGTTGTCATATGACATGTTGTAAGGTTTTGTGACGAATGTATAATCTGGGGCATTGCTCTAAGCCCCTAAAAAACAACTTACCAGCCATGAACTAAAACTAAAAATAAATAACATAAATTTGAAATGGAAACTAATATGCCAAATAATAATAATAATAATAATAATAATAATAATAATCATATATTACTTAGGATACAATATTAACTATAGTTCCGAGCCAAGATGGCAGCCACAGCAGTATAGTGTGTTGTTAGGCTCTTCCAATCCATCAAAAATCAGGAAAAAAACTCGAAATCTTCATATTTGAGTAACATTTTCATCTCCACAAGAAAGAGACTTTTTAACTGGTATGATTATTTTCTACCATTTTTTAATTTTTTTTTAATGTTTTTGGTGGAAGGCCTCTTTTGGTGGCCACTAGGGATGAGCCGGATATTCGTTTCAAACGAGTACTCGTTACAGATAATGCATTTTTGCCGAGTCCCAGCACAACACAAGTTTTTTTTTAGGATTATTCGTATTTGTGCTAAAAGAATCCTCATTGGGTAGCAACAACTACTGTCTTCACTCTTCATGCTCTGTGATTGGCCAGCCACACACAGCACACACCCCTCCCTGCACCCACATGCTGCAGCGAGGAGGTGCCTGCTCTCCTCACATACAGGCAGCGAGTGACAGCGACTACTTCTTTTGCTTGCTTGATTGTAGTTTACGTTGCTCTAATCTCTGTACTACTCACTCAGTTTTCTTCTGCTCGTCTCTATTGAGGTTTGTTCAGTATTTAAAGTTACTTCTTCAACTTATTTCCTGTCATACGCGATGCATGTGACAAGACGGGGCTGAAAACGGCTCGTGTCGCGCTAGTCAGTGCCTCTTGCTTCAATTCGGGACCGTTTTTTAAGGTTTTCGTTGTCTCGCATCTCTTTAGTTCTTTATTTATATTTAAAGTTACTTGATTATCTGTTTTGCAACGTACACGCAACGCATTTGGAGGTTTAAAGCTGTAAACTCCTTGTCTCGCGTGTCCCCCTCCATGCCGGTCTTTTTTTTTCTTTTTCTTTTTTTAACTGGCTGTGTGATTTTAGTTTGGCTGGTGAGAAAGTTGGTTGGAAAGCTTTGCCCATTCTGAGCACAGTGTTTTTGAAAATACAGTGAACAACAAGGCAGATTTTTTTGTTTTTTGCCACTGAATGTTTGCACAAATCACCTATTAATTTTACACAGATCATAAATAAAGAGACAGTCTTTCACACCACTACATACACATTTTACCAGTTGTACATAATACATAGCTGAAAATAAATATAGCCATTTCAAATCAATTCTTGCCAGTTTCAGACTTAAAATAATGTTCAGATTTAAGTCTCGCCCATTGGACAAAACAGGCCCACTTCCGGTTTAGGCCCCGCCTCTACGAGTACGGATACGGATACAGATAATATGGATGGGTAAACAGATACAGATACAGATAATGGTGTACTCGCTCATCCCTAGTGGCCACAGTGTGTTGACATATTAGCAAAAGTGGACTATCTGGAATCTCAGCAAGAAAATTGTAATGTGAGTGTTTTTGTTTTTTTTTTTCTTTTTCTGCATTTACTGAGTACAACTTTAACCAGCTGAAAGACATGGCTACAAAGAAATTAGGAGAAGACATGGAGGAGGTTAAGAAATCTTTAAACTTCATGTCAGAGGAGTTAAGTAAGGTGGAAAAGCAACAGATGGGCCTACTGGATTTGATTGAAGAAGTGAAACAACTGAAGGCTGTGATAAAAGAAAAATAAAAATAAAATTGAAGAGCTTGAAAGAAGAGTGGATGATTTTGAACAGTACACAAGAATGGATGACCTTCTGATATCTGGACTTGAGACAACCCACCGTACCTATGCACGGATAACAGCAGGTGACAAGAAGGGTGAGGATGCACCAAGAGGTGAACTACACACACTTGAGCAGCAAGTCATCAACTTCTTCAGCAGCAAGGACATTTCTATAGACAGTCAAAATATAGCTGCTTGCCACACTATACCCCAGAGGCGAGACAGCAGGTCTAACAGGCCCAACATCATCATTCGATTTGTGAGTAGAAAACACAAACATGAGGTGCTAAACCAGGCAAAAAAAAAATTGAAAGGCACTGGGTTGTATGTAAATGAGCACTTGACAAAGAGAAATGGTGAAATTGCAAGACAAGCTAGAATCTTGAAAAAGGAAAAGCGGATTCAAGACACTTGGACTAGAAACTGCAAAACAATGGTACGACTAAAAGGCACACCAGAACAGACTAGAGTGATAGTCATCAGAGACATAAAAGAGTTGGATCAATATAAATGAAAATGATTAATCACATGGTAGATGGGTGGAATAGTTTGGAATTTCCAACATTTATCTTGCCATGCAATGTATGTATATGTAAAGTACTGTTTATGAATGACAACAAATGTGTACACACAGAGATTTTAAGTCTTTTGACTTTCAAGATCAAAACCTTATGACTTAGAAAATTACATTGATCCAGAAATCCACTTCTACCAGAATAATGACATAAACTGTGAATATTATTCTGAAGATAAGTTTAATTCTAGTGTGAACGTGGAGGGATTTTCAGCGATTCATTTTAACAGCAGGAGTCTTTACAGTAACCTCTCCAAAATTAAAGATTACAGATTACAGCTCCAACAAAAGTTTACTGTAATAGCGATTCCAGAGACTTGGATGAGAGATGATAAAGATCTACAGGATGGATTAGAGGGATACGAAATGTTCTGGCAAAACAGGGGCAATAAAAGAGGAGGGGGGGGGGGGGGGGGGGCTTTTTTGTGATGACTGAATTTAAATATAAAGTAATTTGGGATATGACCACTGCTATTGATAATTTGATGGAATGTATTACTATTGAAATTATATTTAAAAGGTATAAAAAAAAAAAAAAACATTTTGAGAGTTAAATTATGGAATGGACTTAGTGATGACTTGAAATTGTGTAGATCACTGTTGACCTTCAAAAAAACATTGAAAGGTAAAATAATAAAAGGATTACAATGTAAGTTGAATCAGATGTGAAAGGGTTAAGAACGATCATTTAGTGTCAATCTTGTGTTCTTTTCTTTTTAATTTCTTCTTTGTTTAAGTGATATTCCAGGTTATTTAATGGATTGTATAGGATAGGCAAAATAAGCCTTGGCTTCCAGCCAATTCCTTTTTCTGGTTACAGAATTTGTCAGATTTCTTTTTTTTTTTTTTTTGTGAGAAAACCTTCAGTGGGGGCAAGTACTTGTATATGTGCTCGAATACATATGTTTCTGTGCTGCAGCCTGTAACCGAAAGTAAAATATTCATTCATTCATTCTTGCTGCTGAAAAACATCCCCACAGCATGATGCTGCCACCACCATGCTTCACTGTAGGGATGGTATTGCCCAGGTGATGAGCTGTGCCTGGTTTCCTCCAAACATGACGCCTGGCATTCACGCCAAAGAGTTCAATCTTTGTCTCATCAGAGCAGAGAGTTTTCTTTCTCCTGGTCTCAGAGTCCTTCAGGGGCCTTTAGTCAAACTCCAGGCAGGCTGCCATGAGCCTTTTACTAAGGAGTGGCTTCAGTCTGGACCCTCTACCATACAGGCCTGGTTGGTGGATTGCTGCAGAGATGGTTGTTCTTTTGGAAGGTTCTTCTCTCTCCACAGAGGACCTCTGGAGCTCTGACAGCCTGACCATCAGGTTCTTGGTCCCCTCTCTGACCTAGGCCCTTCTCCCCTGATGGCTCAGTTTAGATGGCCGTCCAGCTCAAGAAGAGTCATGATGGTTCTGGACTTCTTCCATTTACAGATGATGAAGTCCACTGAGCTCATTGGGACCTTCAAAGCAACAGAAATGTTTCTGAACCCCTGATCCAGATTTGTGCCTGGAGACAATCCTGTCTCTGAGGGTCTACAGACAGTTCCTTTGACTTCATGCTTGGTTTTTGCTCTGACATGCTCTGCCACCTGTGGGACCTTATATAGACAGGTGTGAGCCTTTCCAAATCAGGTCCAGTTAGCTGAATTTACCACAGGTGAACTCCAATGAAGCTGCAGGAACATCTCAAGGAGGATTGGAGAAACCAGGATGACTCTGAGCCACATCTGGAGCTTCATGACAAAGACTGTGAATACTTTCTTGATGCATTGTAGCAACACATAAAAGCAGGCTCTTTGGCATCAAACACTTCTCTGTAGTGTTGTTTCGTTGTCCTGTAACTTGGTATCCTGCAGCTGCATCAGGTATAATGCATTTGTCAGCCCACCCACCCAACAAGATCACCAGCCACCACTGAGAGTGGGTGTTCATGTTCAGATTAAAAAAAAAAAAAAAGGTTTATTAATCATCTTTTTTGAGGCTGTCATATAACAATCCGTTCTGATTAAACAGATCAAACATAAATCCTGCACTCTGATGCACAAAATCTATCACATTAAAATGCACAGGCCCACACAAGCACACATGAGAAAGCAAGAGGCCCCTGGTGACTCAGCAGTAATCCTACTCCAGCTCAGTTGTAGTAATTTATACTGTATATCTGCAGTAATACTCATGTGGACACATTTGCACAGAGACATTAATCTCCCCACACCTTGGCTCTGATCCATAGTCTACACTGACACTGATCACAGACCAGTGCTTGAAATTTCGAGGAAATGAAATGATTCAGCAATCACTGCTGTATTTGCAGCTGAGGATCAACCCAGTAAACAAATTTCCTGTTCAGATTCATTGTGATGACTCTGATTTTAGTTAGGACAAAGAAACCGGAGATATTACTCTGTCAAAAAAACTTGTTTGAAATCTATTAGCAAAGTATGTAAATCCATAAAAAGTCTGTAACTCTGTAACTTTGACATGAAAAGGCAAGCAGGGTATTTTTAATTGAATCCATCAGATTGATTTGATGATATTGCATCTCTATCAGTGTACAAGAACTCAATCTCATCTGCTGATTGCCTGAGCTCTTCACATAAAAGAAGCAGGAATCTTTCATTACGGCTGTGATAATTCCACAAGATATACTTTAGAAATCAGTGCATATTCAGAACTGTGTACTGGATAAAAATAGAAACCCAGATGGAATTCATTAAACCGATACATCCACTCTACAGACAAGGCCTTGTTACTGTGAAGAGAGATGAACCCAGCTGAAATAAGGCACCCTTAATGCTCTGTGCTACTTTAAAAAAAAGACGTTTTTTTTTATTTCTTTGTTTGTTTTCGGTTGGCCCTCAACCAGCACACCAATCCTAGCTAGACAAATCAATCGTCTCCAAGCAGTGTCCCAGCCAAGTAAAAGAGACAAATCAGGATTTTGTTCTAAACAAAACACTTGTATCTGTCCAGGTACTGTTGCACAGTGTGTATGCGCTGAGTACGTTTTTTGGTGTGTTCTCTTGAGAGCTGATGAAAGTGTCAGGGTATCACTTGACCTGCAGTTGGACAGGGGGAGATCATTGGCCATGTGGCTGATATTGTATTTAACTGAGCGGAGTAGGGTTGTTTCTTTGTTCCCTTGGGAGCTTCGTGAGTATGTTGAGTTTGTTCAAGCACATTTGGTTTATAATTATTGGTAGATGTCTGTGTTTAAGAAGTAATGTAATACTGATTACATCCTTTGTTTGTTTAGTTTGTTGTTTGTTAGTTTCACTCTTTCTAGTGCATTAAACCTGTGGACAAGCAACGAAGTCTCCAGCGTCTTGATATCAGGAAGAGTTTAGCTGTCTGTCAAGGTATATACAGCACAAATATTAAGAACAAAACATTAGGCCAATTTTGTTGTGTGGGATAGAGCAAAGTTAAAAATTAAAAAATAAATAAATAAATACATAAATAAATAAATAAATATAGATACATATATTTACTCAAAGGAAGCACACATTCACTGGCTGTTCAGATCAATCTTGTCTAAACTGATTACTTATTTTAGTCTCTGTCTCAACCCCCCTGTTTTAGCTGTTGTTTCTTTAAGGCTCTCAGCTCCAAAAACCCCCTTCCCTCTGATTTGCCTTCACTCTGGAGGTCTGTTGGGGACAGAGCTACGGACTGACCCATCCCACCAATGTGTTATGAAGCAAGTTGGGAAATCCTTTTATGTCCATTTATGCAATGACCTCATCATTTCAGCAAGTCTGGGGGCGATCTGGTGCTTTTTTTTTGTATGCAGTGTTTTGAGCAGGTTACAGGTCTAAATGGCTATGTAGCTGTTTAAAAATCTGCACACCTTTACTATAAGCATTCAGCACAATACTCCCTCTTTGAGTGACATAGTTTCAGGGTTTGATTTTGGAAGAGTTTGCTAATGTACTTGTGAATTCCGGCTCTGCAGTTTGTTCAGGTGAAAAGGAAATGCTTAAAATACTAGATCACAACACATATAACTGCAACTCATGCAGTTCCAAGAAGTTCCAAGAACAGAGACTTTTTTCCATAAGCAAATGCAATGTGCCTGTATACAAAAGCAGTAACTTTTGTTTGAAATAAAGGAAATGTATGTTAGTCCTGAAAAAAAGATACATGTGAGTTTTTAATGGTTTTTGGTACAACATAACATTATTGATGTGATTGTGTTAACATTATCATCAATTACTATCCTCTCACTGGCATCATAATCAATCATGTCCTCTGTCATCTGCATTGTCTTCCTGATTTTTTTTTTTTTTACCTCTCTGTGAAAAGGCAGGGGCTATTCTTGATCTGAACTCAAGTATGGACTATTGTTGGGGCGACTGTGATCAGTGGTAGAGTTGTCGCCTCTCAATTGGAAGGTTGAGGGTTCGATTCCCAGTCACATGTTGAAGTGTCCTTGAGCAAGACACTGAACCCCAAATTGCTCCCACGGTTGTTCCGTGGTGTGTGAATGAGTATGAATGGTTTAGATCAAACTGATGGTTCTTATTATAGAACGTTCTACCATCAGTGTGTGAATGTGGTGTGGATGGGTGAACGAGACTAGCAGTGTAAAGCACTTTGAGTGGTCAGAAAGACTAGAAAGGCGCTATACAAGTACTGGTCCATTTACCATTTACCATTCTTTGCAATTACAATGTGGGTAGTAACACCCAATGCACTGGTAAACAAATAATCCAAACATTTCATGAACAATAAAACCTACTTCATGTTTACTTATATAAAAATCTTTTGAAGTGGAGAGTAATATTGATTGCAAGATACTCAAACTGACACAACAACATGACTTCACTAACCAAAGAAGCTTGACACAACCAGTAAATGTTGCACTGATTGATGTGTTTGGATATTAGACATTGCATGGTGACTGACACCCTGATACCTGACAATTGAGCCATGAAAAGCCCTCCAGAGTCTTGATGAATGCGGCCATACAGTCTGTTAAATATTGAGCTAAGATCCAATGATGGCTTCTCTACATTTCTAGTTAAGATACCCACTCTATAGAAGTGTTGCTGTGTTGAAATTCCAATTATTCAGTAGAAATATTCTTGTCTCAAGTGCCCCCACCTCAAAGAAAGACAGATAAAAAAGGTAGTGGAAAGACATCAAAGAAGGAGAAAAAAGAAGGAAAGCTGGGGGAAAATGTTTTTGATTAGAGGCAAAACAAAGGTTGAGCACAGCTGACAGTTTTAGAATGGTTTCAGCTAATACCATTTGGTACCAGTTTAGTTCTGAGGTCTGGAATGTGGTTTTAATCATGTTTAGGTTGTATATTAATTTCTAAAACTGTCAATTTAACAGACTCTGAAGCTAATTCTGCAACCCCCACTTCTAATGTCCAAAGTGGGGATGTCTTGTAAAACGTAAATAAAAACAAAACACAATAATTTGCAACTCCTATTTAAACCTTGAACACCTATTATACTAACAGTCAGCTTGGACCTTCTTCAAATATTTTCTTATTTTTATCAATAAATGTGTCAAAAATTTTGTCTTTAGTGTGAAATATTTTTCCTTTTTTCAGGATAAGTTGAACATTCAAAATCTATCAAAAATGTGAATTTTTTTTATGTGTCAGAAGTCTTAAACTGTGTGAAATAGAAAAAAGACTTCATAAAAATTGTAGATATCCTCTTAAAGGTTTTGAGATGACATAAATTTAGTTTCAGCTAGAACACCACAACAAGCAGTTTTGACTGTTATGGTTTGATAAGGTTCAGTAATTACCAATGTTTTTCTCATGAATGATATTCTTAAAGCAGTTTCTGTCCAGTTGAAGGCAGAGTCCAGAGTTTGCTCGGAGACCAATCTAGGTGGCCATTTATCAGAACAAATGTACAATAATGTAAAAAAAAAAAAAAAGTAAAATAATAAACAGTAAAGTAATAAGTGAGCAATAATACAGCATTTTGAGGTAAAGCCAGTGTGAAAACATTGTGCTAGGTATTGAAAATAATTAGCTTAATTAATCTGGTAATAAATAGTGTATACAAATTCACTATGTTTGGAATGACGGCACACCCCGTCTACTCCTCTATCTTCATCTGCTCTGACTCCTCCACACATCTTGCAGGAACTCTGCTCTTCCTTGTAGAATGCCTCAACATTTTTTCCTCCACTATGTTCAGCACTACTAATACAACAGGTGAACAATGGTAAAAAACAGGTAGGCTTTGGCCACAACATGACAGAAACGAAACCGACACTTACGTAAAAACTCCAAAATTATTCTTTACAATGACGAAAATACTAAAGACAAAGAAGGCACCTCTAAACACTGCTAAACTGCTAAACACTCTATTTGCACTCTCTCTCATCCTGTCTGACTGTTTTTTAAAAGTAAATTTTCCATCCACCGAGCTAAGCAAGGCGCTGTCAACAGTGTTATCTATCACTCAGTGCGTCGCTATAATTCGTCTGCCAGAAACTTGTGCACTGAGAACCATTCTGTTAATTATCAAATTAACGCGACAAAGTCCCACCACTAATATATATATATATATATATATATATATACATATATATAAATTGTGACGATAAAACTTTACAATGATGCATTTAAATTCACGTAGGAATCAATAAACTGAACAACTTCCTTTGACATAACCAAAAGTTTTGGGGGGCAGGGGGTGTCACATGGGGCAAAGAGAGAGCGTTACTTCAAACTCTTGTGGAGTGTTAGGATAGTTCCGATTTGAATTGTGACGTCATTCTCATGGTTATCATTGTCTTGTTACATAGTCGGTTTATCTCAGCATTTTAGCTCGTCTTACGTTGTGTACTCAGGAACAATGTGTGTATAGCTAGTTGACAGACAGATAGCTCCCGTCTCCAGCTCACGTCTGCAGGCCTCACTGACTCTGAATGACCTTCTACACACTCTCCATTAACACCATGCTCAAACAACACACACATTTGAACAGCACATCTCTCTGACACCTGACGTCAGCTGTGGGTTGAGACAGCTGTGTCAATCATAATGATGGCCACTTACTCTGGGTTGTTTAGTTAAGCTCAACCTCTGTATAGGTGTAGCCAATCAATGTGTTCAAACTGTACTGCACCTGGATATCAGGGCTCATTCTGTTGAGACCAGCGCTGTGAACTTTACCTGTGACCAGAATAAATGCTGAACTGAGAAATAACTCTTCTTCTGTAATTCTTGGGAGGTGTTTTTCCAAAGAACCAGGAGATCTTAACAGGATGACTTTAATTTTAATGGGTAAAAATGGCATAGTACTCTTCAGTGTTTCATACAGGAAAAGCAAAGCTTTTGGAAGGAAAGAGCAGACTAGTGCATACAATTGAATTGTGCTAATGTTTGTCTTGCCTGAATAAAGAAGGAGGGATGAGATTTTGATAGAGAAGAAAAAAAAAAAAAGAATCAACAGAAGAAAGTTCATTTATTGATATAAAAAAAATGATGGTGTACTCAGTATATACTGACCTGTCACTTGTTTGAAACTGTTTTTTTTGCACTCACAATTGCTTGTTTATCATTTTTATGTTATAAAACTGCTCAGAGTAGAAAAATACTAAAGCTCAAAACTAAAACTCAAGATTTGTTCCGTAATGTTCAATGTAATTTTCTTTTTGTTAGAAGTGACATTATAAAATTGGTATTGGTATGGTTGATGCTCAACCCTAGAAATGTAGAACTAATAAAAAAAAATGTTTGGAAAAGAGTTGACTTTATTGTGTGTGGTATTTTGGCCAGTTGAACTTTAGAATAATTTGAGCCCTTTTTCAGGCTATGGGCCCAAAAAGGAGTTCAATTGATCACTGTGAGAAGGAGTTTTGTCCTTTTAAGAGCACTGAAACATCTCTGACTGTCGATGCCATGGGGGTTGTAAAGGTTATCTGTCATTTCATTGTTTCAGAAAAAGTGCTGTGGCAATCACCAGCAGCTCACCTAGGGTTGCCTCTGTGCATAATTGGGGGAATTATCGGTTACATTGTCTAGCTGCCTACAAGGGAAACGGTTCAGGGTCAGTTGGGTCAAAAGAAACTCAATGTCAAGTTCTCTCAATGTGCACCTTCAGCTGCTTGATCATTATTGACACTGTCAGACTGCTACATTCTGCGCTAAGATTCTGCAGCAACGGTTGTGTTTGCATCTGGTTGTGGCTGGGTGTCATCAGTGGTCAATTTGTGAAAAAATTCTCAAGGGGCTGTCTGCTTTTCAGAAGATCTGTGGTTCATTTACAAAGAATGTCCTAAAGAATAATGGATAAAAAGGAATAAAAGCTCACACACTCCAGGACTGTGAACAGGCCAGAGGTTTGCTGGATTGACATGTTGGATTGTCCAACTGTAGATTCTGCACCTTTTAAAGTTCCACCATGCCTCCCTTGTCACTTGAATCCTTCTGCATCATACTTTATCCAGTGCTGCCGCTCACTTCAGAGACTTGGAGAAAACCATTGCAAAAGCTGAGATGTTGTCCAGTGAGCAGGCCTGTTGTATGGTAAAGATAAAGCAGTGCACAGAGGGAGGGTGACTGTACTTTTTTCTAACCTGCAAGCCTGATTCTGTTCCTCTCATTAAAGTCAGCCCATTGTGTTCCACAGCATCTAATACAGTCCAAAGTCCTTCACAGTAAATGCCTGCTTTTCTTCATCCACTTGATGTGTCTCATCAAGTTGACAAACATTGTACATTTTGGCCAAAACATAAAGCTGCAGGGTTTTAGCCTACCATCTGATTATTCAGTGGTTGAAAATTCAATCCACATTATTCCTACATCAACAAAATCAGTGTAGTCAGTGCGGCCGGGCTGGTTATGTAATCCAACTCAGAAGTGACTGAACATAACAAGCTTTGTGCAGCATTATGAATCATTTCTTGTGTCATTAGATGGTGCAGAAATAACAGATGACTCAGCACTAAACAGAATGTGTCCGCCCACCTACATTTAAATGAGTTCCAAAAAAAAAAAAAAAAAAAAAAAAAAAAACCCTCAAAACTACTGTACAATTTCAAATTACCTTGACTTTAAACCAATTCTCCCTTTTGAAAGACTGAATTAAAATTAAAATGTAAATACATTACATACAAATATATACAAATGTAATACATTTTAATCCCAGTGGAGAAGCTTTGGGTGTTACAGCAGCTCCAACACACAATTAAGTCAAAATACATCATATAATATGAAGACAAATGATTTGAGAAATAAATAAGGATATTCCAATTCCAAGTAAACATGACATAAACCAAAAAGAGGAATTAATAAGGATGATAACAATGAGTACATGCAATATACTGAAGTCTGTATAAATGTTAATACTGAGGTCACTAAAAATATGAGTCTGTACTGATATTTGCATCCAAATAAGCACCACCATGTAGAGATATGTGCATCCAAGAATATGCATGCACAGATATATGTATTACAGATAGTGCATGATGGAGATAACATTCTGGTCACAGGTCAGACAAAGTATGCAGCATTTGTCAGGATGAGGTAAGAATGATTTCCTTTGCCATTCTTTGGGGGATTCATTAAGTGCCCTGTTGTCCTGTGGTTGACGAGGGTGTCCAGGATGCCACGAAGCTTAGACAGCATTCCCCAATTTCACACCCCTGTCTAGACTCCAGCTCCACCCCTCCACTTACTAGAAATATGGATGAGTTTCTCTGACTTTTCTCTGCTCACCCTGACTCTCCATCTTTCATTCCACTGGCACTGTAGGGGTGAGTCACAGCTGGCATCAGTCAGGGGGACTGTGAAGGGAGGTTTCCATGGAGATCCCGCCCTGTCTGTTTAACTCACGCACACCCACACATGCACGCACACACACTCACATGCACACATATGGATACACTTCCACCTAAGTAAAGGAATTGGTAAATGGGAGGTATTAATGTTTTTTTGTAATCTTTTGGTGTGTAGGTTATGAATGGGGAATTAGTTTAGGGAATTCCTAGGGGGCTGTAACTTATATGAATTTTTTGATTGGCCAATCCACCTTAACATCATGTTGACTTTTTGTACTGTTAGTAACACTTTCTATGATTACATCTTTGTCGGTAGTATTCTTTAAGTTATGGTATGGGAAGAAGGGAAGTGTTTCCAGTAGGTTTCTTTGTTTGAGTGTGTGGGTAATTAGTGGCACCTGTGCAGGAAGTTTAAAGTGGCTGGGATTGGAGAAGAAGAGAGACCTCCCCAGGCCTAGGACCGGGAGAGGCGAGTCAGAAAGACGTCTCCGCATGGAGCTCTTTAGTTTAAGTGATCCTTGTGTTTGCTGTGATACCAATTTGACTAATAAAATCCTGTAGTTTTGCTACACCGTGGTCCGGAGTGTTCGTCATGGAAAGTGCAATGTGACAGGGACACTCATTTTACAGACAAGTGAGGCTGTTCACTGCCCAGGCGCTGAATTACTTAACTCTGAATACAAGATGATGACACTTTTTTCAGACGTATTTGCATATCAGTGTGATCTGACTGTTCTCAAAAATGAAACTATAAAACTCTTGTTTTTGGACGAACATACATTAAACAATGTTTAATATAAAAACAGATTATTTCTGTATAGTGTAATATCACTGTAATTATGTAATAATAATACTTGCCTATGAAGCGCTGTGAATACTTTCCGGGTGTACTTTTGGTGTCTGTTGATGACTTGGTTCTGCTACTATTCTAACTTTAAAAAAAACTGCATTTTTAATGATTTGAAGAATATTTTTCCTCTTTGTTGTATAAGGAAGAAGAGACTTGGTCCTGGTGGCTCTTTAAGTTGCAGTAATTAAGCCCCTCCTTAAAAAGCCGACTCTTGATTCAGGCTCCTTAGTTAACTACAGACCAATATCTAACCTCTCTTTTATTTCTAAAATCTTAAAGAAGGTTGTCTCCAGTCAGCTCTGTGAGTTTCTTCATAGGAACAGTCTCCTTGAGGACTTTCAGTCTGGGTTTAGGGCCAACCATAGTACTGAGACTGCACTGCTGAAAGTAACTAATGATCTACTTTTGACTTCAGATAGTGGTCACCTCTCGGTGCTCATGTTACTTGATCTTAGTGCTGCTTTTGACACTACTGATCATCACATCCTCTTGCAGAGATTAGAGAATCTTCTTGGCATCACAGGAACTGCTTTAGCTTGATTTAGATCATATCTGTCGAGTCGTTCTCAGTTTGTTCACGTGAACAATAAATCCTCCCTGGATACCAGGGTGCGTTATGAGTTCCTCAAGGCTCGGTGCTTGGTCCGATTCTTTTTAACTTATATATGCTTCCTCTTGGTAGTATAATTAGAAAACACTCCATGAACTTTCACTTTTACGCAGATGATACACAGCTATACTTATCATTGAAGCCAGAGGAAACTAGCAGGTTATCTAAACTTAAAGCTTGCCTCGAAGATGTAAGGACCTGGATGAGCAGAAATACTATACTTCTGAACTCAGAGAAGACTGAAGTAATTGTTATTGGACCTAAACACCTCAGAGAGGCTTTTTCTAACAAGATAACTCCCTTAGATGGCATCAGCCTGGCACCTGGCTCCACTGTTAGGAACCTAGGAGTTCTTTTGGATCAGGACCTGTCCTTTAACTCTCACATCCAACAGGTCTCCAGGACGGCTTCTTTCATCTTCTTAATATTAGAAAAATCAGACACATCTTGTCTCAGAGTGATGCAGAGAAGCTGGTCCATGCGGTCCATGGAGAAACTAGTTCAGAATGCTGCAGCCCGGGTTCTGACTGGGACCAGGAGGAGGGAGCATATCTCCCCAGTGTTAGCGTCACTGTACTGGTTACCCATAAAGTTTAGAATAGAATATAAAATTCTTCTTCTGACTTTCAAAGCTCTTAATGGCATCGGGCCATCCTATCTTAAAGAGCTTATCGTGCCATATTATCCGTCTTGATCGCTGCGTTCCCAGCATGAAGGCCTGCTCGTCATATCTAGGGTGTCTGGGAGGTCTTTAGGACCTCTCTCTTGACCCCCCTTGAACACAGTCCAGGGAAGTTTTTCCTTGCCATTGTTACTTGCTTAATATTGCAAAGGTCTGTACTCATGGTGGGTTAAGATGAGATCAGACTTCTTATCTTGTCTTGATGTTGGGTCTCTGTTAATAAAATTTATTATCATTTACAGGTCTAGACCTGTTAACGCTTGGAAAGTGTCTTGAGATAACGTTTGTTATGAATTGGCGCTATATAAATATTGATTGATTGATTGATTGATTGATTGATTATTCCAGTCATTTACCGGCCTATTTAGCTTTCTAGAGAAACCAGATCAACACAGCTGCTCCCACACTTACCACGGATAGACACACATTTCACAATTCTGACCAACTTTAGCAAGCAAGCCCTCTCTGTGTGAGTCAAAGACATCCACATGCACACAGACACACTGACAGGCACACATAGAATACTAATGTGGCACCAGTCCTACCATGCTAGAGCCTGTTGGGAGCCATAATTATGCACCAGTCAGAGAATTAGGAGTGTTAACTGAACAGATTAAGAGTCAAACACCACAGCTACCAGTACCCAGTGTTAGAAGAGTGCTGGTGTCGAACTTGATTACTGTGTTGATAAAACTACCAAATGCTCTTCATTACACCAAAATGGTCAGTATTTAACAAACCATTACCCAAAGCTACACTTTACTATTATTGCCCCAGATGGAATTTTAGAAATTAGGATAGTCTACAGCCCCCAAAGTCTTTTTATACTTATCAATTCGACAAGTTGCATTATCAGAAAAAAAACTGGCTTGGACTGAACCCTTTTAAAAATCACGCAATGTGTTTATTGAAATTTGCTTAAAGATAGCAACTTAGTCTTCTAGTAGGAAGAAAGTAAGCTGATCCCAAGACTGACCCATTTCATTGTACTGTACTTCACTGGCCTGGTTTGGGAGCTCTCTGATTACTCATTGAGCAGGAACAGAACGGAGGTGGATTTTCCTCCCACAAGCCCATCATCTGTGCTGCCTAGTATGACAGCCATGCTGTGAACCTGTGTGTGTGTGTGTGTGTGTGCGCGCGCACGCTGCTTGGAGCAGGTTTGATGAGAACAAGCTGACACAGTGGCCCAGGAGTCCTGCATACTGATTGAACTATGTGAGAGAAAATCACACATTTTCCCCTCATGTATACAGCACTGCTTTCTTTTCCTCTCTTCAAGTTTGAAGAAACTGTTCACATAAACTAAATATATAAGGGTTATAATGATTAATGCCCATGTGTGTTTAAAAACCCCAATGTAGGTATTGACATAGCTATAAGCTTTGTGTAGTCCTCTGCTGTATCCATTTCCATGAATACCACATGAATATTACATGACTGGGTAGTTGCAGCACTTTTTCCTGGATATTAGAACACAACAATACATATTTCTTACCTTGGTGTATCGCACGTTGAAGTGGTAGCAGTGCCATTGTTTGGTAGAATATGCACAATTTTACAGGTTTTTATAAAAACAGACATGAAAAGATTTCAACCGGCAAAAAGGCTTACACAACAAGGACAGGCTGCATATCTTGAGTGGATGTTCATATACCACACACTCTCAGAAATACACTTGCTCAGCTCACATTATATGCTTCTTCCTGCAATGCAAGCTGGCTTTATGGTTGAATGGGTGCATGATTTGATACCTGTCTTTGAAGCCCAGGGAGGCAGGAAAAAGGAAAGGATGAATTTATGTTTTATGTCATGCTTTACCGGCACACTGCCCCTTCTAGTCACCCTAGCTCATCTCTGGTTTATACAGCAAATTTTAATCCTATTTATCAAAACTGGCAGCCCTGTGTAACTCACACTACCCCTGTATACTTCTTTATTTCTCTTTACTCTCCCTTTTCAGTCCCTGGTTGTATGATTCTGTTACGTCTCTTCCATGACATTATCCCTCTCTCACTTTTCTCTTTCGTACATCTCTCCCCTTTAGCTCCTGGCTGGCTAATCCCTAGTTGTGTGTCAGATGTCTAAACATGATCACCCTGTTTGGCCTGTGTGCCCTCGCCTACTTGCTCAGAAATGCTGGAAAGAAACTCCGCTTTTTTCCAGGAGCTGCGGATAAAGAGGTCAGTCTCTTTGTTTGTTATGTAATAAGGATTTGACTACTTGCCTTGGGCATGTTACAACCTTTACAAGCATGATTTAGAGTAATAAAGGTTGTTTCAAAACTCCAACTTCTTGCTGTTGATGAATGCATCAGTGTAGGAGAGATTTTAATGGGCTGGGCACAAATACCAACTCTGTTTTTAATTCAACCTCATAACATTTAATGCTAATTTAATGGGAAAAAGAAAGACAACAACAGAAAGTAAAGTGTCTGTAGGGAAAAGGTTTACAAAAGACAGAGGTTCACTATCTCTCTTTGGCTTTTCTCTCGTCAAAGTCGTGAATTATCAGATTTACTCACGTTAGGGGGAGGTCACTCTCATTATATATGTGGTCATGTGTGAGAGAGGGGGACAGAGGCAGAGGGGCAGAAGTAGCAAAGGCATCAAAAAACTGATATACAATGGAATACTGTATGAACCTGTGCTGATTACATTTTCATTTTGAGCCACATTTACAGGTGAGACGTCCATGCCTGTAACGAAAAATTTAGACAAACATTCCACTTTTTCTTTTTCAGTCACAGTCAGGTGTCTTCTCCTAATGTACTGGAATGGTAACAAAAAAGCACAATGAAAGGAAAAACAAGAAATGGAGATCATTCCAAACACTTAAAAGACTGGATTCTTGGTCCACACTCAACCAATGGAAAACACTTTGCCTAGTTTACACTTCAAGAGTGTTTGTGAAATGATGTTGGTGTTTGTCGGCCTTGAGGGTATGACTGTATATCCTGTAACAAATAACACAGCCAGTGATGGGACATCAGGGCCTTTGCTGCTGGTCCTGTCAAAATTAATACTGTTTTTCATAATAATAATAAATAATAATACATTTTATTTATATAGCGCTTTTCAAGGACTCAAAGATGCTTTACAGGGATAAAATTCAGATAAACATCAAATACAGACATGCAAAAAAAAAAAGAAATGCAATACAATCAAGCATAAAACAGATATAAAATATAACAGTTAAAATTGCAGATGAAAAGCAAACTTAAAAAAAAGGGTTACAAATTAAAAGCAGTGCGGAACGTGTGATTTTAATTGCGTCTTGAAGGTGGTGGGATCAGATATGGTATGGATTTGTTGTGGAAGTGAGTTCCAAAGGGAGGGGGCAGCAACAGAGAAGGCTCTGTCCCCCCAGGTTCGGTGCTTGGTCCTTGGCACAGTGAGGAGGTTTGCACTAGAGGAGCGGAGGGTACAGGAAGGAGTGTAGGGATGGAGTAGATCTTTAAGGTAAGAGGGGGCCTGGTTATGGAGTGCTTTATGGGTGAGTAGGAGGATTTTGAATTTGATGCGGTATGGGATAGGGAGCCAGTGAAGGTCTTGAAGAATGGGGGTGATGTGGTCACGGGAACGGGTACGGGTGAGGAGGCGAGCGGCAGAGATTCGAATGTACTGAAGTTTGTTGAGGAGGTTGTTGGTGGTGCCGTACAGGATACTATTGCAGTAGTCGATCCGTGAAGTGATAAAAGCATGGATGAGGGTTTCAGCTGCAGGGAAAGAGAGAGAGGGGCGAAGGCGGCGATGTTCTTGAGATGGTGGAAAGCTTGTTTTGGGGATTTTAGACGGTGGAGATCAGGGGTGAACCAGGGGGCAGAGTGTGTGAATGAAACAGTCTTGGTTTTTAAGGGAGCTAATTGATTGAGGCAGGTGGAGAGAGAGTTGTTATAGTGTTTGATGAGGTTGTCCAGGTCATCTGATGATGGAGGGGATGTTGTGGCTATGGTTTTGCTAAGTGAGGCTGAGAAATCTTGGGGCAGTATGGATTTGATGTTTCGGAAGAAGATGGTGCGTTTTTCTTTGGTAATAGGGGTGGGAAGGTGGATGTCAAAAACTATGGCCAAGTGGTCAGAGATGTGGAGGTTGAAGCTGGTGAGTTGCTGAATGTTAAGACCTGTGGAGCTGACGAGGTCCAAAGTGTGACCATGGGAGTGTGTGGGGAAACTGACATGTTGGGTAAGATTGAGGCAGTCCAGGAGGTCCAGGAAGTCAGAGGCATGTTTGCAGTTTTTGTTATCGATGTGAAGGTTGAAGTCACCAAGAAGCAAAAATGAGGCTGAGATGGCTGAAAGATGAGTAATGAGGTGAGTGAAATCAGACAGGAAGGACAGATTTGGTTTGGAGGGATGGTAGATTATGATGATAATAAGAGGACTGGGGGAGAGTAGTTTAAAAGCAATGTGTTCAAATGAATCTACAGTGGGAGTGGAAACTGGTTTTATTTTGAGGTGGCTCTTGAAAACTGAGGCAACACCACCACCTCGGCCAGTAAGGTGGGGTTGATCAATGTATTTGTATCCAGAGGGTGTGGCTTGGTTGAGGGAGAAGTAGTCCAAAGAGCTGTGCCAGGTTTCAGTGATACAAAGGATATCCAGGTTATTGTCCACGATCAAATCATAAATCGGGGTGACTGTGGATCAGTGGTAGAGTTGTCGTCTTTCAATCGTAAGGTCGAGGGTTCGATTCCCAGCTCCTGCAGTCACATGTCGAATTGTCCTTGAGCAAGACACTGAACCCCCAATTGCTCCCACTGTTGGTCAGTGGTGTGTGAATGGGTATGAATGTGTTAGTTAAAAAACTGCTTACATTAGAACTTCCTCCTCCCATCAGTGTGTGAATGTGGTGTGGATAGGTGAATGAACCTAGCAGTGTAAAGCGCTTTGAGTGGTCAGAATGACTAGAAAAGAGCTATATAAGTACTGGTCCATTTACCATTTACCAATATGACTGCTTTATTGTTGAGGGAGCGAGTGTTTTGAAGGGCAAGCTTGAGGATATGCTGCGGTCCATGTTGTGAGATGCGGGGGAGCACAGAGAGGTTTTGTGTGGATTGATTGACTTGAGTTCTATTTTTAACGCGAGAGGGTCTGACGGTAGTGATAAAGGGAATGGGAACATTATTTGGAGGAGCATGATGCTCAATATAAATAAGGTTGTGTATATTTACAGAGGTAGGCCGGTTTTGAGGAGAAAACGATCTGACTGAAATAATGGGCTGGATCTTGAATTGGGCAACAGGCGGCGGCAGTGTGCGCTGGGGCCTGTAGGGGGAGCCGTAGCAAATGAAAGTGTTAGGAGTTTGGACCATAGAAGAAGAAGACAGGGGGCGCTGCCGGTGGAGTGTAAACAGTCAATCACATGGTTGATTGTGGACAGCATGTTGCAGACTGTCCGTTAAAATACGACTGCCCATTATGTTTGGGTGCAGACCGTCTTTTTTGAAAAAGGATGTACGTTGAAGTTATCATTGAAGTTTATAGAGTGAGACATGCAGGCAGACTGGAGCCAAGTTTGGAGGGAGAGGATCCTGCTGAAGAGTCTGGAACCACAATTTTGAGGAGAGAGTAGGCTGCTAATGAAGATCGATTTCCTGATGGTTTGGATATAACAGAAAAGTTTAGTGAACACTGCTTTGGTGATCTCGGACTGTCGGAGGGATGCATCCACACAGCCAACGTGGATGATGATACGACGGACAGATGATGGGAGTGTGCCGAGTATTTCTGGAAGAGGATGTCGGAGACAATTGCTCCAGGTAAGCAGTGCGTTACCACATTGAAAAATGTGGCTGGGACAGCACTGGAGGCAGGGCAGGACTTGGCAGGACTGGATGCCTCGGATGTCGGCGAAGTGGAACAGAAGACAATGGTGTCCATTTGCAACTCAGCTTCATGAAGCGTGTAGAGTGTGGAGATACGCTGCTCCAGCTCGGTGACTTTTTCCACGAGGGCGGTGCAGTTTACGCAGTCGGACGGAGAGGTAAGTGGAGCCATGAGTGTGTGTAGCACCTAGAAACAGAGGGGGAAAAGGGCCAGTACGGGGTTAAAAGTGCACGGTACAAGTTATGTCAAGGAGGCAACAAGGGTAGCCGTAGTTAGCTGAGGGTAGGCAGGCACAGGCACTTACACACAGGGGCTCCAACACAGAACCCGCAGCGGTAGGTTTGTTCAGCGTTAGCAGTGAAGGATCAGTCAGGGAGACAGAGCGGTGACTTACCGGCGAGGGCCCTGACACAGGGCCCGCTACGGATAGCCGACGTCCTAGTTTGGAGAAGCCTGGGGGTACAGTGGCTGGGTAGTCAGTCGGACTTCCAGGCTCAGTCGGACTTCCAGGCTAGCAGCAAAGAGCCCGGCTAGGCTTGCTCTGTTGCTCTGTTGCTCTATTGCTTCATAATTATCTTAATGTGTTTCTGAATTTGTCTTAATTCAATAATTTTTCAGTACATTAAAGTAATGACTCCAGCTTGTTTTGTGTGTGGTTGAGCTGGGATTTCTGTCATATCTCTGTAACAATTGTTTGTCCTCCTTTTTTTTTTTTGTTTCATTTTAGGTTCTAGCTTGCTTTATTTTGCTAACATCTGTCTCCCTCTCTTTCAGTTCCAGTCCAGTCTCCCTCTTGTGTGATCACCTGGCCCCTCTCTAATGTGTTTCACCTGCGTCTTGTTTTCTGCACTCCCTGCTCCTTTATAATCCTGGTGTGTCTACTCACCCTTTGCCAGATCAACTCTTGTCCTTTCAGAGTATCCAGCCATTTAGTAAAATTCCTAGTGTTTTGACCCGTGTTTTGCCTTGACCCTGTCTTTCGTCTGACGATTCTGTGCCTTCGCTTTCTGTGAGTTTAGCTCCTCTTCTGAATAAAGTAAACACCTTGGAAACATTACTACTGGTGCCGCGTCTGGGTCCTTCTCCTGTCTGTGTCGTGACAATCTCAAAGTCATTTAAACGTATCACAGCTACCTTGGCCCAGCTCAAGCAGTGTTGCTAGCCTTTCTGCTATGCTTGGAGATCCTGTTTGATAATGTGGGGAACTTATATAGGTGCCTTGGCTCCAGCTCCTGGTACTGACTCATTGTCTCACATTCAGAGATAGTGAGAGGTTGCTCCTTAGCTTCTTGGGCTCTCCTGTGTTTTTCAGTATATTTTAGTGTTCCCCAGCATTCTGTTTCTCAAGCATCCTACCCTTCGCCAGCGTCTGTGTTGTTCTTCAAGCAGCTGCTAATTGCTGTTTTCTCTGGGCCTCGTTTCTTTTTCTGCTAGGCATACCTGGCCATCTTAAGTGTTTCTTTTTTGGAGGGTTTCCGTTTAGTTTCTGTTTAGCTGCTTGGCTGTGGTGGTTCTGTTTCTTACCTTTCTGGGCTTTGATCTTGTTGAAGGAGCCTGTTTATATCAGCTCAGTATTATTTCACCTTTCTCCACCACCCCCTGTAATCACTAGTGATCCTTAGTGGTTATCCCTTCAGGGTAACTTTCAGAACCCCCCCTCACACTTTGTGGTCTGCAGTTGTGTCCAATTACCCCCTCCTGACAGATCATGACTTCGACTGACCTTGTCATCGGCCAATCAGATTTTGATGTGAAGTGACAAAACGTCCCCGAGGCCCAGTGATGTGTTGGCGCTAGCCTCCTTTTGTTGTTATCATCAACTTTAGCAAGCTGTCAGTGAACTTAGCTATTTGCTGCTGCTAAACACTATGGCCACCGATCCTGTTGATCCTGTTGATCCTGTTGATCCTGAAGGATCGGAGCATGGATTTCATTTAGAAGTGATGGTGAGTGTTACTTTTTTATTTGTGAGGAAAAAAGTTTCAGTTTGTTCTTATGGTTGCATCTGACTGGTTTGGGCGGGAGATGCTGTTCCCAGTGTTTATGCTGCACGTTGACAGAGATTGATGGTGTTTAGTAAGCCTTTGAGGGAACTCACCATCAGCTACCTCAGTTTCATACTCTGACTTGAATAGCTGTTGTTAACAGGTATAAATAGCAGGGTTCATGTTGTCATTGAAGTGATGGCAGTGTGCTGGTAATTTTTCACTTTAATCTGTTGCACAAGCATCTGGTTGACCTTGGCATTTTGGAAGCTTGTTTAGTTTCATGTGTTCTCAGTGTGCAATCTGGTTTCTGAGAGACATAATGGAAGACCTGATGGTGATGCTGCAGTAATGCACAGTGGTTTGTGTGCTCCTGCTGTGGATGGAACTGTGCTTGTTGAAGATCATCTGAGACTAAGATGGCTTTATCAGTGCGTCTGTGACAAGTGTGTCTGTGTGTGCGTGCGTGTGAAGACTCAGTCACTGAACAAAGCTGATCTCTATCTGCTGGTCACCGGCATAGACTGTATATAGAATGGACAATGTGGCTCTGCCTTTTACCTTTGTACGGTTTTGAGCCAAAAAGCCTCTGTCACGGGAGACACCATTGGCCGGCATTGTGCAGCCAGAGTGAGTAGAGACTTACGAGGAACTCTGAGAAAATCTGAGTGGAAGCGGATGAAAAGACAAAAAAAGAAAATTATATATATATATATATATATATATATATATATATATATATATATATATATGCACCATCAAACTATAGGCCGATAACCTGCCTCAGCACATGGAAGCTCCTGTCAGGCATCATAGCAACTAAGATAAGTGGACACGTGGATCAATACATGAGCAGTGCACAGAGGGAAATTGGCAATAACATCAGAGGAGCCAAGCACCAACTACTGGTTGACAGGGCAGTCCCCCAAGATTGCAAGTCCAGAAACACCAATTTGTGCACTGCCTGGATTGACTACAAGAAGGCCTATGACTCGATGCGACACACATGGATACTGGAGTCCCTGAAGCTGTATAAAGTCAATCAGACACTGCAAACCTTCCTGCAGAATTCAATGGGACTCTGGAAGACGACTCTGGAAGACGACTCTGGAAGCCAACTCGAAACCAATGGCACAGGTGAGCATCAAACGCGGCATATACCAAGGAGATGCTCTGTCTCCACTGCTGTTTTGCATAGGCCTGAACCCCCTCAGTGAGATCATCACCAAGAGTGGCTATGGATACCGGTTCCGGAGTGGGACAACCATCAGCCACCTCCTCTACATGGATGACATCAAGCTGTACGCCAAGAGTGAGAGGGACATCGACTCCCTGATCCACCTAACTTGGATCTACAGCAGCGACATCAGAATGTCATTCGGACTGAATAAGTGTGGACGGATGGTGACTAAGAGAGGAAAGGTGATCATCACTGACGGGGTTGAATTACCAGAGGGTAACATTGCAGATGTCCAGGACAGCTACAAATACCTGGGGATCCCACAGGCAAATGGCAACCATGAGGAGATGGTGCGGAGGGCAGCCACAGCCAAGTACCTACAGAGGGTGAGACAGGTCCTGAGGAGTCAGCTAAATGGGAAGAATAAGATCCAAGCCATTAACACCTATGCCCTGCCAGTAATCAGGTACCCCACTATGATAATATCCTGGCCATTGGAAGAGATGAAAGCCACTGATATCAAGACAAAGAAACTCCTGACAATGCATGGAGGGTTTCACCCAAAGTCCAGGACCCTGGCTGTACACTAAGCAGAAGAAGGGAGGCCGAGGACTAGTGAGTGTCAGAACCACTATCCAAGAAGAGATAGTTGGCCTCGAGGAGTACATCAGGAAGATGGCTCCCACTGATGACCTGCTAAGTGAATACCTCAGGCAACAGAAGCCCAGTAACAAGGAGGAGCTGGAGGGGCTAACATGGGAAGACAAGCCCCTGCACGGCCTGTACCACCGACAAATGGTAGAAGTGGCTGACATCGGAAAGGCATACCAATGGCTGAAAAAGGCTGGACTGAAAGACAGCACAGAGGCACTTATCATGGCTGCACAAGAACAGGCCCTCAACATTAGATCAGTAGAGGCTGGGATCTACCACACCAGGCACGACCCTAGATGCAGGCTGTGTAAAGAAGCCCCTGAGACAGTACAGCACATCACAGCAGGGTGTAAGATGTTGGCAGCCAAGGCATACATGGAGCGGCATAACCAGGTAGCTGGCATAGTGTACAGGAACATCTGTGAGTATGGACTGGAGGTCACAGGGTCAGGATGGCAGACACCTCCTAAGGTGGTGGAGAACAAGCGGGCCAAGATCCTGTGGGACTTCCAGATCCAGACTGACAAGATGGTGCTAGCTAATCAGCTTGACATTGTTCTGGTAGATAAGGATCAGAAGGCAGCGGTAGTGATAGATGTAGCAATACCGAGTGATAGCAACATCAGCAGGAAAGGAACAAGAGAAGCTGGAGAAATACCAAAGGCTGAAGGAAGAGCTACAGAAGATGTGGGGTGAGCGGGCAACAGTTGTGCCAGTTGTAATTGGGACACTGGGGGCTGTAACACCCAAGCTGGGTGGATGGCTCCAGCAGATACCGGTACAACATCTGAGATATCCATCCAGAAGTGCGCACTCCTAGGAACAGCTAAGATCCTGCGCAGAACCCTCAGGCTCCCAGGCCTCTGGTAGAGGATCCGAGCTTGAAGAAGACAGTATGACCCTGGGTGGCGAGGGAGATTTTTTTTTTTTTTAATCTTATATCTTTTATCTCTCTCTATATATCTATATCTATATATATCTATATATATATATATATATATATATATATATATATATATATATATATATATATATCTATATCTATATATCTATATCTATATATCTATATCTATATCTATATCTATATATATATATATATATATATATATATATATATATATGTATTAGTGGTGGGACTTGATTAAAAAAAATTGAATTAATTAATTAATTAATTATGCCATTTGTAATTAATTAATCATAATTAATTTTAATCACATCGATATTCAACATCAGAAGCAACACTTTTCAAACAGATTTTGGTAGAAGACTAAATCATTGAATAGTCACATACAGAAGTTTAAACTACAAAATCCTGTTTATTTTGCTCAAAAGATGTTTTTTTGAAAACGCGTCAATCTCCGCAGAGCAGATTGTACCAAACAGGAAAACAGACACGAAAAACGATCAGAGTTTCTGGTCTTTTCAAAATAAAGCACCATGTTCAGCCTGTGGATCGTAAAATTATCCTCATATATTAAAACTTCGACACTGGCACAGGGCCAGCAGTCATCAGCGGGTCAGACCCAGAGGAAATCTGACGCCATGGACGAGGAAAAGTTTATATTGGAGGCGGAAAACCAGATAATTATATACGATACAACACATCCTTTCTATAAGGACACCAACAGAGACTAAAAGGGAAGGACTGAATTAATGAAGCTCTGGGAGGGCAGGTGAGTTTAACATACTAAATATCATGAAAGTAGTTGTCATGGGTGTGATTCCTGCGGGAACATGTGGTTCTCCTGTGATCTTGTGTATCCAGCTGCTATGAGTACGCTGAGCTGTGCTCCGCTCCTGAGACGGATGCAGTGTGAATTGGCTTGCGCTGACAGACCGTGGCGCTGACGGACCGCGGCGCTGACGGACCGCGGCGCTGACAGCCATGCAACTCGAGAGTAAAACCGACCTGCATCGGTGACCACCAGGAAGTGAGGCAAGCGGGACAGAATGGAGCCACAGGGGGCAGAGACGATTCTGCTTTTATAGAGTGCCCCCAGGTGGTGATAGGCCAGCATTACCAAGATAATGAGGAGCAGCAGGGCTCATCCTGCTACACTTGTAAGAAATTAACAGCCACAGGGGGAGATGTTACCCTGGGTACTCAAAGTAGACCCTCGACACTTCTCAACTGTGCAATAGAATCTCAACCACAACTGGTGATGAGGAACCGCCATGACAGAGCTCAGAAGTCATTGAGAATGCTCTCAACCTACTACTGAGGAAACAACTTTGCCTGAAGTTACAAGGACCAGATGGCTTGGCGCACAGCCCCAGTATCAAATCCAACAGATTTTGTCTCAGCAGATTTGACTCCTCATGTAAGTTGAAGCACTGAGGACACATTCACTGTCATCAGATACACCTGTGCACTCTAATGTGATGAAAACAAAAGCTGTGCCATGAACATCAACAGAGCTGTCTTTTTTTTTTTTTACATTTTTACTGACAGGGAGCAACAAAGTATAAAAAACAATGATGAAACTTACTCTCCAACATACTCTTAAATCAAATTATTTTTCTGCAGCAAAGCTGATAATAACAACTCAAGAACTGCTCTTTGTCGTACTGAACAGTCTGTTTTCCCACTTTACGTATGATTAGATGCCTCTACTTACATTGGACTACCTCTGATAGTATTTACCTGGAAACATGCACAAACAGAAGAGCTCCAAAACACAACTCTACACTGCTACATTTAACAGCACTTCATTATGGCAATACTGTTTATATCTAGCAGAATGACTCACAAGCACTAGCAACACACTTCCTTTTCTTTTTGTTTCTACACTCCTGATAAACTATAATAGTCACAACTGATTCATCTAAAGGGGTATTTTGTGTGTATGTCTGTAGAGCACAGTTAATATTTGGAATAAACAGTACACAAAACAAAAATAAAAACGGTAAATTAATTACATCCTGTCCTGTCCTGACATTTATGAAAATACACTGTTATACTTCATTTACACTACAGTACAGTATGCATTGCAATTGTGTGTCAACCACCAAAAATTATTTGTCAAATGTTATGTAATGTTTTTAGTACAATAACCCAAAAAAGTGGGGGAAAACGGGGTTAGCTGTCACACAAATTGGTTGTCTCTCCACCAGAGGATGCTGTCTCTCAAGTTGTGGTATAGGAATTTACAGAACGGAGATCAGAGCTCACCTACAGAGTTTTCCCTGTAGTAAGACACCTGAACTAGAGATGTGAGGACTTTCCTTGTTTTTTTCTTGGAAATTTATAAATTATTAGCTCCTCAGTATTTTTTCTTGGTTTTTACACAATGAGTTTATAACAAAACAACTGTTACCCTTAAAAAGTGTTGAAGGAAAGCTATAGCTTAGATTGTTATAAGCTAGCTAACTAGTTGTTACATGGTTGTTACCCTTGATGCCAGCAAGATATTCTGGTTGGGGTTGGTTGACACATATAAATGTTTATGTTATATACAGTAGGCTGGCCTAAAGATGTCTTTTCTGTTAATGTTCCTTCTCATTTTGTGTTAAAATGCATTAACTTATGTATTTGTCAACATGTTGATGCAACTGTACTTTCAAATTTAGTTCTGCCTTCCTATTTTTTTTTTCTCATTAAATTGACATTTTGACAAACAACTTTGTAGTTTGTGACAACCATCCCTGTGACATCCATCCTGGATGTCACAATGTGTCACGGTGTCTGAAAATGAAAGGGATACACATTTCAAACCAACTCAGCTTCAGGTTAATGTAAGAATGACTATTGAAAGATTTTTTAATGATGAGTAAAAAGTGTGACTACTAACCCCATTCTCCCCTACTAAAATGAACAGGATTGAGTGGCTCCACTGTTCATCTCTTAAACAGTGTAATCTGTGGGTGTTATTCTCTCTAACTCCAGCTGCCTTGTCTCTTTGTCTTCTCTTTCTGTATCTCTGTCTTTATTTTTCTCTCTATCCTCCTTTCTTCTGACCCCGGCTTCTAAACTTTCGCCTGCATGCAGAGTGGCAATATTTAAAGTCTGGAATACAGAACCTTCATTGGCTGAGAAGTGCCAGTTGAGATGGCTTAACTTGAATGCAATTGATCCATACGTTTCTAGCGCTGCTCTGCCAATACTGTTGATTCTAAGATGAAGCTTGCCCTTATGAGGAGAGGCAGAGAACCAAGAGGATCAAACTTCTTAAGTTCAGTTTCCACTGGAGATCCTGACGAGACGGAGATTACCTCACCCTGTTATGACAGACACGCAGGAAAGAAATAAAAGAACTCGTCAAACTATTGACAAGCTCTTCATTGATGGCTAGCTGTCCTTCTGTTTCTTCAGAAACCTATGGTTGTTGACTTCCACCGGAGGTTATCGACTTCTGCTGGAGGTCATCGACTTCCAGTTGCCTTGCAAAGATATGTCTGACCGCCATCAGCGAGCTAGCTCAAAATAACTTGCATTAAATCATTAATGCTAGACAGGGATTAGTGTAAACTTTTTAAAACATCCACACTGTGAATCCGCCTCCTTTTTTTGTTCATTTTGATGCTTTTTTGCTGTTAAAAGCCAGTTATTAGATCGAGTGTGACATATCATCACTTTGAGGTCTCCATGGAGATGTAAACAGAACAGTCGACTGGAAGAGCAAAACTGACAACCATTATGAACCATGGGAAGTCAGGAATAAGGTGAATAAAGGAACCAAGACATAACTTATTGTTTAAGCGGAGGAGATGAAAGTACTCATAAGTAAAGGATGACTGTAGTGTCATGAAATAGGACACAAATGCATAGACAGACTCAGGTTCCAAATGATAAGAAGAGTTTAATAATCAAGCAGAGTTCGGTACAAACAGGACGTACTCGGCCAGGTAGGGATTCGTTCACAAAACGAGGCAGTCAGACTAGCAAGGTTCAATGCACGGGAAAACAGTCCAAACAGGCAGAAATATCCAAGTACGTGAGGCAAAAGGCTAAACAAGAATCAGGCAAGGTTCATAACAGCTATGACAAGACGATGAAAAAAGGCTGGGACGAAGACAGTGAAGTAAAACGAACTGGAAACGAGACAGTGAGACACATGAGGTTAAATACAAGAGGTAATGAGGGGTGATGACACACAGCTGGGGAAGACAATCAGGAATCAGGTGTGACAGACGGGGCAGGGCAGACAGGAACAAATCTAAATCTAAACCTGAGTGTGTATATATATATATATATATATACTCACTGGCCACTTTATTAGGTACACCTTGCTAGTACTGGGTTAGACCTCTTTTTGCTTTCAGAACTGCCTTAATCCTTCCTGGTATAGATTCAACAAGGTACAGCCATGATTAGTGCCTCTGTGTTGTATTTTTGTACAGCGATTGGTATGTCTTCCTGATGTACTCCTCGAGGCCTGGAAAGTGGCTCTGACACTTACTAGTCCTCTGCCCCCCTCCTTCCGCTTAGTGCCTTGTGAGATATATTTATATATATATATATATATATATATATATATATATATATATATATATATATATATATATATATATATATATATTTTTTTTTTTTAATTTATTATTTTTTGGTGTTCTGTTTCTTCATTTTAGGTTTCAGCCAATAATTTTTATTTTGGTACATCACTAAAACAAACTGATCCACACTATCCTTGTCCATATGTGAGACTTACTGCTCAAAACAGCAGAATAAATAGCCCGGTCTGTTATCATAGACACCAAAATGAAAAGCTTTTAGTTTCACAGCTGTCACCAACACACTTTCTCAAGCAGGATCCAGGTTTACTGTACCAAACTAAACTGTACTACTGGGTGGAAACACTGAACAGCTTAGATTCACATTAGTTTGCATATTACATCAACAAAATGAAGAAAAGAAAAAAACAATCAGTGTTTTTCTAAAGACTAAGCGGACACATCGGTGTTTCTTTTATATTGAGTTTTGGCTACAAGAGTTTTAGACTGAGTTATATGTTTTTCACCCCTCCTGATGCATGGAGGAGAAACTTCCTGTGAAGTCTCGGTTTGCACTGAAGACTGGCTCACATTATATCTGCTGATGCTCTTAATTAGCTTTCAGACACTCTTAGGTCAATGTTTACATTAAGGATTGAAACTGTTGGTTAATGGGTCACTACTTCAAACTGAGCCCACAACATCTGATGAGAAGCCTACAAGGACACAGTGTGACTGATCTTTGTCCAGGTAGCTGTAATCATTGTAGCCTATAAAGCCAGCTGGTTATACACTGAAAAAAATAAATCTGGGTAAAAGTAAATACCACGCAAAATATATTTTGATACCAGCATGAAAATTTTAAGTTTGCATGTTTACTTAAATTTATCAAGTTGTGAGTTACCTTTTATTTGTCAAGAATGTGAGGAATCTAACTTTTTTTCCCAAACATAAATATTCAGTGTAAAGAAAACTTATATTCTTAAGTTCATAATCACAACAAAAAATGACCTTGTTATGTTAACTCGTTTCCGTTTGGTATTGAATAAGCGCCAATCACTACATTACCCATGAGCTACTGCGCCCCCTGTGGTGGATTGTGGGAGACAATTTGTGGGGACAAGCCCAAACTGGTTTGAACAACGCGAAGGTGAACGCCATTAATGGAGCTCAAGCAAGCCAAGGTTGGGATTTTACCCCTGATTCACACATACAGCGTCGGCGCAGCGGTCCGTCAGCGCCGCGCACTGCGCTGTATTTCGCTGGCGTTCAAGTCAATCAGTGCATTCACACAGCCCGCGCTGCGGTCCGTCTCCGGCGCGTGTTACCAACGGCTGCTCGCGGCTGTTTCGCTGCGAGTCTATTCTTGCCGGAGTACGCTGCAGAGACGCGTCAATTTCCGCAGAGCAGATCGTTCCAAACAGGAAATCAGACACAAAAAACGATCAGAGTTTCCGGGCTTTTCAAAATAAAGCACCATGTTCAGCCTGTTGATCGTAAAATTATCCTCGTATATTAAAACTACGACACTGGCACAGGGCCAGCAGTCATCAGCAGGTCAGACCCAGAGGAAATCTGACGCCATGGACGAGGAAAAGTTTATTTTGGAGGCAGAAAACCTTATAATTATATACGATCTTTTCAAAATAAAGCACCATGTTCAGACTGTCGATCTCAAATTTATCCTCGTATATTAAAACTACGACCCTGGCACAGGACCAGCAGTCACAGCGGGTCAGATCCAGAGGAAATCTGACGCCATGGACGAGGAAAAGTTTATTTTGGAGGCGGAAAACCAGATAATTATATACGATATGACACATCCTCAACATAAACTAATGAAGCTCTGGGAGGGCAGGTGAGTTTAACATACTAAATATCATGAAAGCAGTGGTCATGGGTGTGATTCCTGCGGGAACATGTGGTTCTCCTGTGATCTTGTGATCTCTTGTATCCGGCTGCTATGAGTACGCTGAGCTGCGCTCCGCTCCTGAGACGGATGCAGTGTGAATTGGCCCGCGCTGACTGATCGCGGTGCTGACGGACCGCAGCGCTGGCGCTGTATGTGTGAATCAGGGGTTACACGTGCACAAGAGTAAAGGTAAGAGTAAAGTTTTATATTTATTCACTGATGATGTATTTCAGTTCGGGTGTTTTGTTCAATAAACTTTTGCAAGCTTTAGCCCCATAAAGACCTTAAGTTACAAGATATAAGAGCTAGCAAGAACTAATGTAAGCTGCGTGCCATGGATGTAAGGGCGCAGTCACACTGGCCAAACGTTCCGTGCCGAGGCACGGTTCAGCCCTAAAGTCCAGTTCGTTTGGCCAGTGTGACCAGAGGTGTGCCTCAGCACAGAACGCTTCGTGCACAAGAACGCTGACACATCGCAGCGACTGCTCCTCTTAATAATAACGCCGGTGTTAAAGAGCTGCGTCGGACCAAAACAACTTAACATGAGCCAAAAAGTCACTAAAATTATAATCCTGTTCTCTGTGACTCATTGTGAGACCGCGCTGCATGTAAAAAGACGCTTCACTGTGACGTAGGCGGGCCGTGCGTTTGCCTAAAGTTTGAAGTAGTGTGACCGCGGGCCGTGCTGGCCAGCTGAGGAGCAGCGCTGCGGGGGGGCAATCGTGCCTGAGCCCGGCACGGAACGTTTGGCCAGTGTGACCGCGCTCTTAGACCCCCTAAACAAGTCTGTAAATCGGTTGGTGGCCAGCTTGGTCTCTTGGTTAAACTTTGCTAGATATGGCGCCGTTTCTCGCCAATACCAGCAGAAACCGTCACGTAGCTGGACCGCCATGCTGCGTAATACAACAGTGTATTCCAAGTTGTCTTGGTAGCTTAAAAAAATCCTCCTGGTTGTCTGTTGGATGACTGGTTCTCACGAATATAGCATGTATGTGTTATCACAAGGTAAGCGTGGAACACGTGTTTAATGAGAGATATACTTACATTGACATTACTAATAAGGCAGTTATGCTAGTCATTATCACCCTAAAACTAGCAAGATACTTCCAACAGTAAAAAGAAATTTAGGCAAAAGTAGGTTTTTTATTTATTTATTTTTGTCAGTTGTTTTGACTGTACATTTCGGCCATATGTCTTTATTACACCTAAAGGAACAAGAGAGACCCAGAAACCATAGAAAATATTTTTTCTTTTGGAATCAAGTGTTTATGAAATCAGTCATGGAGGCATGTAAGAACTCACATCAGCAATAATTTTTGTTTGTATTATTGCCAAGATACTTATTGAGACACTTGCCTTTTACAGGTTTTACATCAGCGATCTTCACAGACTGCACTGAACGAAGGTATGTTCAATTACTTGGTTGGTATTAGTGGTTAAAGTATGCCAGCAATTAGATTCACTAAACTTAAAGGCCCCAAATGTGTCAGATTGTCAAATGTCAAGAAAATCTGCACAATAACAATACTAGTATTAACATAGTACTAATAATGGTTGAAATGATAATAATTAATACAAGTTTAAGTGCTTAAGTTGGTTTCAATTTCACTAGACATATGTTTTAAACATATCAGTTTAGATTTATAAAATAAATCAATAATGCAATAAAGCAGATGTACAATAAGAGAATTTTGCAAGTAAATCTGTTTTAAATGCATATATTGTTGCATTCTACACATAGGGTTGGGTGATATGGCCTAGAAATAAAGTCTCAGATTTTTTTCCACAACACTAGATTTATGATTTTAATTGATTTTTCCATCCCTGAAAGAAACAAAAATCCCAGTGACAAAAAATGAAACAAATCAAGTTTTTCTTTTATGTTGTCTAAATGTTTCCCCCTTAAAGTCAAAGTCTGGGTCATAAAAGGTTGATTATTTAGTATAAACGTAGGCAGGTTTGTCTACATAAACACTAAAATGCTGAGGTATTTTTTATAGTATTAGCATGAAACTCTCTGATCAATATTTAATCTACTGAAATAACAAATAAAAGCCTATTAAAGTGCTTGTGCAAAAACTACATGGCCGACTCCTGAAAATTGTAACTTTCTTAAAAAATTGTAACTAATTACCAAAAATCTTGATTTTTAATTTTTTAAATCTTCTTGCAGAAGATAATTTCAATTACTTGATTTAAACAATTTCTTTGCCCAGCTCTAACTCCACATTAGGTTGTCATTTTTACTTTGTTGATTAAACATTTTAACACACATTTTGCTCACAAAATACTTGTTTCACTCTGACATCAGTTGATGTTGATAATGGCTCATGGTCCATAAAAAATGTTCTCACCTAAATAAATTAAAATCTAGAGTTACATTGTTTAGTTAATTCTTATGATGTACCTTGTGGTGAAACTGATGGCACAAGTCTATCATAAAAAATTGGTTTTGCCAATGTTAATAATTCATATAAATGAATATGTTTTGAGCCACTCCTTTTTTTTCCACAATTGAGGTCTGATGAACCGTCATATGGAGAGGTTAACTCTGCTGAACAGAAGCCATGGTCCTTGAATGCAACTGGATTTCACACATATCTGACATACATGGACAGTCGGTCAACTAATCTCCACCAGAGAATCCACCAAATGACTCCTGGATGCCCTTTGATACAGCATCTAGAAATTGTTTTCTTCTATTTTTTTTATGGGATGGATTTGCAAGGTTTGTAACTTTGTTGCACCTGAAGTGTCACACCAACCACCATGTGACACTTCTGAAGAAGGCGGAAGTTTCCGCCGAAACATGTCAAGGTATGTTAAAAACAGATGTCCTAGAAAAAGAAAGAAAAAACTCTATTTATGTAATCTCAGTTGATGTTTAACTTGCCTTGTCTGGTTCTCATCCCTCTTTAATTCAGGCTGACACACATTGTGGGTCTTGATAATAGACAGTCAAAATGTTTAAAAATGCTTGCAGTTTTCATTATGAGTTTGAATCACATCTAGTAGATGAATCTCAGGCCAAGGCAGGAGGGCAGGCAGTTTTTCATTTTAGAAAGGTGGTTTTCTGATATTGTCAAGATTTTACATCTTTGTCTATGTATTGTAGTTTGTCAATAAAATAGACATGGTACAAGACTTTGAAAGAATCTTTGTCATGATTTTTCCCCTTTTAATTTTGGGTAGTGGCTTTGTTTTTTCTCAAAGGCATTGTTAATGGACTTTTAATTTTACATATTTGTATCAAAGTTGCTGTTTTGCAATATTGTAAGGAACAAACATTTAAATTTTGCATTTTACTTTGATGTAACACTAGAACATATGAAAAACAATAGTCATGAATGAATATAGCATTTAGTAAAGTTTATGTAATAATTTATGTCCAGTCAACTTAATAACATTAAGTAGACTTTCCTGGATAAAATTATCAAAAATATTGGAAAAAATAAGTAATTGCTACTATAATTATTGTGCTTGATGTACTAGTAAAATTAAGTTGCATTTAAAGGAAAAGTCTAATATTAATATAAAAAAATCATGTACCAAATACAAAATCAAGTTTTGTTTTGATGACTGACTAAAATCAAGTTGGCTTTACTTAAAAATGTTATTTATTGTTTTGAAAATATAAGTTATATGTACAAAGTCTAGTTTTGTTAGATTTAATTAACAAAATTAAGTTTGAATTACTTGAGTTTTCTTTTTCATGTACAAACATAATCAAGTATTCTCAACAAAGAAAACTTTAGTTTTTGAAACATAAATAAATTATGCAAAAAGTTGCCTCAATTTTTTTAAGTAGATTGGGCAGGAAATTTTTATCAGTGTAGTCATTTTGGTTCCTTCTTCTTCCCTGTGTGATCACATCAGATCATAGGAGATTTCATAATGAGTTACTTTGCTCTGTTTGGAACACTCTCAGTTAAGTTTCTCCTTACATGATGCATCCTGATTTTATAACCATTTGCATTTAAAAACTCCTGCAGCCAAAGCCTTGCCTTACGTGATCTCATATTGTTATCTCTTGCCAGTCAGACCTTCTGATAGAGTCCGTCCTCCCGGCTGTCATTTGTCCTCTCAGGTGTAATGGGAGAGTTGCCCACCCACACAAATTCACACACACACAAAGGCACACAGGCACACACTTCCACTCTCTCACTTGTACAGTGGGTTGATAAGACAGTGACTGACTGCAGATGAAGGCTTGACACCAGGAAAATGTGTGTCTAACACCCCACAGGGGATCTGGCTGTGATCAAAAATGTATCAAAGAGGGGAAAAAACTTGAAACAGTGAACTTGAAAAGACCTCATCATTTTGTACCTGATCACAAAACCTTTCTATTTTTATTTTGAACTTTTTGGGCGATGTGAGTCAACTGTTCGCTAATAACAGTCAGTGGTTGTCAGGTTTCTCAGCTTTTACCCCAAAATGTCATTGCCATCGTTTAAAAGCCTATTAGCCTGCATTTCAAAGTAATATTAGAGAGTCAACCTGCTGTCTACTCTCTCTCTCTCTCTCTCTCTCTCTCTCTCTCTCTCTCTCTCTCTCTCTCTCTCTCTCTCTCTCTCTCTCCATGGGGTTACCCCGATGTCTGAGTTGTTGTCTGGAACAAACTTGCTTGGGAATAGCAGGCAGTTGCTGTGACTGCATTTGCTGAAATGTGAACCAAAGCTGTGCTGTCACCTCTCTTGTGCCACCCTGTCCATCAAAAAATGCAAATATAGTTGAACCAGCACCTAGAAACCAACACTTATTACCTGGACTTATTAATGAACCTATCCTTTGTATAACAACAAGAGGCAGAGAAATAAACGTCACTACTGTCTCAGATCTTGTTTCTGTTAACAAAGGGTATTGATATTAATCAGCTGACCCTTAACCATCCTATCACCTGGGACATGTTTCAATCTGTGGAAGCACCAGAGTAGAATCCTGGTTTGGTGGTCTGACTGGATGCCTGAGATTTAACCTCTTTGACAGCTAAATACAATAACAGTATTTAAAACACACACAGTTCATGTGTAGTTCAAGTCTCCCTGACAGTGTCCTGAGAGCTGTGAGCTCTGTATGAATGTATATTTCATTAAAGCAATATATTATAAATAAACACCTCTTACAAATGCTGAAACAGAGTTGGGCAATATTTAGACATCACTGCCGTCACTGCATCTGCTCCCTACATGGCCTCATGTCTTTGCCTGTCTGTCCATGCTTCTTTGACTTGCTGCAGGTTGCATGCTGAGTGTGTTCATAAAAACAGGTGATAGCTGAGACCTAAATGAATGGCTGTGCATTATCACTGGCAGAGCACACACAGGCTAAATTATTTATGCAGCTGTGATATTGCATTTTTCATCACTGCTTGTATTCTCATCTCTCTGCGCTGTGGAAGGCAGATGGCATATTTTGAGGTGGCAGTCATGTGTGCAGAAGGATGGATAGATAGATGGGAGAGTATGTCAGTCATCATTTTGGTCTCTTTCTGCTCCCTGTTTACTCCTCCCTGTAAATGTTGCATTAAGGCTGTGTGTGTGTGTGTGTGTGTGTGAGTGAGTGTATTAGCTCAGAGTATGCCAGAGGGCACTCAGGTTTGTGTGTATGTGATCATGTCTGTGTGAAGCTGCAGAGTCGTGGATGTTTTAGTGTCTCTGTTTATGTACGTATGTCTGTATAACTTAACTTGGGTGAATGTGTGTGTGTGTGTGTGTGTGCATGTGTGTGTGTGTTCATGCATTCCGGTCAATTCAAAGCCCTAGCCAGAGTCCATTGGCTGGGCGGGAGTGCATGCAGTGTAGTAATGAGGGTGTCATTAGTTTTGCTGGGAGGCTCATCCACTATTAACTAATGGATTCTCGGCCATCTGCTCTGATAGGCTCTACTGGTTACTCATTTCCACCTTGATCAGCGTGTGCAACTGGAGATGTCTCTCCTCCCTCTGTATAGAGGCTCTAGAAGTGGCTGAACTCCTCAAGCCTGTTTATCTGGCTCCTTGTGTGCAGCTGCATGTCTGTCTCTGTCACTTTAGTACCTCAGTGTGCAGCTGTACCCTTTCTTTTAACACATAATTTACATTTTAACCCTTTGTTTTGTATTTTTCCCTCCCTCTCTCATGCTTGCTTTCAAGCAGAAAAAAAATGGTGTATGTTTCCTTCATTTGGTAATACACTGTGCCTGTATGGCGGCTGTTTATCTATCAGTTTCATACTAAAAGCCCACTGATCCAAACACAGGCATTTTGATACTCCTTTTATTTTACATTTTAAGTTTCTCTGTTCTTTTTAAGACAAAAACCGACTGAATTTGTGTGGAGACACATTGGTTGTTTACGAAACATTCAATCATTCATTTTCTATACCGCTTATTCTATTCAGGGTCGCAGGTGTCTGGAGTCTATCCCAGCTGACTTAGGGCGAGAGGTGGGGTACACCCTGGACTGGTTGCCAGTCAATCACAGAGCTGACACCCAGAGACAGACAACCATTCACACTCACGCTCACACCTATGGGCAATTTAGAATCAACAATTGACCTAGTGAGCATGTTTTTGGACTGTGGGAGGAAGCTGGAGTACCCGGAGAGAACCCACACATGCACGGGGAGAACATGCAAACTCCACACAGAAAGGCACACCGTGCCCGAACTGGCAACCTTCTTGCTGTGAAGCAACAGCACTAACAGCTGCGCTACTGTGCAGCCCCCAATAACATTCTATAAAATGTAATAATAACTCAAGCACTTGAGGTCACCTTACATGGCAGAGTTCAAAATAAAGATAAGTGCAAAAATAAAATCAACAAATTAATCAGATTTACAGTCTATAAAATCAGTGTTACAGTAAATAGGCAACTTTAGAAGATGTGTTTTGAGATGTAGAGGAGTCAAAAGTATTTAAAATTTAAAACAGATAATCAAAGGATTTACTGAAGTATTGTGGTCAAATTCTGTTCTGTTGTCAACCACCTGGACGAAGTACTCCCGATAACATAATCATGAGCATGTTCTGTCAGAAATACAAACTGCACTGCAGAATGAGGTCCACTGGAGGCAGGGAGTCCCCATGAAAAAGTAATGACCAACACAAATTAGCATGTGATCAATGTACACATATACCTGTCACATCTCGGGGTTAAGTTGTTTATTTCATTCATGTTTTTCGTCTAGTTTGTCTTATTGTGTCACTCACTATTGTCTCTCGTTTCAGGTCTGGTGACTTCCTGTTCCCTTGTGTCTCCACGTCCCTGATTACCCTAATGTGTCTCACCTGTGTCTGGTTATCTCCACTCCCCTGGTCTTTTTATTCTCAGTCTTACCTTCCTTCTGTGCCAGTTCGTCTAGTCTTTCAGTCAGCGTTCCAGCCGTTTTTCCTTGTGTAAGCTCTTAGTATCACCGACCCTGCATGTTCTTTCGACCAAGTTTTTTGCCTGTCGTTCTGGATACCTCTGCCTGAAAACCTGACTGTCTTCTGGTACCTTTTGGACAGATTAAACAGATTTTTGAATTTCTGCCTGACTCCCGAGTCCTGCTTTTGGGTCCAACTCCGGGTGTGATAGTACGAACTGGCCTCACTAACGCCCCAGCTGTCTTCCAAAATCTCATCAATGATGTCCTCAGAGACATGCTGAATAAATTTGTCTTTGTCTATTTGGAAGATATTCTAATATTTTCTTCCGATGAGGTGTCCCATATGCAGCATGTTCGTCAGGTTCTGAACCGTCTTCTCCAACACCAGCTTTATGTTAAGGCAGAGAAATGTGAGTTCCATCAGTCTTCGGTGTCATTCCTGGGGTTTGTTCTGGCAGAGGGGGAGGTTAGGATGGACCCTGAGAAGGTTGGTGCTGTTGTTAATTGGCCTGTCCCTACCTCTCGCAAGGAGGTCCAACGCTTCCTGGGATTTTCAAATTTTTACAGGAAGTTCATCAGGAACTTCAGTTCCATTGCCTCTCCCCTCCATGCTTTAACATCTTCTAATTGTCCATTTGTCTGGACTGCTCAAGCCGATACTGCTTTTAATAAGTTAAAATGTTGCTTCACTTCTGCACCCATTCTTTCCTTACCTGATCCTAAAAGGCAGTTTGTGGTGGAGGTAGATGCTTCCGATGTCGGCGTTGGGGCTGTGCTGTCCCAGAGATGTTCCTCAGATGGCAAGTTGCATCCCTGTGCCTTCCTCTCCCGCAAATTGTCTCCCGCTGAGCGGAACTATGATGTCGGTAACAGGGAACTGCTGGCTGTTAAGGTGGCATTCGAGGAATGGAGGCACTGGCTGGAAGGGGCTATGCAACCTTTTCTCGTTTGGACTGATCACAAGAATCTGGAGTACCTGAAGTCAGCTAAGCGTCTAAACCCTCGGCAAGCCAGGTGGGCTCTTTTTTTTAACAGATTTAACTTTACCCTCTCTTATCGCCCTGGATCTAAGAATGTGAAGCCTGATGCTCTCTCAAGGTTATTCAAGTCTGATGAACTCTCCATTGAGCCCTCTGCCATCCTACCCACCTCCTGTGTAGTGGGGTCTTTTACCTGGGACATTGAGAACCAGGTAGTTAAGGCTAATGCTAACCTGACCCCACCTGTTGAGTGTCCTTCCAATAGACTCTTTGTTCCCTCTGAACTGCGCTCTCAGGTCATCAACTGGGCCCATGCCTCTCAAATCTTCTGTCATCCCGGAGTTAAGAGGACCTTGGCTGTGGTGAGGCGTCGGTTCTGGTGGCCTTCGATGGAAAGAGAGGTCTTGGAGTATGTGGCAGCATGTCCAGTCTGCGCACGGAACAAGACTCCTAAACATGCTCCTCATGGACAGTTATGCCCCCTCCCGGTGCCAAGGAGACCCTGGTCTGACATCTCTGTGGATTTCGTCACTGGTCTCCCTGTCTCTAAAGGTAACACTACGGTTCTTACTGTGGTAGACAGATTTTCCAAGATGGCACATTTTATTCCTCTGCCTAAGCTTCCCTCAGCCAAAGAGACGGCTGAGGTTATGTTGCAACATGTTTTTCGTATTCATGGTTTTCCCAGAGACATTGTGTCAGACCGGGGTCCCCAGTTTGTGGCAAGGTTTTGGAGAGAGTTCTGCTCCTTATTAGGGGCTTCAGTTAGTCTCTCCTCAGGTTACCACCCTCAATCCAACGGACAGACGGAGAGACTCAATCAGGAGCTGGAAACGGGTCTTCGGTGCCTTGCTTCTCAGAACCTCTCTCTTTGGAGTCAGCACATTGTTTGGGTTGAGTATGCGCACAACACTTTACCTAGTTCAGCTACTGGTCTGTCTCCTTTTGAATGTGTGTATGGGTTCCAACCACCCCTATTCCCGGCACTGGAAAAGGAAGTTTGTGTTCCCTCAGCCCTGGTTTTGGTGCGCCGTTGCAGGCGGATTTGGGAGCAGGCTCGGAGGGTGCTCCTCCGCAACTCGGAGAACAACAAGAGGAAGGCTGATCGACACCGCTGCCGTGCTCCCACCTATACTTGTGGACAGAGGGTTTGGCTTTCCACCAAAAATCTGCCACTACGGGTAGAATCCAGGAAGCTCGCACCTAGGTTTGTGGGACCATTTCCTATCTCAAAAATTATTAATCCGGTATCTGTGCGACTGAAACTCCCTAAGAACATGAGAGTGCACCCCTCTTTTCACGTGAGCCAACTGAAACCGGCCAGGGAAAGCTCTCTGGTTCCAACCTCCAGACCCCCGCCACCCCCTCGGATTTTCGGTGGAGGACCTGTGTACACTGTTCGGAAGTTGTTGGCTACTCGTCGCAGGGGTCGGGGTCTACAATACTTGGTTGACTGGGAGGGTTACGGGCCCGAGGAACGCTCATGGGTTCCTGCGAGGGACATTGTGGACTCTGGTCTTATTAAAGACTTCCATCAGGAGCACCCCAACGAGCCTGGGCCGTCAGGAGTCGGCCATAAAGGGGGGGGTCCTGTCACATCTCGGGGTTAAGTTGTTTATTTCATTCATGTTTTTCGTCTAGTTTGTCTTATTGTGTCACTCACTATTGTCTCTCGTTTCAGGTCTGGTGACTTCCTGTTCCCTTGTGTCTCCACGTCCCTGATTACCCTAATGTGTCTCACCTGTGTCTGGTTATCTCCACTCCCCTGGTCTTTTTATTCTCAGTCTTACCTTCCTTCTGTGCCAGTTCGTCTAGTCTTTCAGTCAGCGTTCCAGCCGTTTTTCCTTGTGTAAGCTCTTAGTATCACCGACCCTGCATGTTCTTTCGACCAAGTTTTTTGCCTGTCGTTCTGGATACCTCTGCCTGAAAACCTGACTGTCTTCTGGTACCTTTTGGACAGATTAAACAGATTTTTGAATTTCTGCCTGACTCCCGAGTCCTGCTTTTGGGTCCAACTCCGGGTGTGATAATACCAGCATTAAGACTGTTTATAATGTAATATGAGATATTGTACATTAAAACAGATGTTCACCTAGTGAGCATGTTTTTGGAGAGAACCCATGTGCGCACAGGGAGAACATGCAAACTCCACACAGAAAGGCACACGGTGCTCAAACTGGGATTTGATCCAGCAACCTTCTTTCTGCGAAGCAACAGCACCACCAGCTGTGCTACCGTGCATGGCTCAGTGGATGTCAGTGACATCCAGGCCTGTGCAAATATACTGTCAAGTTTTAAATTTGGTTTACTTTGATACATTACATTTGACATCCCAATATACCAATACAAAAACAATGGGAGCCTTAACTTTTTTGAACAGTATATTTATATATTATTCACATTAAAACACAACTACTGTGATAGTGCGCCAGTGATACTCAACATAGTAATGTATCCTAAAATGAATCCAGAAAATGAAATTGGAAACAAAGTTCTTGTAAAAGAGAATGTGTGGCCTATCTTGTCAGCCTTACTGGGAGATGACCTCTTTCTTCCACTAAGGTTGCATTCAGAAATAGGTTACAGGCCTATTCATAGTTTCCAGTCACGTGACCAGGGCGGGAGCCTGGAGGGTATAAGGAGTGTAGTAAATTACAAGCCTCCATTGGACATTCTATGGAGCTGAAGACTGGCCTTGTTAATTGTCCATCTCTTCAGAATGAGGCATATTTATAACAACGGACAGCCACAGAAAAAGGGAGATTAGGTATGGTGCAACAAATTTTTGCCATCAAAGTAAAGGTGAATAATATCTTCATGCAGATTGGTAAACCTGTCTCTGCCTCCTAAAAGTTTATGATCAAGCCTTGTCACACAAAATAAAGCCTTCCCTCAACTTATCTAAAACCACTTATCACCAAACAGTGACTTATTTTGTAACCGTTGGCTGCTTTGCAAATAGTATTGACAAATCAGAGATGGAGTAAATATCAGTCAACAAACATCAACCATATCAGAATGAGTACTGTGTAAAAGTATGTTGAACAAACAAACAAAAATTCAGGACTTGCTGGAGACATCCACCCAGCTTGGGTGTTACAGCCCCCAGTGTCCCAATTACAACTGGCAGCACTGTTGCCCTCACACCCCACATCTTCTGTAGCTTTTCCTTCAGCCCTTGGTATTTCTCCAGCTTCTCATGTTCCTTCTTCCTGATGTTGCTATCGCTCGGTATTGCTACATCTATCACTACTGCTGTCTTCTGATCCTTATCTACAAACCGGATTCGGTTGAAGTTGGGAAATTGTGTAAAATGTAAATAAAAACAAAATACAACGATTTGAAAATCCTTCTCAACCCATATTCAATTGAATACACTTCAAAGACAACATATTTAATGTTCAAACTGATAAACTTAATTGTTTTTTGCCAAATAATAATTAACTTATAATTTCATGGCTGCAACACGTTCAGTAGAAGTTGGGAAAGGTGGCAAAAAATACTGAGAAAGCTGAGAAAAGCTCATCAAACACCTATTTGGAACATCCCACATGTGATCAGGCTAATTGGGAACAGGTGGGTACCATGTTTGGGTATAAAAGGAGCCTCCCCAAACATGCTCAGTCATTCATGAGCAAGGATGGGGCGAGGTTCACCACTTTGTCCACAACTGCATGAGAAAATAGTTGAACAGTTTAAGAACAACATTTCTCAAAGCAAAATTGCAAAGAATTTAGGGATTTCAACATCTACGGTCCATAATATCATCAAAAGGTTCAGAGAATCTGGTTAAATCACTGCACGTAAGCGCAACGGCCGGAAACCAAGACTGAATGACCGTGACCTTCCATCCCTCATACGGCACTGCCTTAAAAACCGACATGAGTGTGTAAAGGATATCACCAAATGGGCTCAGGAAAACTTCAGAAAACCACTGTCAGTAAATACAGTTCGTCACTACATCAGTAAGTGCAGGTTAAAACTCTACCATGCAAAGCAAGAGCCCTTTATGAACAACATCCAGAAACGCCGCCGGGTTCACATGGGCCCGAGCTCATGTGAAATGGACTGATGCAAAGTGGAAAAGTGTTTTGTGGTCTGATGAGTCCACTTTTCAAATTGTTTTTGGAAACACTGGACGTTGTGTCCTCCGGACCAAAGAGGAAGCGGACCATCCGGACTGTTATCAAGGCAAAGTTCAAAAGCCAGCATCTGTGATGGTATGGGGGGGCATTAGTTCCCATGGCATGGGTGACTTACATTTCTATGAAGGCAACATAAATGCTGAACAGTACATACAGATTTTGGAGCAACATATGCTGCCATCCAAGCCACGTCTTTTTCATGGACGTCCCTGCTTCGAAGTAATAGAGTCCAGGTTCTCTCCTGGCCCGCTTGCAGTCCAGACCTGTCTCCCATTGAAAATGTGTGGCGCATTATGAAGCATAAAATACGACAGAGAAGACCCCGGACTGTTGAAGAACTGAAGTGGTTCATCAAGCAAGACTGGAAAAGAATTCCACATGAGAAGCTAAGAGAATTAGTCTCCTCTCTTCCAAACCGTTTATTGAGTGTTATTAAAAGGAAAGGTGATGTAACAAAGTGGTAAACAGGCCCTTTCCCAACTTCTACTGCATGTGTTGCTGCCATGAAATTATAAGTTAACTATTATTTGAAAAATAAAATAAAGTTTATGAGTTTGAGCATTAAATATGTTGTCTTTGTAGTGTATTCGATTGAATATAGGTTGAAAAGGATTTTCAAATCATTGTATTTTGTTTTTATTTACATTTTACACAATTTCCCAACTTCAACGGAATCCGGTTTGTACTACATCTACAGTATCTATTTTTTAATCAGCACATAGGCATGAGGTCCCTCTGAAAATGGGATGTCACATCACAAGAGGCCTTAACACATTTGCACTTAACGGAGAAAAGTATGGCAGGGATGCACTTGTGGTCTGGGCATCCATGAGTTCATCACTACCATAAATTCTTATTTTCAGTCGGAACATCATTGATTATACTTCAATAAAATGATCACCACACCCATTCAGACATGAGGTCCCTCCTGAAAACGAGATGTAGCATCTCAAGAGGCTAACCTCTAATAAATCAGACGACAGGTCTATGGTTCATGGATCTGTCACTAACTTTAGTTCTTACTTTAGTCCACGTGTCTCCTCTTCCCTCCCTTCCTTCGCCCACACACCCAACACAGCATGGTGTGGATTTGCTGTTCATCATGAGACTGGGGTCCACATTCAAGATTTCCTGCTGCTTAACAGAAGGTTTTTTCTTGCCGCCATGATGGAGGGATTCATGATTGGCTATATGGATTCATGTTGGGTGTTGGATGTATATATTTGTATATATATGTATATGTGTATTTTTATATGTATATATGTATCTATGCATATATGTGTATCCTTAAAATGAGGAGCTTTGTGCTCCATTGTAAAGTGTCTTGAGATAACACTTGTTATGAATTGGCGCTATACAAATAAAGATTGAATGATTGATTGATTGATTGATTGATTGATTGATTGATTGATTGATTGGTCGATCTACTAGGACTATGTCAGGCTGATTAGCTAGCCCCATCTTGTCAGTCTGGATCTGAAAGTCCCTCCAGCTTCTCCTTGTTACTGTGCTTATATATATATATATATATATATATATATATATATATATATATATATATATATATATATATATATATATATATATATATATATATATGGGTAAAAGGAAACTGGCTACATTGGCAAGAAAAAATCTTTATAGACATTCATCCTGAGCAGATGTGGACCTTGGCTGCGACTGTGTGGACTCACAGAGTGGGAAAGAGAAAGGGAGAGATAGATGTGAATAAACAGAGCAACAGAAAGTTTGACTCATGTATGTATAGTTTTGACAATATGAGTACGGCTGATAATGGTTAATGAGTCGAAGTTAAGCAGATCTATTATTGTTGCATTTGTAACTTTGATAAAGACAAAATAAGAGGGTCCCAGTTTTATTATAAGGTAAATTGCTGATTAGAACAATGAACATGACCCCTGTGTCCTTCCTTAAGTACACTACAGGCTGTAACACAACAACTTAAGCTTTCAGTATTGATCTGTTCCCACTCTGTCATCTGGTTTGGCTGTAGATTACAGCTTCTGCCATCAGCTCAGAGTAAGTGTCTGTTTGACTAATAGTCTCTATTTGTTTTTATCTGCCTCTCCAACTCCCCCATGATCCTCTGTCTCATGCTGTCTTTTTTCAACTGTCCATCCATTTCTCATTTACAATGAATATCACAACATCCATCCCTTAGGGGCCTTTCCAAGAAATTACACACCCTTCACTTTGACATAGACGTGTTCAAGCATTTATCACACCTATCAAGATGCTTTGTCAACATATGATCACATCTGCCATCTCTGGCATCTCTGTAGCTCAACCCACGCACACACTCACACTTAACACACATTATGAGCTGACTGCCAAACATCCAGAAGTATCTGTCAACTTAATGACACTCATCTCGCGCACAAGCACATACCCGATTGCGCTCACACACACACACACACACACACACACACACACACACACACACACACACACACACAAACAAACAAAGATTCAACAAATCTTCAGTTTTCTTAACCTACTGGTTAAGCATGGCTCTCTTGGGCACTAGAAGATCCCATCCACTTTAATTAAGTGTATCACATCATCTGCAATTGGGTCTTCCCTCTCTAGTGAGTTTTAAGAGCATCTTTGCTTTCTTCCACCCTTGATACCTAAAGGGAGAGTACAGCACTATTTCAGTGTGAGTATCCCTGAGTGTTTTAAACTGATTGGGTGGGCTAAGTGAGGAGTATTAAAGTACCAATGCAAATCATCTTGTTGGCATAAAGTCAAGAAAAAGTCTTCATGAGAGAGGCAGAGTGGAAAGTGGCACACCTTGAGGTCAAGTGAGTAAACGGCCTTGATGAGAATTATCTCCTGGTGATGAAACAAAAGAGACACCAACACACTATACAATGCAACCCCCAAGGGACATGGTTTCCCTCTGCTTCAAATAAACACAATTTTTCCTCCTTAATATCTTTGGTTTTGAAACACACAGTTATATGTGGTAGTCACATAACTGTAGTAGTCCCCCCCATTGCCCCAATGTCAACTCTAGCCTTGATTTCCCCCAGTTCCTAGGCCAACTGAAGTAACTGCTTTCTCTGCAGCAACCTGGCCAACATCTTCTTGGGTGCCCTGAAGACCTCCAGGACTTTTCCTACCAGGTTGGTCCTCTGTCAGTCTTCCTGATCTAGGTTGCCCTACCTCAGGTCATCCACGGGATGACTAAATAAGATCATACAATGATATTTAACTTAGAGAATATCAATAAGGTTTAAGAAGCTTTTTTTGTTACTGGAGTTTTATGAATATAAAACCTTGCTTGTAATAAAATGAGGTTGCCAGGGGGTGTTGGCAGAGGAGGGAGGACAGAGCCAGCAGTGATAGATTGACATGGATGGTGAGAGTCTGGTTTTATAAACTCTGGACTCATTGAAGCAGCGCCTTGATTTTTCTATGACAATGTTCCTCATGTTTCTAGAGTTTGGTTTTCATGAACACTCAAAAACACACAATGCATGGCAAGTATTCCTCTGTACTGACATGTACTCTAGGCTGCCAAGCAGGTAACAAACCCACCTTTTCCATTAGTCCACACCTTAGTCTTATGAGGGTAGTTTCCTTTTGAACAAACTGCCTAAAATATCTGGCAGCTTTTATTTTCTTCTAGATGAGATGCTGTTGTAGCCACTGTGTTTCAGTTTAAAGTGCTGGGCCATTTTTTGCTTTATGTCTTTTAAACAGTTATGATAAAAGTTTATTGTCCCACTTTTTCTTTGTTACTGTTGCACAGTTTTTCCTGGGATATCTAATTCTTTTGTTTCCTCATCATCATCCTCACCACAGCAGTCTGCTGTCCTTGTCTGTATTGCTCAGTTCTTAGGAAGGTACAGGAACTTATTCAAATGTGCGGGTTGTTAACGTCAGTGTAACTGAATTTACTGTCTAAGGACCCTGGGGTAGTTGGTAACTTTTTAAAATCTCAAACATAATAATAATAATAATAATAATAATAATAATAATAATAATAATACATTTTATTTGTTGCAGTTTATTTAAAGAAATCTCAAAGTGCTATAGGCACCCATTAAAAAAGAAAGGTAACAAACTCCTGAAAGAAAGAAAGAAAGAAAGAAAGAAAGAAAGAAAGAAAGAAAGAAAGAAAAAAGAAAGAAAAAGAAATCTTAAAATGTCTTATTTCTTCATTCCGTCTTACATAGAACAGGACTGTCTGTATGCCTGTGTTGCTCCCTGTGTTTCTTGTTGTAGTTCTTGTTGCTTGGAGCTTGTTCCTGATTCCTGTGTTCCTCAAATTAAAGAATATTGGTGTGTCTTTTGCCCTCTCTTCCCCTACTCTTCATATCCTGCTTGGTAACTCTCTTCCTCCTGTCTTTCCCTCACAATAATTCCAGATTTTCTTTCCATCTCCAGCTTCATTTCACACTCCTTTCTTTTCACATTTCTTCTGTGGCTACTCTCTCAGTCCTTCCATTTCTACCAATTTCTCTCTTTTTCTTGCTTTCTCTCCTTCCCATCCCTTCCCCTCTCCTCCTTTCTCCTATCTCTTCTTTTATTGTCTGACTCAACACCTTGCTCTTTGCATGTCTATTTCTGGTCTCTATCTGTCTCTCCCCATGTCAGCATCACCTCCCCCTGGTTCTCATTATCTGCCTCCCTCCCTTCCTCTCTCCTGCCTCTGTCTCTGCTTAGATATTCCCAAACTTGTCTCACCCCCGTGTTCATGTGTGCACATGCACACGCAAATAGAAATACATCTGCTCACACAATCACACAGTGAGGCATATTTCTTGGAGCCCTGAAAAAAATCTCCATAAAGCACTCAATCCTATTTTTTCTGTATTTGTTCCTCCTTGCCACCAGGAATTATTAAAATGTTTTGTTGAGAGCAAATGCCACTGCAGTATGAAAATAAGTCTCATTAGATCATGTCTTTCCTGACATGAAAGTAAACACTGAGCACTAGAAGACATTTTAAAACTTTTTTGATTCCAAATAAATGATAGCTATCAGTATTTAAGAAGCTTATGGTTCTAAAAAAGTTTTTGTTTGTTTATGCTGTTTGTTTTGTTATATTCTGACATTAGTCTGATACAGACTTAAAAAATGAGATCAGATATAAGTGACAAAGAGCCCATCCATGAGCCAAACTATTCAAATCAGAAAATATTTTGATGGCATTTAACAATATGTGCAAGTTTAATTATTATTGTTTGGAGCCATATTGAAACACATGAGGCTTACTTGTTACCACATGTAGTAATATTAATTGAGCATTGCTTTGCTTTTAAATTAATGTGTGCTTTCCCATTTTAAGATTTAATAGAAACAACTATTTTAATATAATTATATTGTCAGTGAGTTTTTTTTTTCCAATCTTGGGCACCCCCTTGAAGCTATGGCGCCCCAAGCATTTGCCTATACTGCCTATGCCACTGGCAAGTCCTGAAGCCAGCAACACTATAAAAAAAAAATCTGTCAAATTTACAGTAAAATACCAGCAGCTGTGGTTACCAGGAAGGTACCATTAAAAACAGGTAGTGGAGCGGGGAGGGTTAAAAAAAAATAAATGTATGATATATTTGAGCAGAACTATAGGAAACTGTGATTTCAGTACAACCTGTACAATGACAAATTAATTTTACAGTACAGCCTCTTACTGTTACAGGGTTAGGGTTTGGATAGGACAGTCAGTCCATGCCATGTATACTCCACATGGCATTGATTGACTGTCTGTACTACACTTGGCATGGGCAGACTGTCTGTGCTCCACATGGAATGAGAAATCTACCATATGATTTTTATAGTGTGTTTAATGTCGTTTATGTTGAAGTAGTATTTTAATTGGAGCACAGACACCTCATCCATGCCACATGGAGAATAGCAAGCAGGCCAATAAGAAATACATTGCAAGTGATGGACAATAAATGGATTAACATGGTTAAAAAATCATTAAAATTGTCATCAATGATATATATTTCATGATATGGTGTTTAATCAAGGTTTAAAATTATGTTAAGAGTTAAAAACCTGCAAATTCATGGTGTTTTATTTTATTTAACACAACTGGAAAAAAAATGTTTTAGACTCTTATTTTAAAAAGCTACGCTGCAGCGTGACTCAGGTGACTAGCAACAGCCAACCAGGTTGTTCTTTCTTTTACTGCACCAGAACGAGGGAGATACGCAGACGGTTTTTGTTGAGCTGCGGCTGAAAATAGAGGAAAACGGAAGAAAAGAGAGTAGGTCGAGCGATGACAAGCTTCCGGATGAACATCTGAGTCGGTCGGTCGGCGCATGCGTTTGTGTGTGGACAGTGGAAAGTTTGAATTCTTTTTTTTTCATTTGATATTTTGAGCCTGATCTGCTGGGGTAGTTGTTACTGAAAGGGTTTTGGGAAGAACGACGGCCTGTACAGGTCTGGATTGGTGTTTTCATGGCGTTCTGCCCAGGCTCAGTCAGTAGGAGTGTAATTTGTCGGCCGATTGATAAGGTGACTCTGAGTAATAGCGAGAGGTGAGTGAGTGTGATTTTGGTAGGGAAGTAGTGGCCTATGGCTACTGAAGGGTGTAGAGGGGACAAGGGAGGTGGATGGCAATCATTGGGGAAAGGGAGTCAGAAAAGAGGACGTCTAATGAAAGACCAGAGATGTCGGAGGAAGGAGCAGAAAATAAACAGAGGAAAATTGGAGCAATAAATTCTGAAGAACTTGTTGTGCTGTTCAAAGTCAAAGGCAAGAAACCAGGAGAGGGTGGATTTAGGGCAATTAACCCCCTTAGAGTAACTACTGCGCTTGAAGGCCAAATAGGTAAGGGATTTCAAGCCAAGATCCTGTCTAACAGAGTGTTGAGGCTTTGCTGTGTGAATCAAAAACAGTATGACAGCGCAAAAGAAGTTGGTAAACTGGTTGTGAAAGTAGAGAGGTTGGTCCTTAATGAGAAAAGGGGTCTCAAAGGTGTGATTTATGGAGTTTATTCTGGGTTGTCTGAGCAAGAAATATTAGACAACGTTAAAGGAGGGAGTGTGGTTGGAGTCATACGTTTCAAACGTAGGGAAGGAGATGAATGGGACGCAATGATGTTGACTTTTGCAGGTAGTGTGCAGCCGGAGATGGTATACTTGGGAAGTATGGCTTACTATGTAAGAGAGTATAATCGGCCCCCTTTGCGATGCTTTTAACTGTCAGCGGTTTGGGCACGTTGCAGGTACCTGTCAGGTAAAGCGTAGGTGTGCGAAGTGTGGTCTGGACCATGAAATAAAAGAGGCTGTAACCCCCAAGTGTTGGAACTGTGGGGGGAACATATTGCAGCGTTCCATGGATGTGAACACTTCATTCAAACTAGACAGTTCCAGATCGATAGAGATCGGAATAAAGTATCATATGTGGAGGTAATGAAGCGAGCTAGTGGAGAACTTGGAGCTCAAAAGATGAGCAATGCAGTGCTGAGGAGCCAGCAGGCCTTTCCAGCACTGCCAGTGATCCCTCTGGATATGCTGCTCATTACTGACGTGCTGGTGGGAGGTAAATCAGCAGCAAGGAAATCAGATATGATAAAGGCTGTAGTTGGGGCTGCTGAGCATGAAGCAGATATCTCCGGAAAAACTTAACGAGTACATGACGGAGATACTATGGAGTTACAGGTCGAGAGCAATGATGCTGTGGGTTTGTGTTGTCATGTTTTACATTCTTCAGTGGAATGCCCAGAGTTTAATTGCTAATGGCCAGGAATTAAAGAGATTTGTCTGTGATTTTAAAGTAAAACCAGAGTTGATATGTGTCCAGGAGATGTGGTTAAAACCCTGCCTTGGTTTTGTAATTCCAGGATATGTGTGCCTGAGAATAGACAGGTCAGATAGAGCTGGCGGGGGATGTGCAACATTTTTAAGAGTATAAATCCAGTATAAGACTTGACATAAATACTGATTTAGAGTGTATAGGACTGGCACTTTGGGGGTGCAGATCATGTTCCTGGCTTCAGCACTGCATGCCCACGTCCTGTCCACCCTGGCCCAGCTATTGCTGAGTCCTCGACCCAGGCACTCACATGTTCAGTGATGGGCCCCCTCCCTTAGGTGGTGCCTGGTCCTCAGGGGCCTGGCTCCAGGGGCGTTGGGTGCCCTCACCTCTTGGGGGTGTCGTTGGGCACCTTTGCCCTGCAGGGAATGGTCAACTACATGGGGCTTCAGTGATCACCTCACATGCATGCCTGTTCAGATATTCATGCTCATGTAAAGACTCACGGTAAATCAGTAATCTGTCCCATCAGAACATGCTGAGTTACTTCTGGCACTCCCACACCTTGTCTCATGTTGTGTGTTGCATGCTCCTTCCTTTTCTCATCTCTGTTGGCCCACACTCTACTTTCAGGACCCCTCATTTCTGGTGTTCCTGGGTTTCTTACAGCCGTCAATACATTGGCCTTTCAACATTGACATTGGACACAGTGCTCAGCTGGAAGGACAAATGCAGAAAAGGGAAAGAAAAGAAAAGAAAGCAGGCAACACATAAGAAACTCAAAGAGTTGGCCAATGTACTACTTAGCAGCGGGAATTCTCTGGCGCCGGTGTCTTCTTTCAGCAAAGCTTAAGTGCAGGGAGGTGATGAGAGTGTTGGGAAACAGGTGTGTAGTAGCAGGAGACAACCAGTGCAGGAGAGACAATTCTACACAATTGAAAAAGCACTAAAATCACCACAGTTTGTCTCTTTAAATACATATGAGCTCCCTCGTACTCTACACCAACAGAAAAAAAATATGTCCAATAAATATAAACATATCAATTTTTAAAATTAAATTCATTGGATTAGTTAAAACATACATCGAACTAAATTATAAGAAGTTATGAAGGACTAAATTAACAAAACACCTCAACAAAAATATCATATTCCTGACTGAAGGCACCAGGGCAGAAGCCATTTATCTTGAATCCCTCTCTTTTATGAGAGCAACAGTGGACCTTTAATGTGTCAGGGTAGGTGAGCCTCATTGACTAATACTAGATATACCTGCACTGAAAGAGACACACAGAACAATAGAATATACTGGAGCTGACACAAACCTATGGAATACATCCACAGTGACTCAAGATAGTGAACTGGGGTTCAAAATGTGCTATTAGCTGACAAGATTGGGCTTCCTTGAACTTTCTGCAATTTTCAGAGTCTTGTTTCATTTTTTTTCTTATTCTGATACCTTTTTTATGCTGCACTTATTGCTGCTTGGTATTCTTTGACAGCATTTTCACCATTATGAGGGCTTCAGGCTTTGATTATTGGAATGTCAGATGATGATGAAATGTTCCCCATATTGGCCATTGATTCATCTGACTGATACACTCATCAGCCACTTTATTAGTTACACCAGGTTGGACCACTTATGTCTCCAGAAATGCCTTAATTCTTTGTGGCATTGATTCATCAAGGTGCTTACAACATTTCTTTGAGATTTTGGTCCATATGCACATGACGACATCAAGTAGTTGCACAGATTTGTCCCCTGCACACCCATATAGGTAGGTTACTTTATTTGTACCTGTAGGTAGATTTGTTTTTCAGCAAAAGGATGGCATCTTTTTTGACACTTAGTCACAAGTTCAAACATAAACACTAAATCTTACATAAACAGTCAGAATTGACACACTTTAAGGACACTTAAACATGATTAAAATATTGCAAATCTCTCTGTCCAACACATCCCAAAGGAGCTCTATCAGATTGAGATCTGATGACATAGTCAGCACCTATTCTAAGGTAGACTGTGCTCTTCAAATGATGCTCAGTTGGTACTAAAGGGTCCAAAGTGTGCCCAGAAAATCTCCCCCACACCATTACACCAGCAGCTTTCTTTTATGATCTGTAGACTAGAATGAAGTAAACTACTCAGTTAGTTCAGGATATTGTGAGGTCCTCAGTGGATTTCATAGATAAGGTGTTTGTTTCCCTTCAGTCATTTTTGGGATAGGGAGGCAATTATATTAGGGTGATAGGCACACCTCATTTTGTGTTTTACATATAATGGTCTCACTGTGTACAGTGTGACTTACATATTGAGGCCAATACCAAAAAAATACAAAGCCAGTGCTTTTCAATGTGACATCAATTTCAGTATTCTATAAAAGGCTGGTATCGTCAGTAAGTCATTCCTTTTCATCATTCAAGTAGCCATGAACACATGACTTCACTTAACGGACGAGCAGTGCCACCTGATCGTAGCTCGCCTTCAGGTCGGTAGCAGGCAGTCAGATGTTGCTCATGAAATTGGTGTGTCTCAAAGTGTCATCAACAGACTTGCAGTAAGACAGAACTACTGGAAGTGTTGGTGACAGACACAGAAGTGAAGTGATGAGTGATGGACCACAATGATGACCAGCACCTAATGACTGATGCACTCAGACACCATTATGCATCTGCCACACAGCTGCAGGCCTGTTAACGAGAAGTGAGGGGTACTAGGGTTTCCTGACAAACTATTCACAACCGACTCCACTGCTTTGGCTTAAAGCCAAGATGACCATTGCAGGTGACTCCACTGACACCAAGACACCGCCATGACCATTTGCAGTGGGCACAAGACCACGTGACCTGGACAATGCAGCAGTGGTCTACAGTCCTGTTCACTGATGAGTGTCAGGTCACCTTGCACAGAAATTGTTGTCAGCATTGTTGGAGAAGGTAAAGTGAGCAATACGCCGAGGTCAACGTGATCCCCAGGGTTGGCTTTGGTTGAGGAGGTGCAACAGTCTAGGCAGGCATCACCACTCAGCACAAAACAGATTTGGTGATTGTAGATGGCTCAGTCACTGCATGTTCTTACCTTCAGAGACATCACAGAACCCATCATCATCCCCCAATTCCACCAGTACACCCCCAACTTTCTGTTCATGGATGATGATGCTCCACCACATGGTGCCAGAACTGTCACAGCTGGACTTCAGGAAGTCGGAACGGTTCATATGGTATGACCAGCAATGTCCCCTGACCTGAACCCCATAGAGCCAGCTGAAGCAGGGACTGGATGCTCGATCTTTGTTATTGTCTATATTGTTGGAGTAAGAAATACTGAACTAATGAAAATTGTGTTTCTTCTCATTTATTAATGGTAATATCAAAGGGAACTATTACTTATTTCATTAAATTCAGACCAAATAGGAAAAGCACTCATGTACATAACAATATTCCTAACTTATTGTGAGTTGTGTATAATTCATGTCTGATAGGGCTTTAAAACTATAATTAGTTTGACGAGTTCATCAATAGAATAAGACTCTTGCACTTTGAACATCTCATGTTTCAGTAGGTGAGGATAAGAACCTGGACAGTACACTGTACACTGTGTGAAGAGCAAGGTTTACCACACAGTTCATTTATAAAAAAGAAAACAGATGTCAAAACTGTGAATTCACAGAGTAGAAGTTGTTCTCTGCTAGGCAACAAATAGGGGTTTCCAAAGGGAACAAATTGATGCAATTTTTATTTTTGTCATGCAAACCTGACGAGGCAGAAGCACAGAGATGGGCCAGGTTTAATGGCCTAAAATGGAAAAAGAAGATATTGAATTTAAGTGGATTGATTCATTTAGCTGACAGTCTGGCTCACATAAGAAGTGGAGCAAAGTGACAGCAAACAAATCACCAGCATGTTTCTGTGTTTTACATGATTAAATGATGAAGAGGGCATTAAATCAAACTTATCCCATTTGTCAAACTGGCTTAAAAACATCCTTTTTGCAATTTAATAACAAGCTCTACACATGAGTAAGAGTTGACCATGTTATATTTATGAGTTGGCAGTGGATGCAATGGATAGATAGTTAGTTAGTGCTATGCTAGCTTGTATATCTGCAGAACAAACAACCTTTCAAATGTACAATGTAATATCCAGTAATATAAAAAGCAACTCTGCGGACTGTTCCAATTTATCAGCAACTGATAGTGTCCAGTGTTATTTTTTGTTAATGTCCTCCTTAATGTCCTCTATCCATGTACAGCATCAAATCTTACTCTGTTGCCATAAACTGTTGCAGTAACTGGAACAAATCACAGCTTTCAGTAAATCAAAAACCTGTTGCAGATGGCCTAGGTCACACCCCAGGAGGTTTGCCCTCAAGTTGGTGGCACAGGTTTAAATCCAGCCCGTGGCCTCTTTCCAGCATGACACTTCCCACAATTGCCCTGTTTTCTGCTCAATCACTGTCCTCTGATTAAAGACATTAAAGCCCCCCCCAAAACTTAAAAGAATTCAACTTCACTTTTCAGTCAAAGAAAGATGTCTATTCACTCTTATCAGTTGATCTTTGTCATCCCATTTAGCTGAAGTTACCATCTCAAAATGATTAAGATATCAAGAAACTCAAACCTAGTCCCAACAAGTGAATCATTTCTATTTTTATGTCTGGGTCTTTTTTCTGCAAAGAGGAAATAATAAGAACATCAAATGTTTGGATGTCACCTTTTATGCTATTATTGACACCATCATGTCGCTGTCTGCTGTTTTCTTTGAAAACTTAGAGAAAAGTTCAACTTTTTTTGTGCTTAAGTAGTGCATATAAGGAGATATTTTTGCTTTACAGCCATGCATCTCTTTGTCTCCTTGCTTTGAATATGCCTTTTTGATCCCAGCAGTGGGTTAGTAGAAGTTGGCACACTTTCCGTTCAACAAAGGCATGTGGAAACTCTTGAACTTCTCAGTTTCTTACTTTTCTCTATGCATGAGAAAATGGCTCTGCAAGTACTTTCACTGCTGTGCAAAAACAATAATTAAAGCTGTAATCAGTATTTTTTATATTAAAAACAAATAAAATAAATATAAAAAATGAAAGATGCATTTTTAATAACAAGATATTTCCACCACATCCCTATCAGATGGTACTGAATTATTCACAAATTGAAAACCAACCTGCCCTAGTGAGAAAGAGTCTGAACTTAGATTGTAAATTGCAAGTTGATTGACTGAATGTTGACCTTTACCATAATATACATGGATAAGTAAACATTTATATCAAGGTACTTCTTTGCTGTTGTATCACAGTACTAGTACAGTTCATCACAGTATTTTCTACTATTTTAAAACTGGGCTTAGTGCTGTGCATTAGCCTGGTGCATGCCAGTTATTAGTTAATTGACTTTTGTGATATAGTTAGCATTCTGGGTATGGCTTGCAAGTTGTAGCTAGGCTAAAATGCTGGGAGGGGCTAGGTTTGACAGAGAATAGGATATAAAGAGCCATCTTCTTCTTCTATTATTCTTATCTCGATTTGTTGAATCTATGATTCAACCAATCAAACCAACAAATGAAGGCTACCTGCTATCCAATTACAAACAGAGGCAGACCATCAGGGGAATACTTAGTCAAACCGAATTATATTTATGGTGTTTTTCTTATATAAGATGGTTACAACCAGCCGCGTCGCCAGACAGATTTCACTGGGGCATGTGCCCCAGTATTGATCTGCAGTGCCCCAGTAAAAATTTCACCAATAAAAAAAAATCACTTCAGAGTTTTAAGTCTACATAGCACAGCGCACATACTACTTAGTATGGTAATTTATTGCTATTGTATTCACTCCACATAAACAATGCGCACATGGCTAATTAATATGGTAATTTATTCATGTGTAGTGACTTCAGCTTATAATACCTCTGTGTCAGAGAGCAAGAGAAAGGTAGCAAGAGAGAGAGAGAGAGAGAGAGAGGCGATGAGAATCACTGCGTGAGGTAGGCAATGTTAGCCGACAATAACTTGTTAAATATATTTTGATTTTGATTTGACTCTAACTGTAACTCCTAGATGGATATCAGAAAGTTATTCACCCGCAGCAGGGACAAAGCAGCAAGGAATGAGAGAAGTAAGTGAAGTCCTAGCTTGCTAGGCAACATAAGTCTGTCTTAAGTTAATGCTAAGTTAGCTAACGTTATTCCTTGTATCAAGTCAACCATATTAATTTGCTGTACGAGCTGTCGGGGGGATTTCCAGTGAGTTTTATCAGCATGACACATAATGTTGGTTATGTTCTGCTGGTTCTGCTCAGGACCTCTGCATCAATGGTGATTTTGAGTAAGCTTGTGTTAGTTGACAGATATAGCCTATGGATGGTGCAGTGGTTCTCAAATGGTCTGTCTTCAGGAAGAAAAAACATTTTTCCCTAAGATGAAGTCGTGAGCCAAATTTTTAAACTATTCAAGTTTATTTCACAGAAAAATAGCACAGTAGGCTTGTCTTGTTAATCAGTTTGTCTTTGACTAAAATAATCTTTTGTTACCAGAAAAATGGATACAGCTAAAGCATCTGGTTTTGTTGCCAGAAAAAAATATTAAAATTTCTGTATTTGTCACCAGAAACATGACTAAAAATATCGGATTTTGTTGCCCCAATGAGATTTTTTAAATATATTTCCATGTCTGTCCAGAAAAAGTGGAACAACAGAGTGCTGGAAGAGGTGAGGGGAAGATGAAAGCTGATGAGCAAGAGCGGAGGTGAGTTGACTATCAATCAATGATGTACCAGTCATGTTTTTCTTTTTTTTTGCCTCTGAGTCATTTGATTTTGAATATCGGTGTAGTATAAATATAGTCAAAAAATAGTCTAATAAAAATAGTTTAAAGCTCTATTTTTGTTTTTTGATGGTAAATAATTGCTGAATATGTTTTTATTAATCAACACAAAACTACACTTCTGTTTTTTGTTTATTTCCCAGTCCCCCAATATGTATATATATATATATATATATATATATATATATATATATATATATATATATATATATATATATATATATATATATATATATATATATATATATATATGCCCTTTTTGTTCTCTGTTTGGAACTCTTTGTTTGTTTGTTTGTTTTTAAAATATCTAACACAGATAAATAAACCTTTTATTGCAAAATGTGCCAGTCATTTGGTGTAAGGTTGTTGGATTTGAGCTGCAATCATCTTCATTGCAGGTTTGTCAGGATAGTGACTATGAACTAACATCTACTCACTCCTGAGTGGAGTGGCTCTTAAACTGTTTTTTTTTATGTTGTTGTTGTTGTTGTTGTTGTTGTTGTTTTTATTGAAATCTACCTTATTATACCATGTTCAATTCACTCAATATTATTCTGATTTAGAATTAAGCAGTTGGAATGATTATTTTTTAAAAAACAAGTAGACTCATGTCCACTGCATTCCCTCCTCACTCGTGGTTACAAGATATTGTCACAACAAAAAGTACTTTGTTAAAACCTTTTTTAATGTAAAGGAGCTTTTTTTGAGTTTGGTTACAGAGAAAAATAAATAGAAATGTATGGAAAATTTAGGTTAGATTGTCTAAATTTTGAGTTGGATATATACAAGGAAATTATTTGAAATTAATTAAATTATTAAGCACACGACTTAACCAGTTATGTTAGTCCAACATAAAACTTGAACTATTTGTGTTACCAATAGAAACCATTTTATTAAACTTGACCAGCAGTTTGTGTGCTGTAGGACCTGGTATCAAACCTTTAACCTTGCGATTAAGAGAGGTTGACTCTACCATAATAATAAACAGGACATTGTTTTAGAAATCAAGCCATTGCTTAAACTTTATTGCAGGACTTCATTTGTGCACAGCCAGCCAGATGACATGAACTACAACAACAGCTTAACTCTCTGTCAGGTTCAAACTCAAAACCTAACTGTGAATAGTTCAAAATCAGAGTCAAGAAAACACTCAGACACGGTATCTTAGTTTTACTGCTTCTGCAAAAGGGGAGACTGAGTACTCTGTATGAAATGTACTGGAATGCTCTCATCCCAACATCTCCAAGGTCTCCCCAGTTACTCGACCTTTTTATTAAGCATGTGCATGGGCATTACATGAAAACGTGTGTGTGGGGGGGTGGGGGGTGGGGTGTCAGGATTCCTCCTCTGCACTCACTGAGAGAAAGGTTTACAAGCTGGAAAGAATGATAAGTTATTTACATTATTCTTACACTCTCCAGGGACGAATAGTTCTAAAAGGCAAATACACAGGGCAGTCTACCATTATTATTACCTACCCAGTGGATAAACAGTCAGCAGTGGTGAATATTTCCAACCAAAAAACAAAAACAGTTCAACCACCTGCAACATATACAATGTGATTTTCCATGTGGTATCAAAACAGTAGCCTTCAATACTACAAACTTGAAATGACATTCACAAAACTGAAAGTTACTGAAATGAGGGACAAATGAAAAGCAGGTGCCAAAAGCTACAAACTTTAATCTGACTTTTAAAGGAAGGATACATTTTCATCAAAGAGCAAAAAAGCCAAAAGTTTACAGAAAAGGTGAACGAATTCACCAAAAGCACTGATCCTTTGTTAGTGCAGCTCTTTTTGCAAGATAAATAATGTGTTTAGATGTCAAATAGATTTGACTGTCTTTAATGTGTAGACATACACTGTCAGTCAGGGTTGTGTACATAGTGTGTTTAATTCTAATCCCCAGTCCTAGTCTCCCTACTCTTTTCACCCGTTTACTCATTCCTCTATCATTCCCATATGTATCAGGCCCCTCTATCTCTCCCTCCCCCTCCCCCTTTTTGCCCCTCTGTCTCTATTCCTGGTATCTGTTCTTTTTTTCTCACTCTGTCTTACATCTCTCACTTTATCATGTCATCCCTGTTACCCCCTCATGCTTACATCTGTCTCTTTCCATTCTACCCATCATCCCTTATCTCTTTTGTCTTTCTTTCTCTTGTCATGCTTTCATCCCTTCCATCTTATCCTTTCTGTCTTATCGCATTCCTCTTTCCGCTCATCCTTTCATCCATTTCCCCATCTGTCAGTTTAGTTACTTGTACTGACTGCTTATCAGAAACAGTTTTGCTTAAACAGTGTACAAAATGTCACTTTCATAACACAACAAGCAACGGTGTCTGCAGACAAACCACATACAGTTTCTGAAATGGACAGAATAACACTGACTGTAAAGAATACATTGATGCATCTACCTTTTTCTTAACAGATGAAGGCATGGCCTTTACTGGTATGCTCTCCCCAAACCAATGTGATTGGCTGCCCCAAAACTCCATCATACTTGCCTTACACACTGCAACTTTGCAACAGTCTGAAAACTAAGTTGAGCAATCACGGTGCCCTATGTACATATTGTATTGTGGCCCAAAAAGCACATGATAAGGTGTTGTGGAAGTGCAATAAGCACATCCACAAATATTCAGAAATGCTGATTTTGCCAACGTCCCAATGGTGCAGACATATCCAAAGTTTAGCCCGTGGTCAGATTAATTACAGCCCACAATCTTACAAAAAATGTACTCTATGTACTCTACTAGGGATGAGCCGGATATTCGTTTCAAATGAGTATTCGTTACCGATAATGCATTTTTGTCGAGTCCGAGTACAAAGTATTTTTTTAGGATTATTTGTATCCGTACTTAAAGAATCCTCATTGGGTATCAACAACTACTGTCTTCACTCTTCATGCTCTGTGATCGGCCAGTCACACACAGCACACCCCCTCCTGCACCCACATGCTGCAGCGAGGAGGTGCCTGCTCTCCTCTTTCACACACACACACACACACACACACACACACACACACACACATACACACACACATACAGGCAGCGAGTGACAGCGACTATTTTCTTGCTTGCTTGAGTTGACTGTAGTTTACGTTGCTCTAATCTCTGTACTACTCACTCAGTTTTCTTCTGCTCGTCTATTGAGGTTTGTTTGGTATTTAAAGTTACTTCTTGAATTTATTTCGTGTCATATGCGATGCATGTGACAAGACGGGGCTGATAACGGCTCGTGTCGCGCTGGTCAGTGCCTCTTGCTTCAATTCAGGACTGTTTTTTTAAGGTTTTCGTTGTCTCGCATCTCTTTAGTTCTTTTTTTACATTTAAAGTTACTTGATTAACTGTTTTGCAACATCCACGCAACGCATTTGAAGGCTTAAAGCTGTAAACTCCTTGTGTCGTGTTTTTTTTTTTTTTTTTTTAACTGGCTGCATGATTTTAGTTTGGCTGGTGAGAAAGAAACAGAAACACTGTGCTCAGAATGAGCACAGTGTTTTTGAAAATAAGGTGAAAAACAAGACATATTTTTTAGTTTTTTTCCACTGAATGTCTGCACAAATCACCTATTAAATTTACACAGATCATAAATAAAGAGACAGTCTTTCACACCACTACATACACATTTTACCAGTTGTACATAATACATAGCTGATCACACAAAAGCCTTTAAAAAAAAAAAAGCCAGTTTCAGACTTAAAATAAAGTTCAGGTTTAAGCCCCGCCCATTTCGGGGCGAAACACACCCACTTTCGGTTTAGGTTACGCCCATACGAGTACGGATACGGATAATATGGATGGGTAAACAGATACAGATACAGATAATGGTGTACTCGCTCATCCCTATACTCTACTGCATCTTATCAAAGAGCAAGCTGCAGATCCCACATTGAAATCCCTGTTTGAGTTGGTTTGTCCAGAAAGTGAGCTCAAGAGTGCTCTTGGTGGCTATTTTATTGATGATGGATTGCTGTTGAGGAAGTCTGTCCATGTAGTGAATGATGTGCAGGTGGACAGTGTTGTTCAGATTGTGGTCCCTTCAAAGTTCAGGAATCTGGTGTTGAGCATGTCGCATGATGGGGTGGCAGGTCATCTGGGTGTAAGGAAAACCTATGACAGACTGTTCCGCCATTTTTTTCTGGCCTCGTCTGAAGAGGGATGTAGCCAGGTACTGTAGAAATTGTAACACCTGCCAGTTAGCTGGAAAGCCGAACCAACAGATTAAGCCAGCTCCATTGTACTCCATTGCAGTGGTTGGGAAGCCATGTGAACATTTGTTATTTCACTGTGTGGGTCCGCTTTCAAAAAGTACGACAGGGAGTAAATACTTGTTGGCAGCAAAGTGTAAAAGTACATGTGATCGTGCTGTGTTCCCCTCGCAAAAATGTAATGGCTCATGCACTTTTGAGAGCACCAAATTGGTACCAAAGACACTATTAGAGTAGGTCTTTGTCTTATGGGGGGGGGGTTGACGGCCACAGGCCATGGAGTCAGGGTGTATTCCTGTTTCCTGCCTCTGCTTCCCCACCTTCAGATCCTCTTTGAATTTCCTGCCCCTCCCACTCTCATTAAGGGATTGGTTTCACCTGTTTAGAGCTTTTAAAAGCTGGGTGAATCCAAAATGGCTCTCTCTCTCCCTCCTGGAAGGCTGGTGCCTGCCAGGCACACATCTTGGTGATTATGTTGAGTTTGGCCTTGGTTTCCTTTGACACATAGATTTGGTTAATATACAAGCTCACAACACCCTAACCACACAACTGATTGCTGACTTAATTGTTTGTTTTTTCTTTGTTAAGTACATTAATAAATTAATTCTTTATTTAAAAAGCTGTCACTGTGTGGACCTCCCTTCTTTGTTATGCTCTCCAATGAGCTGGGCGCAACAGATTGACCGAGACGTTCATGATTTTGCCTTGTTTCAGTACAAAATTGCACACGTATCGAGTCATTCTTTAACAAGATATTGAATGTCAAAAATGGCTAGTGATGAAAAAGGCATGCTTTTCATCTAAAGTTGAGTACTGTGCTGTAATTCAAAACTTGTATTTAAAAGGTAAAACAGGCAAGGAAATACACGGCAAGTTAGCCGATGTTTATGGGTCTTCTGCACCAGCTTATGCTCAGGTTAAATTCTGGGTAGGAGAATTCAAATGAGGTAGAACATTTTAGAAGATGAAGCCTGGTCTGGACACCCACTGGATGCCATCAGGTGGAAGAAATAATGCAGGCATTAGGCATTTCACATGGTAGCATTTCAACAATCTTACATGATTGTTTAGGTATGCGCAAGCTAACAGCCCGTTGGGTCCCCAAATCCCTTAGCGATGAGCAAATGGCAACCAAAGCATCAGTATGCAGCACTTTGTTGAAGCATTTTAGTTCAAAAGTTAATTTTCTTTTGCCTCTGGTGACTGTATTATGAGCCAGAGAATAAGGTCGGAAGGCCCTGGGTCCCCAAGGCCAAAGAAGTTCAAGACACAACCATCTGCTGGCAAGGTGATGGCCACAGTATTTTGGGGCACAAAAGGCGTGTTGGACTTTTTTACCCAAGAGAAGTACAATAACTGGGGTGTACTATGCAAACTTGCTAGACCAGCTGAGAACCACCATACATGAAAAACACTGAGGTAAACTCTCTAAAGGTGTTTTTCTGCAGCAGGACAACGCGAGAGTCCACACTTGCAAAGTTGCAATGGATGCTGTAGAGAGAAATGGGTATGGATTAATACCACACCTATTCACTTGACCTAGCTCCTAGCCATTTTTCCTTTTCCCAAACTTGAAAAATCCGTGGACGTCATTTTTGGTCTGACGAAGAAGTCAGGCGGTTGAGGAGTGGGTCAACAGAAAGGACCCTGACTTCTTCAGTTTTAGGCTGGAGAGCTCTGGCCAGGTGAGGAGCAGTTGGGGGCCCTGCTTTGCTCCTGTCTGAGAGACCTGGCTGAATGCCAAGACTCCATGATGACTTCGCTTGGCTCACGGGTTTCATTGCTTCTAGAGAAGCTGGATCAGAGCACTTCTGTTCCTCCCAGTACCTCCTCCTCGCCACTGAGGCAGTATCGGAACTTCCTGCACAGTTCAGTCCATCTGGAACTTGCACTCAGCTTTCCCGGCCTGAACGTTTTTCTGGGGAGTCGGGTGACATCAAGCCTTACATCACGCAGTGCGAAATGCATTTTTAGCTTCAAGCTCCGGTGTTCCCATCAGATAGAGCCATCTCTCATCTGACGGGACGGGCGGAAGCTTGGTCGACTGCCGAATGGAGCTGGAGGTCTTCTTTATGTGTTTCTTTGTCCAGATTCGTTTAGGCGTTTGAGAGAGTCTTCCAGCACACCTCGCCTGGGCGTGAGGCTGCCTGAGCTTTAATCAAGATCATGCAAGGCAAGAAAAGAGTTTCTGACTACGCCATTGATTTTCGTACCCTCGCAGCTAAGAGCGAGTGGAATGAAGCCGCTCTGACTGATGCATTCTTTCAAGGTTTGGCTGACAATGTAAAGGATCAGCTGGTCACTGTGTATTTACCTGCTGATTTGGACTCCCTCATTGCTTTGGCCGTTAAGATCGACAAGCGCCTCATCGATCAGGAACTGGATAAGAGCCGACTCCGTTCCCGTTCTCCTTCAAGTCGGTCCAGGACTTCTGATCGGCCTCCTCTTTCGCATCCAGAGTCTTCAGGAGGTGTTGTGGAGGAGCCCATGCAGCTGGGACGTACTCGTCTCACGGATAATAAGCGACTTCGTCGTAAGAAGGAAGGTCGATGTTTTCACTGTGGTCATCTTGGACACCTGGTCCCGGAGTGTCCAGTCAAGGGGACCAAGGTTAAGGACAAGGTGGGTTTTAGGGTGAGCCAAAACATTATTATTGACACACCGACCCAGCCCAGGATGATGTCAGCTGTTTTTGCTTCTTTAGACAATTCTCTGACTGTCTCTACGTTTATTGACTCTGGGTCTGATGCTAACCTTATCCATCCCTCTCTTGCTAGGAGGTTGCACCTGAAACTTTTTCGACTTCAGTGTCCCGTTGAAGTGAAAGCGGTTGATGGTAGCCCTTTGGGTAGAGTGACACATCTCTCTCAGTCTGTTCAGGTCACTATTGCTAATGAACACTCTGAAAGACTTTGTTTTCATGTGTTTGACTCCATGACACACCAGGCTATTTTGGGACATCCTTGGCTGAAAAAACATAACCCTCATTTTGACTGGGCTAGGGGTAGGATTACTTCTTGGAGCCCTTTTTGCCAAAAGAACTGTCTTATTGTGAAGTCTGCCTCCCTAGCCTCCACTGAAACTGATATGTCTAGCGTGCCCCAGTGCTATCATGATCTAGCTGAAGTTTTTAGTAAGGTTAAGGGTAAGTCTCTGCCTCCTCATCGCCCCAATGACTGTGCCATAGATTTGCTGCCAGGAACTACTGCCCCTAGGGGTAGCTTGTTTTCTTTGTCTCCTCCAGAGCGCCAGGTGATGGAGGAGTATGTCACAGAGTCTCTGGCTGCTGGGATTATCCGTCCCTCTTCCTCTCCAGCTGGAGCTGGATTCTTCTTCGTTGAGAAGAAGGATAAGTCTCTTAGCCCATGCATTGATTACCGTGGTCTAAATAACATTACAGTTAAGAATAGGTATCCTCTTTCCCTCATTTCCACCGCATTTGAGTTATTGGAGGGAGCCAATTTTTTACCAAACTGGATCAACGCAATGCTTATAATTTGGTCAGGATCAGGGAGGGAGATGAGTGGAAAACTGCGTTAATGATGTTCTCAGGGATATGCTAAATGTGTATGTTTTTGTATATTTAGACAACATTCTGATCTTCTCTCCAGATGAAGAGACACACACGAAACATGTTCGCTCGGTGCTTCAGCGGCTGTTGGAGCACCAGCTTTATGTGAAAGCTGAGAAGTGTGAGTTCCACAAACCATCAGTGTCCTTTCTGGGGTTTGTACTCGCTGAGGGAGAGATCAGGATGGATCCTGAAAAGGTGTCTGCTGTGGCTGAGTGGGCCGTTTTGCAAATTTTTATCGAAAGTTCATTCACAATTTCAGTGCCAAAGCCTCACCTCTGCATGACCTTACTTCTCCCCACAGACCTTTTGTATGGTCTCCTGAATGTAATGCTGCCTTCCAGGACCTTAAGGACAGTTTTGTGTCAGCGCCAGTGCTCATCCTCCCAGACCCCTGCCAGCAGTTCGTGGTCAAGGTTGACGCTTCTGATTTAGGTATAGGAGCGGTTCTGTCTCAAGTGAGTGTTAAAGATGACAAATTACATCCATGTGCTTATCAGTCTAAAAAGTTGTCGTCCTCAGAGCGCAATTATGATGTCAGAGATCGCGAACTGCTGGCAATTAAGGTGGCTCTGGAGGAGTGGCGTCACTGGCTGGAGGGGGCTCAGCTCCCGTTTCAGGTCTGGACTGATCACAAGAATTTGGAGTATTTAAAGACTGCTAAGAGGCTCAATGCGAGGCAGGCTAGGTGGGCTATTTTCTTCAGTCGCTTTAACTTTGTTCTCTCCTACCGACCCGGTTCCAAGAACACTAAACCTGATATCCTGTCTCACAAGTTTGATCCTCCTAATCTTGTTTTTTTTACCTAAGACCATTTTACCTCCATCGTGTTTTGTTGCTTCACTCACCTGGGGTATAGAGGACAAGGTTAAAGCGGTCTCCGAGAGTGCATCAATTCCCACAGAATGTCCGGAAAATAAATTATTTGTTGTATTGCCTCTCAGAGGGGAGGTTATCAAGTGGGCTCACACGAACAAAGCTTCCTGTCACCCCGGTTCTGCTAAGACGCTATTCATAGTTCAACAATGTTTTTGGTTGCCGGGTATGATAAAAGATATTTCTGAGTACGTCAGTGCTTGTGTTGTGTGTACTGCTCACAAGGGTTCATCCCAGAAACCTCAGGGGTTGTTAAGACCCCTCTTGGTCCCTAAACAACCATGGTCTCACATCGCTCTGGACTTTGTTACCGGTCTGCCACCTTCCAAAGGTAACACAGTGGTTCTCACAGTCATTGATAGATTTTCTAAATTGTGTCATTTTGTTCCTCTGCCAAAGCTTCGTCGGCCAAGGAATTGGCCGAGGTCATGTTAACTCATGTGTTTAAGATTCACGGCTTCCCCCAGGACGTTGCACGTTATCGTCCTCGTTCCAGCCTTGAATTCACAGTCTAGTCTTGCCGTTCTTCAACCTTGCGCTTGTTTTTTGATTAAGCTCTTTGCCTCACATTTTTTGGATACCTTTTCCTCTCTCTGGATTAATTACCCATGTTCTGACCTCTGCCTGTCTGACTGCCTGCTACCATGTACCGAACCCTGCCTGGCTGACTACCTGTCTTGTGTACTGAACCTGGTCTGTTTTATTAAACCCGTTTGCATTTGTGTCCATTTCTGAGTCTGAGTTCCTGACATGACTAGCCAATATGTTGACAAGCCGTCCCCGGGTGCGGTGCTTCAATGACTTTTCTGACTTATATTCTTCAAGGATTTCCTCACCTCCAGGCTTCTGAAGCAAGGCATTTTCTACCATCTCCTCAAACAAAAAAAAAAAAAAAAAAAAAAAAAAAGTTTGAAAGTTACCAACTCCATCTTCTCAGATAGAATTGAACAACAATTTATTATAACTTATAATTCAAAGGTTGAAAGTAAGTCACCTACTCTTGATGTTGAAGCAGAATCACTAAATCTACTCTTCTCAAGTACCTCTTTAGCAGCTTCTGACTCACAAACCTTTGTTGTAGACCTGTTCACATCTTCTTTGCCAGATGCATTTCCACCCATTTGAATACTCTATTCTGTTGGGCTTAAAATGTCAGTGTCACTTGAAGAGAGGGATATGGTGTCTGTGAGCGAAGATGGTGTTGAATGACCTAAAGGAGAAAAGTCTTAAAAAGACATAACTTGTTAAACTCAGTTGCTTGTGGGTGTGTCCTCATTATTAGAGTTTAGAGTACCCCAAAAGTTGTGCTTTTTTTTAACTCTGTGGACTGCAAATATGACAGAAATCTGTACACTACCATGCCAGTTTAACAGGTAATATCAAGGTCAACGTAAGATAAGATAAGATAAGATAAGATAAGATAAGATAAGATAAGATAATCCTTTGTTGGTCCCCAGAGGGGAAATTCAGGTATTGCAGCAGTACAGGGCAAAGAACAAGGGTAGTAGCATTGGGGTCACAAAAAAAAAACAAAAAAAAAAACATATATTAGGACAAAGCAAGGGTGACGTATAATAAACAAAATAAAAATGAGAAACAATGTCCATCCAGTACTAGCAACAGTATGAGCTATTTACAGTGTCGAGTAATGTCATTCCGGCAACTTTGTTATGCAGTGTTGTGCAGAGAAGGAAAAATGACAGTGATATTAATATTAATGATAGACCCTAATTTATTTGACATTATGCTGATTAACAAAGAGTAGATAATAAAACATACCCTCATCTGAGACATCCTCACACACTTTCAGAAAGACATCTGGATTGCCTTCTATCAGTTCAACAAGGATATCTTCCTCCACTGCTGTGTCAGTTTCATCAAAAATGTGCAGCTTAGCTGCATCAGGAAGCCCAAACTTGTTTTTGACTGTAAAAACACATAAAAAAAATAAAAATTACCAGGAGTATGTTTTAAACTGCACATAATGAATGACTAATCTCTGAAATATCAAATCCCCTCGAAGTGCATTTAGGTCAATATTGAACCACATCAGTGTGTATGAGACTAACTAGGATATGTAAGGTGAAAGCTTTGTGTTTCCCCAATTTAAAACCTAACTGCTCTTACTGCAATGCCAAGCAAAAAGATGTCTATGTTAAATGGCACCTGTCAAGGTTTAGTTTTAAACCAATCAGCAAAAGAAGGTAAAGTAATACAGATGAGGGTGTAAATAGTTGTACCATGAATTAACATTGGGGTTAATTCATGAAAAGGTAAAATACCACAATCAAAATATTATTACTTAACATTTCACTAAATTAAATAAAGGAAAGAGGGGAAACATCTCCACTTAGTTAAGCCATTGTATCATTTTGCTTCTATTTATTGTTCCTACACATTTGATAACATGGCAACTCACCTTCACTGATGAAATCCAAATAAGTAAATCCTGAGGGCAATTTGACATACGTCTTGGAACTCTGGTATTTTATCTCCAGCAACATGCCAACATTCTGAGATTGTACCTGGGAGGGGGAGGGGAAAATACCAGGTGTCACTTACACTCAGGGCCATTTGGAACATTTTAAAACTTATTTTTAATCCATGTTATTGATTTTGTATTTTCTCATAGATTATCACAATGCAATTTTTCAAATACAGTTTATGACATAAAAAGCTTCACTATATATTCCCCTCATGTATCATGTCTGCTCCAAACCCAGCTGAAGTCGTTCACTCTGACTGTATATTATGCAGATAAATAGTGGGATCCACCGCTGTTAAAACTGAGATGAACTTAGGTGATGCAAAGAAATATCCATCTGTTTTTTTCATTAACAGTTATGAATAAGTCCTAAAGACGCTGAATAACCGTTTTTGAAAAGAAAAAGCTATTCTTACAGCTCTTCTACAGTCTCTCACCCTGCTTCAACCTGTCGGGCGTGCTTAAGCGGTCGAGCGAGGGAGAGGGAGCGGCGAATCTGAGATGAACTAAACCTGTAAATGTAGCTTTGTAAACTACCAGAAATCTGCACTCGCCCTGATCTTGGCCCGAGTTTTGATTTTGCTCTACCTGTTAGCTCCCGCACACATGCACGGCTAACGGCTGCCATTACTGACACAGACATCACCCATTCAAGCAAAACACACAAAACACAGAATAAATGTTTACATTTATATATCATGTACCTATTTTGGACCACAAATTTGGTTAAACTGTGCCTGTTTAATGACAACTCAGTCAGTCTCTCCATCCACCGTCAACCCCCCTACTCCACCCGCCCACGTGTCTCACTGTTAAACTCTCAAAGAGCTTTTCATCAACACAAAGCTTATTTAATACACATATAAACAAATTAAGTGATTAATTTTGTAAGTTTGACGAGTCACTGGTGGGAAACTGGTCCCTCTTACTTTAATTTTTAAGCTAGCAACCCATTAAGCTACGTTAATGCTAGCTAAAGTCCAGCAACTTAAATGAGGAATGGCGCAACCTGCTTCATGTTCACATGTGGATAATAAGATGCTGAATGGACAATAGAAGTATTTAAAATTGATTTTTACCTCCAGAGCAACTTTGTATGCCAACTGTAAGTCCAGAAAATGAAACAGTGCGAAACAACAGGATACAGAATGTAACTCAGACAGGGGTGTACGCACTTGTCACACTGAAAGAGCTCCGCCCCTAGAGCTTTTTCAACACTGCAAGTGTAAAAAGAACACCCATTTTAACACCCAGTAACTCAAAATGGTTTATACTGAAAAATCAACACTACAGATTTTGCTGTGTGTATACGCTCACCTTGGCTTTGCTTTACTTTGGAGAAGCATTGCTTAACATAATGATTTTTTCCTTTACACTTATTGCAGACTTTTCCATAGGCAGGGCATTGTTTTTGTGCATGTTTAGTGCCACATCGTTTGCAGTTAAAGGTGTCTGAGTCGTTTTGCTGTTTAGCCTCCGCTGCTCTCTGCTTGTTTGTCCACACTGATACTTTGGCTACAGCTGTGCCATCTTTGTTAGCGGTCTCACTGATCATTTTGGCATACTGCGTGGCTAATTCGCTTGCATGGCAAATCTTCATGGCACCTTGTAGGATTAGCTCAGTCTCTCTCAATAATCTTTCCCTCACCTTTTTGTCCTTCTCTGAATATAGCCTCCCTCTCAGCTCTCTACAATTAGAGTATTGCTTGAAGGCACTGCAATTAGGCTGAGTCACATCAGCACTGGACAGCTCTGATGACGGGCTATTAGAGGAGCCAGGGATGATGGACGCTCTCAGCACCCCTACCAACACCTCTACCACCAGCACCATCATCACCATCTGTCGTCATAACCAGCCCCCCCACCTCTTCCTCTGCATCTGTCACCATAAGCACCAAACTTTCCCATGCAACTACTCGAAGCAAGAGTCATTCTAACCTGGCAGCTCTCTCTCCCTGCCATTTCCCCTCCTCTCTTTTCTGCATCTGTCTCCTTTCCTGCCACAGATTCATATATATTTTGGGATAAGTGCTCTCCATGAATCTTACATCTGCTCTCTCTCTCTCTCTTCTCTCTCTCTCTCTCTCTCTCTCTCTCTCTCTCTCTCTCTCTCTCTCTCTCTCTGTCTGTCTGCTCTCTCAGCCTTTTCCAACTTTCTGTCCTTCATCTACTCTCCTTCCTTCTGTTCATCAAAGCATCTATTCATCTTTTGCTCTCTCTAGTCTCTGTAACTGCTTAACTCTCAGTCATCCTTCAGATTTTCTTTCTTGGAGTCATGCACCTCCATTAATAGTGCAATTTCTTTTTTTCTCCCCTTATCTTTTATCTGTTATGCATTTCACCTGTCTTCTGTTCTGTTACAACCAGAACCAGGAACTCTGACTCTGAAGATTGTAATTTTTTTAATGTACTATGCTATAAAAATGAGCATTTCTTTCTTACTTAAGGTTTTCCATAATAATGTTTTTGTCATTTCATGTATAAATTTTGGGGAGATACATTTTTATATTGCATTTCAACATGTCCCAGAGCACAATTTCCTTGCAGTAATGTGTTTGCAGAAATCCAGAAAAAAAGGGAAAACACCAAAAACATTACAATCCAGACCACAGTTGTTCACATCACTTCCTATGTTTAATACACATCATGTTTTTTACATTTAGGAGAGACCGGGGTTAGTTGTCATCAATGTAGTGCAGCGTGATTATGACAGTAACATGTTTAATATAAACAAACAAATATTCCTTTAATGTTCTGTTTTCTATCTGGCACCTTTAAGGTGTTAGCTAAAGATCTTTTACTGAAAAATTTACAAAGCAGGGACCCTTTTTGGTTTACCTCAACTTTATTTTTATTTGACACAAATGTGTAAAACCTGCTGCTCTTCTAAAATAACACACAGTGTGTCAGAGTGTCTTTGATAGTTGATTACCTCTTTGTTACAATGGATCTGAAAATGAGAGGGATACACATTTCAAACCAACACCTTGAGCTTCAACTTAATGTGGGAATGACTTCTGAAAACTCGAAAAATTTCATTTTCTGAAGAAAATGCGTTGAAATGCTAAAGTTGAAGGGGGTGAAGCAAAGCTGAAAATGTGAAATGATGTTCCTGAAAGCCATTAAACAAAGCTTAAATTGTGGAAAATTTATTGAAAACTAGGAATAAAGTAGTAGGAGAAGAAGAAGTTGAAGCAGCAGAAATCGTTTGAGAAGAATTAGTTGCAGAAATAGTTGTATAAATAGTGAGCAGAGTAAGTTGAAGTAGAAATTATGATACAATAAATAACTGAAGTAGTGATGGTAGTGACAGTATCATTAGCTGGATGAGGCAGTATAGTCTCTCTCTCTCTCTCTCTCTCTCTCTCTCTCTCTCTCTCTCTCTCTCTCTCTGTGTGTGTGTGTGTGTGTGTGTGTGTGTGTGTGTGTGTACTTGTTTTGGTAGTGTAGCCAGGTTCTTCCAGAATGTCCTTATAAGTCATTATTTATGAACAGCTGTGTGGTTTCCATTATGATGGAACATAAAGGAATACTTCTTAGTGACAGCTGATTTTTGGGTGAGACATGGGCCTGAACAAGTGCTCGCTGTGCCAAAACCGTGATAGCTATCAGAAGCACACGGTGAGAATCACAAGCCTCTGAAGGTCAGTGTGCATTTTATATCTGTAGGGCAAAAATTTTGCTTGCACGGCCGAAGTTGAAAAAGAGTGATCATTTGCTGAAAACCCCTGGAGATTTAAAATGGAAGTAAATGCGGAGAGGTGGTCAGGTTTGCCTGACAGTTGGCCCTCTCCTGACTAAGAGCTCCATTCTTTGCTTCAAAAGCCACTTTGACATAAGCACAACATGATTACCCACATTTTGATGTCTTTTTTATGTATGTGGAGAGAAGTTTGGGGATGTGAGAGCGAGTTGTTCAGTGTCATGACTTTTTCGTGGAAAAAGCTCAAAGCTTTATTGTTACTTAACCTTTATTATCTCAAAAACAGTTAAAAATGTGTAAAAAGTTGAAACATGTGTAAATAGTGGAAAGATCTGTGAACATTTTAAACCAAAAATGAAGCCTGTAAGTGGAAGTATGATGAAGTTTAACAAGCTCAAAGTTGAAGGAGTTTTGGGAAGAAAAGTCAAGGTTCTCCAGTCAATTTAAATGGGAAATATTTTTGACAAAAAGTTAAATAAATCAAAAAGTTTTAGAGCTAGAGATGAGAAAAGTCATAGCACACATCCTAAAGAAGCTGAATAGTTTAAAAGTTGAACGGTGAAAGTTGGTAAAAAAAATTGTGGAAGGAGATATGTGCCAAAAAACATACGGAAGAATAATAATAATACGAAGAAGTGAAGATAAAGTTGAAGAACAAAATGTTGAAATGCTGACTCACTTGTCTCCTCTTCCCTCCCTTCCTTCGCCCACACACACACACACAGCATGGTGTGGATTTGCTGTTCATCATCAGACTGGGGTCCACATTCCAGATTTCCTGCTGCTTAACAGAAGGTTTTTTCTTGCCGTCATGATGGAGGGATTCATGATTGGCTATATGGATTCATGTTGGGTGTTGGATGTATATATTTGTATATATGTATATGTGTATCTTTATATGTATATACGTATCTATGCATATATGTATATCCTCAAAATGAGGAGCTTTATGCTCTATTGTAAAGTGTCTTGAGATAACACTTGTTATGAACTGGCGCCATACAAATAAAGATTGATTGATTGATTGATTGATTGATTGATTGATTGATTGATTGATTGATTGATTGACTTTGGTGGGTCATAAAGGGTTAAAATGTCAAATTAGGCCTCAATAACTTTGACCAGAGAAAGTCTTGACTCCTAATCCTAACTCAGTGATTTCATAACTCATAATTCTTGTTGTATGCTGCAACAAAAGAATTTCCCCCTGGGGATCATTAAAGTCTTGTCTTGTCTTGTCTCGCCTTGTCTTATCTTATTTTATTACTTTGGTGCAAGAGTGCAGCATTTACTGAAACAATAAATCTGAAGGTCAGGATCATAAGGTATACTCCTGTGCTTTTATTCAATTCCCACAAATAGGAAGAGCCTTACACTATATATACGACCTAACACATTTTTAAAATTAAGAAAACAGTAGATATATATGTGAGTCAGATGAAACATTTTAATATTTAATATGAGCAATACACTGTAGTAACACCAAAATCCTGGCAGACATTGTAGCTGCATGTATCTTAAAAACAGGCAGTCACAGGTCAACAATATAAAAGGCTGTTTTTAAAGGGTCAATACACTGAAAGGTTTTCTGTCCTCTTTTTTCTGCTTTGGCCGGAAAAAAAGTCTTTAACTTTTCTGTCATTAGATATCTGTGGCTTTGAAAAATAAGATTACTGTTACAAACAAGTTTAGTAAATGTCGTAATTTTGTGTGTGTGTGTGTGAGTGTGTGTGTGAGTGTGTGTGTGTGAGAGAGAGAGAGAGATTAAGTAAAGCCTTGTACTAATTTCAGTCATCTGTCTTTTCGTTCTCTTCATCTTTCACTCATCCTACCCCTCTATCACTGTCTTTGTGTGTTTTAACCACAGTTTCTTCTGCTAATGTCTTTGTTCCTCCTGTCTGACATTTCATCCTCCTCCATCACCCTCTGCCATCCCCCCTTTTTCATCTCCTCACTCTGGAATTACCCTTATTATGATTATAGACATGCTGATAATAATAACCACTGCCAAATTGCTCTCTCTCACTCATATCCAATGCCCAGGAGATTATGACCGACTGATAGGCAGCCTGGAGATGTTACTCTGTCTCGTTTTTTCTGCTTTCTACAATATCCTTGATTCTGTCTCATTAATTACTTAATTGGCTTAAAAAAAAAAAAAACTTTTCTTCCCATTTCAAGACAAGCTAACCCTATCTAGTATTGTATACTTCTTGTCTCTTTTAAGCCCTCCCTATTTTCTGGTAGTTGTTCATCTTGGTTGTTATGCTCCTCTCACCCTTCCTGGTCTGTTGTGCCTTTGCCACTTGTCCTTTCCTATTCCAGGTCTATTCTCAGTTTTGTTTCTCTTCCATGCACCTGCACTCTTCTGCGCTCTGTCCTTTTTTTTCCTACTGGCACAAAATCGGATTGATTTGATTTTAGGAGATACTGCATACAGATATTAATTATAGAGCTGCCCTGCCTCTTGAAAACACGTGGAGTACATGAAATGGATTTTTTTTTTCATCTTTGAAGGACTTGTGTTTGTGTTTGATTTTAATGGATCACAACAAAGTCGAAAAGCATCAAGTTTGCTAAATAAAGAAATTGAGGTAGAATAAAAAGTTTCAATTAATATGTAAATCAACTAGAGCTGCAACAATTAATCAAATGATCTATTATTAATAGATTACTAAATTAATCACCAACCATTTTGATAATGGATTACTCCGTGTAGGTTATTATCTAAGAAAAATAAGTCCAAATTCTTTAATTTCAGCTTCATAAATGTGATTATTTCTGGTTTCTTTGCTTCTCTATGACAGTCCTTAATTTCCTTGATTTGCAGAAACAAGACATTTATGTCGTGTCATCTTGGACTGAAAGAAACATTGACATTTTTCACAATTTTCAGACATTTTATGGACCAAACACCTACTCCATTAAATGAGAGAATAATGGTAAGATTAACCAATTATGAAATTAATTGTCAGTTGCAGCCCTAAAATCTAAATAAAATAAAAAATATAAAACAAAATATGTAATGACAGCTAATAATTACCTGATTTCAGGGAAATACAAATCAAAATTTAAAAATACATTGATATTGTAAATAAAGTTGAATTCTCATGCTTCCCATTCAGGGGTAATTTTTTGTGATATGGAGACAGTATCCATATTCACCTGTTTTGCTGTGCACTGGAGTGAGTGGCTTTAAAAAAAAAAAAAAACAGGCCAGAAAACAGGAAAATTTAATCAACATTGCTTTGATTCTCATGTCTTCTTTAAAACATTGCAGAAAATAAACCATTTGCTGTAGATCTGATTCTGTAAATAAATAAATAATAAAACAATTTAGTGCTTCACTGTTGTTTATTTTCACTCTGACTTCAGAACATACCAAAACAGCAATACAGTACAGCATACGTCTCTACCGTTCCAACTCATTCACTCGGCTCTCAGGCCTCCTGAGTCTCTTCCTCATCTCTCCACCCCAGTAAACAGGGGCAGGTAGGAACCAATGTCAACAACATAAATTAGAATGGAACACTGTTCAGAAATTATAGTCACAGTCTTCCCTTGCCGCAAGTAGAAATGTCCCCATTTCAAACAGGCATAAACAAAAACACAATGGGAAACCACTAACTGCTGAGAACAAGTTAGAGACTTGAATGTAGCAAATAAACAACAAATTACATAAAAAGACACCTGCACAGAAATGGTAATATGTCCACCTGAAAAGTGGAAGAATACCTAAGAATTATATGTAAGCGCAATACAACATAACCAAAGTACCCAAACAATAATAACACAACCTGTAGTGCCTGAAAATGTGCAACCATGTTGCTTTTTTTATGTTACAGAGTCACGGTACTTCTGTGGTAGCCTCACTGGCCGTCCATATGAGATGTAATCTGTAGATGATGAAAGTCCCTCTGCACAACCAGCCGATGAGGAGGAGGGAGAAAGCACCTGGTTGAGGGGATGCGGAGAAACAGGAACACTGTCCTGGGAAGCTGCAACAGAAGGGGTAAGTAGAGTCCTCCTCCAAGCTCTAGGAGGCACATGAGGAGGGGTTGGAGGACGAAAAGGCAAAACCCCTGACAAGGTAGTGAGAGGAAGGTAGTGTTCTGCTCAAGACCACACTATCCGAGACCAAGACTTGCCCAAGACCAGAACGCACTGAGACCAGGACAAGACTAAGACTTTTAGGATTCGAGACTGAGTCAAGACCAAGACACAGACAAGCCGAGACCAAGACCAAGACCATAAAAATTAATTTTCAAAACCATGACAAGGTTGAACAGTTAAAGAGCATTCTCATTCTAATTTTAGTTTTCTTTTAAATAATTTTACAGACAAAAACAAGTTGCCTGCAACTCTTTAAACTAAATTCTTGAAAAAAATATGCACATATTTGAAAGCAGGGTATGACGTTAAGGTTTTTTCCAATTTGCCCTGTCTTGGAGGTACTTTTTCTGGCTGTCAAGTGCAAACTGACAAGACTCAGATAATGGATCCAAATGCGAGTACTCGGCTTAAAAATAGAATTTATTCAACCAGAGGCAGAATAACAAGAAGCATCAAAAGAGCACAGCCAACGGCTGGAATCCTATCTAAAAAAGATAAAAGAAACAAAAAACACAGCAAACAGCTGGAAACCTGAGTACTTGACTAAAGACAAACCAGAGATCTTGACGAGAGACGAGGATTGGGCACACGGACGAACAAAACGAACTGGCACAGGACAAGGGAGACACAGACACTAAATACACACAATGTAAGGGAAACAGCTGGAAACAATCAGGGCAATCAACCACACAGAAGTAAAACTAAACACAAAACTAAACCGTAAAATTTCAAAATAAAAGCAAACCAAACACACCCGGAAACAGAACCTGAACATAACACAAACTTGACACAACCTGACATGACCTGACATGACAGTACCCTCCCCTCTAGGGTCGAACTCTGGACGACCCTGGGCTATCATCTTGTTTGGCAAAAAAGTCTTTTATCATAGATTTGTTCACGATGAAACTCGCGGGGATCCAAGATCTCTCCTCCAGTCCGTACCCCTGCCAGTCCACCAGAAACTGCTGTCCCCAACCTCTTTTTCTGACCACCAACAGCTTCTTGACCGTGTAAACAGGACCCCCCTCTACCATTCGAGCAGGCGGAGGATTGCCCACCGGCACCAGTGGACCGGAGAGATCTGGGAAGGCGAAGACAGACAGAGACAGGATTAATAATCTTAGATATGGGATAAGGACCCACAAATCTAGGTGCCAATTTTCTGCATTTCACGTGAAGTGGCAAGTCCTTAGTAGAGAGCCAGACTTTCTGTCCCGGTCGGTAGATGGCCGCAGGAACACGATGACCGTCTGCTGACCTCTTCATCTGGGCAGCACTGCGGGAGAGAATCCTGCAGGCAGCAGCCCAGACCCGATGACACCAACGAATGAGAGCATGAGCCAACGGGACCTTCACCTCCCTCTCATTCTCCGGAAACACAGGAGGCTGATATCCATAGGCACACTGAAAAGGAGTGAGCCCCATGGCAGACGTGGGGAGCGAATTATGTGCAAACTCCACCCATGTAAGCTCCAGGAAGCACGATTCTGGGAGACCAAACATCTCCGGCAGGTTTCCAGTTCCTGATTCAGTCTCTCAGTTTGGCTGTTGGACTGGGGATGATATCCTGAGGAGAGGCTCACCTTGGTTCCTATTAACAGTGCAACGTTACCAAACTAGAAGCGTTAAATGCAGTTAAAGCAGGGGTTGGCAACCCAAAATGTTCAAAGAGCCATATTGGCCCAAAAAAACAAAAACCAAACCTGTCTGGAGCCGCAAAAAATTAAAAGCCTTATATAAGCCTAATATGAAGGCAACATAGGCTGTCAGTATATTAGCTATATATAAGCTTACTATTAAAATGACTAAGTAGGCTACAAAAACAAAATGAGCATTCATGATTAAATGTTTATTTTCCCAGCAGCACATCCTGGAGAGAATGAGGCACCACGTGACGACTCTGCTGTACCATATTTGCTGCTTCAAGTTTAACTTCCATCACAATATTAATGTTTCATGTTTTGTTGCATTGATTAAATTATAGAAATACAAGTGTGGCGCCCTGAGGTATCATTGGGTTGAGCAATCCACTTCTTGAAACTATTTTTGCGGTCCTTTAATTTTTCCACAAGTACTGCAATTGCACTTTTTCTCTCAGTCTCAACTGGGTGCTCGGCTGCAAATTTAGCATGTTTTACCTGGAAATGTGGCTCCAAATTGCTCTTCTTGTTATTTGACAACTTCTCATTGCAAATCAAACATGCAGGCAGTCCTTCAGCACTGGCAATGAAAGCAAACGATTCTGTCCATTCTTCCTTAAATCCTCTGTTCTCAACAGCAATCCTTCTCTTTTTCCCTTCCCATGGCCGGTGACACACCCTCGTTTGTTTACAACAGCCACCTGCACTGTGTGTCGCAGGCTATGACGCAATTCTGCTATTTGGCGCAATTCTGAAATTCAGTATTTATTACATTAATTTTTACAGCATAAAGATATTTGTGTCAGCTTTCCCCCCTAAAGAAATCATATTAAAAAAAAAATAAATAAATAAAAAATCGTTTTTTTTTTTCCATTTTCACAGATTTTTGAAAAAGCTCCAGGGAGCCACAAGGGGAGTGCTAAAGAGCCGCATGCGGCTCCGGAGCCACGGGTTGCCGACCCCTGAGTTAAAGTTAAGGGTAGATAAATACCTACTTTTGGTGGTAATAGCTGGACCAACTAATAATTGAGTCACAACTAGTCACGACCGTTAACTAGTAATTTTGAGCTAATGCTAACTAAAGATCGTAACATTTCCGGACTGAAAAACTACCATAAACTACTTTTCTGGCTCGGTCTGGTTGTAATATCATCTGAAAAAGATAAATGTACAATTAGTAATACGTCTGCAAGCAACAACCATATTTTATTTGCCGTTTGTATGTAACAATGTATGCAATGGACAGCAAATTTATATTTTTATTTAAATGAATTGCTATTTCAGGATAAACATTTGTCTGAACTGAACTGATCAGATCCTAATGCTACTGCGTGTCAGCTGATAATTCTGATTCTTTTAAGCTCCACTTTATAGAACCAGTTATTGAAAATAAAACACTGACAGCTATGCGTGAATGTGAACGTGCTGAACTGTCTACAGCACCGACACAGCCCGTTGGGTCTGTCTAAGCTCATTACTTATTTACGGGCCTTTTGCGAAATAAATACTCACTCTGGGCTGCCTGACCTGCTGTGAAAATGTCCATACACGAATTTGTCTCTGTTGTTGGGACTAATTTGTTGTCTAAGTTGCTTTTGGAATAATAATAATAAAAAAATCTGAAGTAATTGGTGTGCTGACCTGGCTCTGGCTGTGCTATTAAACTGTTAAAACACCTCAATGTCTAGTTGATCGATCAGATTGCTCAGTCAGATCTACTTGTTAATAACTATGTTTATTCACGTTTTTTGCAGAATATTTTCATTCAAGAATGCTTATCAAGATTAAGGGAAAGGCTCCATTTTGTCCTCAACAACCACCCTCTTGATCTCGATTATTTGGAGTATATCGTGACCCAGGAGAGGACTTTTATAAATGCTCTGGAGAATGTTGGTTTGCCAAATGATGTTCTTGAAGCGCTTGAAGAATTGATTGGCCAGTTAAGCCAGCATAAAAAACCTCCCCTCTTTAATTCTGTGGTAAAGACAATGGGTCCCCATGGGCGTTTAAGACTTCAGGTCACCGAGGAACACCTCTGCAGTCTTCTTGAGCTGCGTCTACCTGCTACATGTATCGCAGAGATCCTTGGAGTCTCAAGAAGAACTATTTACAGAAGAATGCAGGAGTTTAACATGTCCGTTAGGAGCCTTTACTCCACCATTACAGATGATGCTTTGGACACGGTAGTGCAAGCCATCAAATCCAGACTACCTCATGCTGGATACCAGATTGTTAAGGGATGCCTTTTTGCAGAGGGTCAACATGTACAGTGGACCAGACTCAAAGCCTTGATGCATAGAGTTGATACAGAGGGCATCTTATCAAGCATGACGAATATGGGCTGTGTGGTTCGACGGAAATATTCTGTTCAAGGCCCACATGTTCTGCAGCAAATAGATACCAACCATAAACTTATCAGGTATATTTGTTGCATCAGAGTATAGTATAGGGAATGTAACTGGAAGTTATTGGAAATATCACATTATCCTGCTTTTCTCTTTAATATAAGCGTATCATTTCTATCCCCAGATATAACATAGTAATATTTGGCAGCATTGATGGTTTCTCTAGGAAGGTAAGCTTGCTCCTCAAGCACATATTCCACTTAGTACAACCCCAATTCCAATGAGGTTGGGAAAAACTTAAGTTGTGTAAAAACTAAAAAAAAAAAAAAATCAGAATACAATGATTTGCAAATCCTGTTTAACCTATAGTTAACTAAATACACTACAAAGACCAGATATTTGTTGTTCAAACTGATAAACTTTATTGGGTTTTTTTTTTGTGCAAATATTCACTCATTTTGAATTAAATACCTGCAACATGTTCCAACACGAGTGGTTATGATCAAATCCACTGATCCTGTTTGACAGTTTACCATTTTACACTCAACCTACTTTTATTCTATATTTTTACACTGTGTTAAATGTGTAATTGACAAAACTTAAGACTTTTAAAATATATATATATTTCTGTCATTTGTGGGGACATTAGTGACAAGTTATCAGTTAATAGTTAATTATTTTAAAGAGCTATTTACAGTAAATAAAAAACTAATCAATTGTAATTATAATATTACTCACCTATTGGGTTTCCCTCTTTAGATCATGTACTTGAATGCGGCAACAAACAACAAGGCCAACACTGCACTACAGTTTTTTCTGGATGGAGTGAGAAGATTTTGGTGGCCTTACAAGTTAGTAGTATTGTTATAAACTTGTTTGAGCCTGAGTCCCAACTGAAAGTTGGAAACTTGGTTTAAATTTGTCTACTGCATTGAAAGTAATCTGGAGAGGCTGATGAAACTTCTAATTCAATGCCATACTTGCTAATGACCACTAGATGGCGTTACATTTTACACAGCCTCTAAACTTGTTGGAATTAGAGTTTGAATCATCTTACACCATGACCCCAAGTTGCTTAATGGGGCCCATTCATTATTGCGTGCAGTCCTAGTGCTGAATTTAGTTTCTCTCACTTGTATTTACTGTACAGTGTTTTTTCAGCAATTCTTCGGACATGCAATTGTGAGGGTTTATCCAGTGCTGTGTTCCATGTGCATAAAGTACTATTGTGAGAAATTATCCCATTTCCAATTAATGTCTGGGGGTTCTGTTGTGTGAATGTTAATTTTAAGATTATATATGTCGCAGGCAAAGAGCTGACCAGGGAGTCGAAAATGTTGCCCAGATTATGTTCACAGTGAGAGGCACAGGATGTGGAAGCTTCATCAGTGGAAAAAGTGTGCACAACCAGAGGTAAAGTATTCCTTGTGCAGCAAAAATGACCTACTTCACTAAAGAGCCATGCAGATACATGCAAAAACTTGTTGTCAGTATATATTTCAGTGTGATGCTTTTGGAGTTGCTTTTTTTCCCCCTTTTACATAGTTTGAATAAACAATGCAGAGCTTTTGTATTTGTGTTTGAATTTTAGAATTGAGCGCCTGTGGAGAGATGTATGGACAGGTGTGACACACATCTACTATGACGTACTGCACAGCCTGGAGGAAGATGGGTACCTTAACATTTCAGACAGTCTTCATCTCTTCATTGCCCACTACACCTTCCTACCTCGACTCCAAGCTGATTTAGCAAAGTTTTTGGCTGGCTGGAATGATCATCCTATGAGGACAGAGTCTGGCCTTTCTCCGAACCAGCTGTGGGAGCTTGGGGCAGAGACATCTGAGGTAAATGTGGCAAACAAGTAATATGGACAACAATATTGTTCTGCTGCCTCTTAATATGAATTTTAAAATAACAGTACTTAACAAATGTCCAATGTCCAATTAATTTTTCTGCTTTTTGGTTCAAAAAAGTGCATTTGAAAATTCATGGATAAGAAAATAATTATATTTTTTATTTAATGTTTCATTTTGATTAAAGAGCTTTCAAATACTGGTTGAATAACCGTTACATAAACATTATGAAATTGGCAATATGGCAACCAGAAATGTCACATTAATTCAGGGCAGGAGTTGCAAACACCTGACACTGGGTAGTGGTCTCATCCATTTATGAGCATGACTATGTACTGATAACATAAACTTTGTTTTAAGGAAATCCAGATTGAAGACATTGATTGGGAGAGCTCTCCGGGCTTACAGCGTCTAACACGCCAGGTGTTACGGTGCCAGAAGTGGAATGTCAATGGAACTTGAAAAGGAGCTGCACATCTCAACTGGAAATCTCTGCAAGTTTCTTCTGGATGGCAGACGGGAGTATGACCTCTTTCAAATTAATGTCAGGACTCTGGAACTTCACGGACATCAACAGACATCTCCTGCACCTTCCTCCTATGGAAAGCTTTGGCTCCGGTCTTGTGCATGACTCTCTTGACAGTCTCCCTTCCAACCAAAACTCAGACTGCAACTCTGCGGACACTTCTCCATTTCTTGTTTAACGTCAATTTCTTGATCCTTCAGGTTTTCAGTCCTAAGATTTTGTTTTACCCTTCTGAGCCCTTCTTGTGATCCAAACTCCAGGTGTTTACAAACTTCTTTCTGTTAAAGTCACTGAAGTTCCACAGAGTCTTCACACTGATTTGAAAGAGGTCATACTCCTGCCATCCAGAAGAAACTTGCAGAGATTGTCAATTGAAATGCATGCCTCCTTTTCAAGTATAACTAGTATATGACGCTGCAGATACTTCTTTCAATCATAATTGATTTTGGGGAGCAAAGGAAGTACTAATCCATATGTGCCCACATCTAATTTATACCTGAGTGAAGAAAATTACATTTAAATTTATCATGTAATAAATCATAAAATACTCCATCCTTTAAATCCCAAGAGCTGTAAATAGTTAATGTGTACTTTTTACAATCACACAATAATAGTGGAAACTTGCATGCAATTAATTATGAATACTAGGTTACAATAACTTTCTGTGTAGTTTTTTTTCCCCAAGGTCTGAAGAGGACAACCATATCCTGTCTAGCTACTTCTTTTCTTAATTTCTAATGCTGCAAATGCTGAACAAAATGGATAACGTGTATTTATCACAAACTGCAAATAAAATTAACCAGCAATCTGTAGACGTTTTGTTTTTAGAAATTTATTTTTCTAATATTTTTTTCTCATAACGTGGTGTCAGTAGATATTCAAATACATTTCCTAGGAAAATCATTTCTGGAAAAAGAACAGACAGTGTGAACTGTTCACCAAATGTCTTAAAACCACTGTACAAATGCATACATGTTAAACAGTATTAACAACAGCAACTAACAGTATTCTCAGGCTGCATTAACTCAAATTAGATGAAATCCTTGCCCCTGAAAGAAGGCCTCTTTCATCACTTGCTTGAACGCATTATAGGTTTGCATATGCTGAACAGGCAGGTGGATTGTATTACTGCATGCAGAAGCTGTTGGGTAGCAAACTCCATGAACACCATATTTGATGTGACAGGTGTGATTGAAGTGCACAAAGACTTTGAAGTTAGTCCTCTCCTCTGGTAGCAAGGGTCTGTGGCCTTGTCCTGTGAGCCACTGCAAGAATGTACTTGGAGAGAGGGAACCTGGTTTGTCACCCATATCTGTCTGTTCATCTTTTCAAATACAGAAAGCAAGCAAGCAAACACATGAATAAAACAGTACAGTAACTATATGTATAAGTGAGACTAAAAATTTAAATTTTGATTGTGACAAAAGCAGACACAATATAAATGGTAAATGGTAAATGGACCAGAACTTACATAGCGCTTTTCTAGTCTTACCGACTACTCAAAGCGCTTTACACTGCTGGCCTCATTCACCCAATCACACCACATTCACACACTGATGGCCGGCTGTAACTAATGCAGAAGCCACCAGCTATATCTAATACATTCACACCACATTCACACACCACTGAACAACAGTGGGAGCAACTTGGGGTTCAGTGTCTTCTTCAAGGACACTTCGGTATGTGACTGCAGGAGCTGGTATCAAACCCACGACGACAACTCTGCCACTGATCCACAGCTGCCCATAAATCATTACTATTATCATAAAAAGTTGTAAAACTAATTATTTCCAGGGGTAGGGTGGGGGTTACAGGAAGAAAACGAAGAGCATAACCTGCTTCAAGCTCTTGCAAGAAGTCCTGTAGATGGTTCATGATTCCAACTTCCATCTGTTCTTTAGTGAAGCTCTTCTCACTGAACTCAGGATGGCATGCAGCAAAAACAAAATCAGAATCAGCCTAGTGAGAGAATCAAATGCAACATTGTGAGACATAAAAATCAAAGTGGGCTAAGAAAATGCAACAACAGAGTGTTATGGCCCTGCCCCAAAAAAACGGCGGAGTTCACAGCGCGTTTGGGGAGCTGGGAAATCCAGAATGGCCTGCACTTTGGCCGATACAGGGCTAACGCATCCCTGCCCCACATGCTTACCCAAATAGGTAACAACGACCTTCCCAAACTCACACTTGGCCAAGTTAAGTGTGAGGGAGGCGTTACGCAGACGAACGAAAATGTCACGGAGGGTTTCGAGATGTTCAACCCAGGTGGATGAATAGGCCACTACATCATCCAAATATACATCACAATTTTGAACACCGCACAGCACTGTGTTCATAAGCCGCTGGAAAGTGGCAGGTGCATTCCTTAAGCCAAACGGCATCACAGTGTACTGAAGGAAATGGTCCGGGGTGACAAAAGTGCTGATTTCAGATGCACGGGGTGTAAGTGGGACTTGCCAATAGCCTTTTAGGAGGTCTAATTTGGTGACAAATTTGGCAGAGCCCACACGGTTGACCAAATCATCCATGCGTGGGAGCGGAAACGAGTCTGGTTTGGTGATGCTGTTTAATTTGCTGTTGAACTCCAGGGACTACAACTAGGAACAGCAAAACCATGGTCCAGCAGATAACTCACCTCTTTTTGCATGATAGCGCGTTTGGTTGGATGGATACGTTATGCATGCTGTTTAATGGGTTTGTGATTTCCCACATCAATGTCATAGGACAGTACGTTTGTTTGAGTGGGAATGTCACCCCTGGCCGAATCACACAAATATTCCAAACAGGAATCTAAATCTGACAGAATTTCAGAGTTACGGAGGCGAGCACAGGAAACAGAAGCGCAACTGTCCTCCAGCCCATCATCCCTGGGATCATAAGCGGGCCTGGAGACAGCAACGGAGGCAACTGGAGAAACTACCGGGGACAAAAACAGTATTCTCACGATCAACATATCTTTAAAGCATATTGATGTGACACACACAAGTTTTCTTCTTTCTATCAGGGGTTTGGATCACATAATCAATTTCACTAATTTTGCGGTCAATCACATATGGGCCTGAGAATTTCGCATGCAGACCAGAACCCAGAACAGGTAACAAAACCAAGACACAGTTGCCTGGCTGAAATGAACGCGTCACTGTTTTCTTGTCGAAATTTTGCTTCATTTTGGATTGGGCAGTAGAGAGAGATTCACGGGCCATCTCACATACCTGATGTAATCTCTCCCAAAACAAACTGACATAGTCCAAAATATTTTCTTTGGAACTGGACTTATTGGAGAGCCACTGCTCCCGCAACAGGTGCAAAGGACCGCACACAGTGTGAGAGCAGGACTGAAACCTAGAGACTCCTGTACAGTTTCCCTCACAGCAAACAACAACAGGGGCAACCCGTCATCCCACTCACGGTTTGACTCGATGCAGAATTTACGCAGCATGCTTTTCAGAGTTTGGTGAAATCTTTCTAATGCGCCTTGACTTTCTTGATGGTAAGCGCTTGAAGTGTGGTGTTTAACATTTAGCTCTGACATGACCTGAGCAAAAATCTTTGACATGAAGTTGGAGCCTTGGTCACTTTGAATGCGTTTTGAAAGGCCAAACATGGAAAAGAACTTTACAAGTGCTTTAACGATGGCACGGGCTTTTAATGTGCGCAACAGGATGGCTTCCGGATAGCGTGTGGCTGCACACATCACCATGAGGATGTACTGGTGGCCAGACTTTGTCTTTGGCAACGGGCCAACGCAATCAACAATAACTTGCTCAAATGGCTCACCGACTACCGGAATGGGATGTAACGGAGCAGCAGGAATTTTTTGGTTCGGCTTAGCTGAAACTTGACAGGTATGGCACAAGCGATAGAACTTTCCCTCATCGGACTTTAGACCGGGCCAGAAAAAATAACGGAGGATACGCTTATATGTTTTTCTGATGCCTAAGTGTCCAGACAGACAATGGTCATGAGCCAGAGTCAAGACCTGCGACCGAGAAAGCTGCGGCACTACAATTTGGCGCACAGACTCGAGCGTAAAATCCGGAGACCAACAGCGCATCAGAACACCATCATCCAGAAGGTAAGACACAGACTTGTCAGCTGGTTTGCTGGTTTACTAGAGAAAGACAAGATGACAAAGTGGGGTCAGTTTGTTGTTCTCTAATCAGATGCTCCCTGCCTACTGACATTTTTAAACTTTCATCGTCTGGATGTAGCTCAATAGACACCTTACTGTCCACCTCTTTAGTCTCTGGGGCTGTGCTAGTCTGAACAGAAGTACTCAGCAAGGAGTCACTTAAATCCACACATTCATCATATTTACGTGCCTGAGCACGAGTAACTGCACACAGGAAACGGGGGGGGAGTCTGACGCATTGGGCACAGAGACGCAAACTGTGGGGGTCGGGTCGTCGGTTACTATAGGGGACGGGAAAACTTTTCCACCAGCCACATCATTTCCAAGAATTACATCAATGTCGGCTACAGGTAACTGGGACCTCACAGCAATTTGAAATTTGCCTGTTGCGATTCTGGAGGCCAGCTGAACAAAATGCAGAGGCGCACGCACAGCACTCATTTTTACTCCCCACACCAAAATATCTGAACCGCAGTAAGAATGAGCCGAAAACGGCAGGACACCTTCACGAATTAAAGTTTGCTTAGCGCCAGTATCCCGCAGGATAGTAATTGGGACGCTGTCTTCCTCACCAACCAAAGAAACAGAGCCCTGTGACACAAACGGCTGGAAATCCTCATCTATTTCACATTCAGCCGAGCGTAGATGGTTAATAGATGTGGATTTTGTTTGAAGACCAACAGGCGATGGAGTTTTGGTGGTTTTGGACTGCTCTCTCTTCTTAAGAGTGGGGAGGACGGCAATGAGGTGTCCTGGTTCATGGCAATAGACACATTCACTGGTTTCCGACACAGCAGTGGGGTCATGGCGAACAATTTTGGGAGATCTTACTGTCCCGGTGGGAACTGGATCCTGCCAGATTGGAGGAGAAAAGATACTTTTATGTGTCAAAGCGAATTCATTGGCCAGGACGGCAATTATTACAATACAATTATTTACAATTATTTACAAACAGGCGATGGTTAAGCTACTAATTGTTGGTCACAGAAAAATCTACAAAATCCAGATTCTTGTGGTCAGTCCAAACCACAAACGGATACTCAGCTCACTTTAACCAATGTCTCCATTCTTCTAAAGCGACCTTAACTGCTAACAGTTCTTTGTACCCTACATCATAGGTCCTTTCAGTAGGGTTGAACTTACGCGACAGGAACGCGCAGGGAGGCAGCTTGTTGTCCTGGGCCGACCTCTGAGACAGCACCGCCCAATGCCCTCATTAGAGGCATCAACCCTACTACAAACTGCTGATGAGGATCAGGAATGGTGAGAATCAGGGCCAAAGAGAACATCACCTTAAGCTTGGAGAACGACTCCTCCGCCGAAAGAGTCCAACAAAACTGAACCTGTGAGGAAGTTAAGGCATGCAGAGGTGCAGCTATGGTGCTAAAGTTTCTGATGAAACGTCTATAGAAATTAGCGAACCCCAAAAATTGCTGCACCTGCTTTTTACATGAAGGGGTGGGCCAATCAACCACCGCACTGAACTTAGCTGGGTCCATCTTGACCTGATGAGGAGAAATGATAAAGCCCAGAAAAGAAACTGTAGACATGTGGAACTCATACTTCTCAGCCTTAACAAAAAGCTGATTGTCCATCAGACGTTGAAGAACCTGGCAAACATGCTGCACATGAGTCTCTTCATCCGGAGAGAAAATCAAGATGTCATCCAGATAAACACATAAACATTCAGAAATTCTCTCAGCACATCGTTAACCAATGCCTGAAAAACAGCGGGTGCAGTAGTAAGACCAAAAGGCATTACCAAGTACTCATAATGTCCTGTAGGGGTGTTAAACCCCGTCTTCCACTCATCCCCCTCCCTAATCCTAACCAGATGGTAAGCGTTTCTCAGGTCTAGTTTGGTGAATATTTTAGCCCCTTGCAGCAGTTCAAACGCTTTAGACATGAGAGGGAGAGGATACCTGCTCTTGATAGTGACTTCATTCAGAGGGCTGTAGTCTATGCATGGGCGCAAGGAACCATCCTTTTTGGAAACAAAAAAAAATCCGGCCCCCGCTGGAGAAGACGGGGGCCGGATCAATCCTGCCTTCAAAGATGTCTCAATAATATATAGAATACAGACGCCCCTTGGGAATAGCCACTCCCGGCTGTAAATCAATGGCGCAGTCATAGGGTCTATGGGGAGGGAGGGAAGTGGTCGGGCCTCATTGAAAACCTCCTTGAGATCATGATAACAGACTGGTACTTTAGATAAGTCAGGGAAGTTTTCCGGTTCGTTATTCAACTTGCATTTAACGTCTGGCAAAATTTCCTCTTTCTCCTTCTTAACACAAGTAACAGAACATGAATCCCCCCAACTTAAAATCTGTCCCATACTTCAATTCACCTGAGGATTGTGTTGTGTAAGCCAAGGGTAAGCAGAAATGACCGGGTATTGAGCTGAATCAAAAACGTAAAAAACAATGTTTACTATGTGTCCATGAGCCATGGTCATGCTAACTTCCTCTGTGATGTGAGATACATTGAACAAATGTTTACCATCTAGCGCACTAGCAGTCAGAGGATATAGATGCCAGGTACTTAAAGAAAGAAAGAAAGAAAGAAAGAAAGAAAGAAAGAAAGAAAGAAAGAAAGAAAGAAAGAAAGAAAGGTCTTTATTAGTACATAAGTTTTTGGTCCAAGTCTTTGTCATCAGTGCTCCTCACATGAAAATCCAGAGTCTTTAGGCCAAGTCCTGGACTCTGTATAACAATAATAATAATGAGTGATAGGGCTTGTTTAGTGTTTTTCCAAGAACTGAAAGATGCATGACATAAAGTTAGATAAAGACAGATAAAGGAGGAAGAAGAAACCACTAGTTAAAGGCTTTCTTGAAAAGGTGGGGATTTTTTTATTTGTTTTTAAACAAGCATCAGATTCACAGTTCTACTCCACACACAATCATCTACCTTCAAATGGACATGCAGCACCACAAAATCCCTCGATTCACCAGCCCACAGAGTCTCTCCCACCTGTCACTTTCAGTCAATTCCGTGCATTAGCACAAGCGATATAAGAGGTCCTCATCCCCTGTACTCTGATGTGTCTTTGCTGTTCGGTGTTTGACAGTTTCACGATTCAGGCTCGGTTTGAAACTCCTTTGTAAAGCACAGCATGAGGAGCAGCAAAAAGCTTCCCTGTAGTTGAAAGAGAGAAGGCCTCTAAGCTACAAGCTCTGCACTCTACACACTGCTGTCAATGTGCCACTTTACCACATGCCACTGCAAATCAATAGTACCACATTTTCAAAGGCTCAACATGCATCAACACAAGGTTTTTGTGTTGAGAACCTTTATGTTTGAGGACATTTAAATGTTATATGGATGTGCATGTTGTTTTTAAATAAATACTGAAAGCACTCAAAAATATATCAAAACCAATTGGGGAGTGACCTTATCACACTGTGTTTGCATTTTGTTAGATTTTATAACCGCAAAATCAACCTAACAACCTGCAAATACTTAATAAGACCACAGCAACAGGAATACAGCCTTTTGTTGCACTTGCAATGTGTACAGTGGGTTTTCAGTCTTTTTTTTTTTCATGTGTGAAAAAAAACAGTGTGTGATATTTCACTATTGGAGTCATACTAAAGATTTGTCAGACATAGGCTGTGACTTGTCAGTCTGTAAAGGTGCCATGCAGGGTTTGAGTGAAAACATAAAAATCAGATGCAATCCTGAATATAAGACTGGCTTACTGTTTCACATGTATGAAAATAGACAAATATGGATATTTATAAATTGGTAATAATACTGTTGTTTTTTCCCCCACTGGATAAAATTAATCCAGTAATTTGCTTGTGTTTAGTCTATTTGCATGTGTTTTCTCAAGTTGCAGTGCTGTGAGCTCTCAGGGCCACGGAAAGATTCACCTGAGGGCAATTTACCAGTTCAGGACAGATTAAGAAAAAAGGTCTAGTGGAAATGTACAGAAATGTGCCTGACATATTCTGACAACTTGATCAAACATTTTGCATGAGTAGACTTATATGATTGACGTGAGGCCTAAATGTTGTGGGTAGTAAGACTGTTCAACAGAGACCCATTATAATACATTCTGATTAACATGGCATAAGCAATGGATAATGTAGGAAACATTAGTGAATCGTACATAACCATAAGCATGGATGAACCAAAGCATTTGCAGTGTGTTCAAAGAAATAAGAACAATGTGAAGATTGAACAAGAACTTTTGAGAATTTCAATTTTTGATTTGAAAAATGTATCAAAGTTACTGGGAAAAAACTGTAAAAGCCATGGTCACATCAAGATTTCTTTAAGAGTACATGCATAAAATGATTTCTTAGCATTGTATTGAAATCCGTTTTTGAATCGCTAGTCTTCTTGAATATACACCCTGTTTCAAATTTCGATTCATGGAATCATAGGAAGACAGGAGGGTAACTCTCTGGTGGTTAATTTTCCTAAAAAAAAAAAAAAAAACATAAGTCAGTTTGCAAATTTTTGTTTTTCTTTACACTTTTAAAAAGTATGCTTAATGTGTCAGTTGCCAGGTGTTGAATGTAAGGGTCACCAAGCTGCACAGCAGGTAAAAGGTCAGATAAGGTTAGATCATATACTGGGATACAATCAGTTTTGCAGGGTCACTGACGCTTAAGAGGAGAAGAGAAGATTACTGTCTGCTGTCTGATGTCTCCTACTGAGGAAATCACCCTAACCTCAAAGACATAAAAACAAGGAAAACTGGAACTGAAGAAGGATATGAAAGGAGATTAGATTGAACCAGAGGCTCATATAACCTCCATCAGTCTTCTGCTACAGACGATGGCTCAACTCACACATTCTCCATGCTGCTGCTCCCTGCATCTGCAGAACCAACTGCAATAGTTCTCTACGAGACAAAAGTGTAATTATCAAAACAATAATTATGACAGAAGAGATCATGACTGTTGTGCCTCGGATGTGAAGAAAAATTTGTTTCTGCATAATTGCAGTGAATTAAAATGCCATGACTGTCAGAACATTAAATATTAATTGTTTCAGACTGCCAACTTATGTTGCTGTTCGTCACTAAATAGAACATTTTACACAGACACCATTTATCACAGTTATTTGCTGTCATCTCGACTTTGATCCCCTGCTAATAATAGCTTTCTAACAGCTTCTTTGTTCCAAACTCCACTATCAACAAAGGGGTCTGTTTTTAAGAGTTAAATCCTATTTATACATTTTTTTGAGATATCCCCAACACTGCCTCCATCAGTGGCGCAAAAAGGGGGTATGCACTATATGCAGCGCATAGGGGCGCCACGCTAGAAGGGGCGCCAAAATGATGGAGAGGAAATTATTTTAAATTTGTATTTACTGTAATGAACGGCAGTTCAATCGTACGATCAAGAACAGTCAAGTCAGTGACTGTCTGATAGGACGCCGGACGCCCCTTCGCTTCTTCCTCACCCTCCTCTCTCTTCTCAATCCCCACCCCCGGCAACGCATGCTCAAGGCGGCACACCCCCTGGAGCATGCGCTGGAGTAAGAGTGTTGTCGACATTTGAATCGTGTTGACAGAAAGCTGAAGATGGAGAGGGAAAAAAGAAAGCTGTCAGGGGCGCAAAATAGAAAGAGGGAGAGGGAGAAAGGTTTTATAGGAATGAAAAAAAGTTTTTCAATCTGGCTGAAAGAAAGCAGGTAAGTTTTTTCAGTCTATCAAGAGGAGGCTTGTAAATATTCAGTTTAGCTAAAGCTACTACTAGTAAAACAACCGGCTACTGTTGTCTTGCGACTGTAGCTGAGCTAGGGGGGCTGAAACGATTTCTTGAATTATTCGGGTGATATTATTTGCTTAAATCAGTCATGTAAGCGGCTGATGCCATGGTCCAATCTTGGACACAGTGCTGTGTTTCACGTGAACCGGTGGACGGTTATTTAAGTGGCGCAATGTCCAAGTTTTCAGTGTTACTTAAGATGCACTTCTCTGTGTTAAAATCATGAGGCGGGAAAGAAGCTGATTGATGCATTCATAGTGACGGACAGCCAGTCCATTTCATTCGATGCCATTCTTGACAAATGGGCAAGTGCAAAGTGCACGACATGTTACAATTTAGTGGTAACATTACAGAGAACGAAATTTTTCAGATGTCATGAGGAAAGTATGGATTTTATGCTTTTTCAAGGCTTTACACCATCAATTGTTAGAAAAAGAAAAGCAGATGTGATTATTATTATGAATTCTTGTTTGTTTTTGATATTCACCAGCTGCAATATGCAACTTAAAATAAAAATGACAATCAAAGTCTTATGGTTAGTGCTTTTTTTTTTTTTTTGGGGGGGGGGGGGGGGGGGGGGGGGCTGTGTTGGGTCTGCATACCCCTCAAAAAATGGGTAGTTGCACCACTGGCCTCAATCCCAACACAGTTGAGGCAGATGTCTGTCTAACATGAGTCTGGTTCTGTCTGAGGTTTTTGCCCGTTAAAGGGAAGTTGTTCCTCTCCATTGTAACTTGCTAAATATTGCAAAGGTCTGTACTCATGGTGGGTTAAGATGAGATCAGACTTCTTATCGTGTCTTGATGTTGGGTTTCTGTCACTAAAATTTATTATCATTTACAGGTCTAGACCTGTTAACGCTTTTAGAAAGCGTCTTGAGATAACATTTGTTATGAATTGGCGCTATGTAAATAAATGATTGATTGATTGATTGATTGATAACCACACTGTCTGTTCTCCTTCAACTTTTATTTATTCACAAAGGTTGACTGAGCTTTTCTGATCTTCAGCGGCACGTTGCAACACTTTTCCCCTGTTGTTCGAATTCAACGCAGCAGTAGAAACTGTTTACCTCAGTCATCATCATTTCTAATAAAAGTATTGAGCTCAGTACAAACTTCAAAGCTGGCCTAAAGACACTAAAGTAGCATTAAAACTGCCAGAGCAACCTAGGCAATGGGATGAAAAGGAGGCAGAGGTGACATACCTAAAAGAGTTTCTTTATTTTCCGTTTTTGTTTTCACGGACATCATGCAAACCGCCACACAGACCAACTGCTGTCTGTAACAATGTTAATAAAACCAAAATATAAAAATATAACTGCGGGGGAAAAAACTGCTTATACATATACCCTTGAAATTTACATAAACATTTACTTTAAGGTAAAATCATGAATCTCCCTTCTTCCTCTTTCTGTTTATCAGTGTAGCACCAAAGTTTACTTTCAGACTGTCATCTTGACACACTGAAAAAAATGTTGGATGGTGCTTGTAAGATGAATCTTAAATGTTGCTAAGTTATTACAGAGGAGTGTCTGAAAAACTATAGTAGCCTCCCTCTTTTTTTCGTGGATATGTCCTCCATGCATATGAAAAAAGTCACCTTAATCTCTGATGATCTTGTGCAAGGATAATCATATGTCAGCTCCTCTTGCTAAAAAAAATAACCTCCTTACGTTTTCAAATATATCCATTCCACACTTTTGAAATCCAAAGAAATGCTTTTGAAATTCTGGGAGTTTTTTTTCTTCAATCTAAATAAAAATATAATGAACAGGGTAGCCCCTGCCTCCCTTATTACTCCTCACTTATTGTCCCCTCTCTTTGAGGATCCTGTTCTCTTTTGTTTCGCACTGCTCTGACCTTTAGTCCTCAATGAGTACATTAACACTGATGACTATCCCTGCTTGTACAACCGTAATTAGAGCATTTTTTTATCTTGCTAATGTGTTTGGCAAGGTATTCACTGTTCACATACACCAACTTCTAGGCTATCCACACAGGTTTATGAAAAGGAGCCCAGTATGACTCACACTGCCATGCTGCTAATCTGAAGAGCCACAGCTCTCAGTGGCACTCTTCAGTTTTCCTCTCACAACCATTGGTGAATTGTTGCCCTGACAACGAGGGATGCATGCAGGCATTGTATGCTATTGATTCATTGTGGAGCACCGTAAAAGTCTCCTCAAGAGCAAATAGCCAAGTTTCATGATGTTCAGAGTGTAAGGGTGAGCCAAGTGGGAAAAAAGAAATACATATAGCACACTCAAGGGTTTGTTTGTATATAATGTTGCATGATTTCTACCACACACATTGCATCACTGTTCTATGGTTCCAGCTGTGAAGAGTAACAGTCCTCAACAAATCTCGGGAGGCAGATGCGTGTAAATAATGACGGTAATCTATTGTTGCATATTGAACTTTAAAGTCTGAAAAAAAGGCTAACAAATAAAAGAGAATGTGTCTGATAGAGACACATAGTGACTCAGTTTATTTTCCCCTTATTCAAAGAAGTTCTAAAGCATGTCAGCATCCCCAAACGGAAATCAGGGGTCACAGGAGCAAACAAAGTGTAAAGTGCAAAAATTCCAACAACATATAAATAGTAAAATACATGTCAGCTAAAAAAAAAAAATGTCCATCAGAGATGACAGCTTGGCCATAATTCTCATGTCAGGCATCACCTCCCCAGGGTCCCCAGGGTCCCCATGGTCCACAGGGTCCACAGGGTCCACAGGGTCCACAGGGTCCAGGACCTAATAAAGTGAGCATCGTTTCAAGCTACAGTCTACCTGAGTATAAAGTGGCTGGTGAGTGTCTCACCGGCCACTTTATTAGGTACACCTTGCTAGTACCGGGTTGGACCCCCTTTTGCCTTCAGAACTGCCTTAACCCTTCTCAGCATAGATTCAACAAGGTACTGGAAACATTCCTCAGAGAGTTTGGTCCATATTGACATGATAGCATCACGCAGTTGCTGCAGATTTGTCGGCTGCACATCCATGATGTGAATGTCTCGTTCCAGCACATCCCAAAGGAGCTCTATTGGATTGAGATCTGGTAACTGTGGAGGCCATTTGAGTACAGTGAACTCATTGTCATGTTCAAGAAACCAGTCTGAGATGATTCCAGCTTTATGACATGGAGCGTTATCCTGCTGGAAGTAGCCATCAGAAGATGGGTACACTGTGGTCATAAAGGGATGGACATGGTCAGCAACAATACTCAGGTAGGCTGTGGCATTCAAACTATGCTCAGTTGGTACTAAGCGGCCCGAAGTGTGCCAAGAAAATATACCCCAAACCATCACACCACCACCACCAGCCTGAACCATTGATTCAAGGCAGGATGGATCCATGCTTTCATGTTGTTTACGCCAAATTCTGACCATAACATCCGAATGTCACAGCAGATATTGAGACTCATCAGACCAGGCAACATTTTCCAATCTTCTTTTGTCCAATTTTGGTGAGTCTGTGCGAATTGTAGCCTCAGTTTCCTGTTCTTAGCTGACAGGAGTGGCATCCGGTGTGGTCCTCTGCTGCTGTAGCCCATCTGCCTCAAAGTTTGATGTGCTCAGAGATGCTTTTCTTCAGAGATGCTCTTCTTCATACATTGTTTGTAACAAGTGGTTATTTGAGCTACTGTTGCCTTTCTATCATTTCAAACTGGTCTGGCCATTCTCCTCTGACCTCTGGCATCAACAAGGCATTTCCGCCCACAGAACTGACGCTCACTGGACATTTTCTCTTTTTCGGACCATTCTCTGTAAACCCTAGAGATGGTTGTGGGTGAAAATCCCAGTAGATCAGCAGTTTCTGAAATACTCAGACCAGGCCGTCTGGCACCAACAACCATGCCACGTTCAAAGTCACTTAAATCACCTTTCTACTCCCTGACTGGGGGAGGTATATTGTTTTTGTTGTTGTTGTTTTTGTTTGTGGTTGTTGTTTTGTTTTTTTTTATTTTTTAAATTGATTTGAGGTAAATTAGTTTGTGCTAGTAGTTAGCAAAACTGTCCTTAAGGTATTTTCTATATGGGAATGGAGCAATCTGACGTTCATAGGTAAACAAAATATTTAGGAATTCAGAAAACTAAATATGTGCAATTCAAGCAAGCAGTTAATTTAAATTGCATTCAGTGTGACCACAATAGCAGAGTTCACTTAAAAACATTAAGTTAACCTTCATTGTCCTCTTACAAGATTTGTCTGAAAGTCTGAAAGAATAGATTTGTAATTTTCATAATTATGTCCAATGAATAAATAAATTATAGGTTTTTTAATGGTTTAAGAAATAAGATGATCCTGTGATGCATATTTGGCATATTTCTGTTTTTACAATTGAAACATATTAATTTTAAGTATGTCTCCCAACCAACCGAATGTGAGATTATCAGCATAAAGGTCATTTTTTAATGCTATTTCTTAGCTTCCTGATCGCATTGGACAGGGCCGGATTGTTTTGCAGCGTGTCAAAGGTCCCAGGACATCACCACACCAGTCAACAAAGTTTAGTAGTGAGAACAGAGATCTGTGTTTTTCTTTGCTGAAAACGATTTATGTGATTCATTTAATAGTGATAAAACACAGGATTAAGGTTTTAACACGGGTTAAGCGGTTTATTCCAACCCACATGCAGTAGTTACACTGCTGTTTCAGTTACACTGCTGCATATGGTTTGCTATTTAAAACTTTTAATCTTAAGCATCTGTTAATAAAATGAAGAGCCAGGTTACTTTTGCTCTGCTTGATGAGGTTGGAGATGGTAGATGAGCACTGGAGGGACATAACCAGGATTCACCGTTAAACGTTACGGACACGTCTCAGAGCACAGGGCTGTGAAGAACACCAACTATAGCCGGATACTAAACTACTCTCCAACCTGAGTTTAAAAAAGTTTGCTTGTTTTCACCTTTTAAACATCAGCAATATTACCTCGTTGCTTTGCATGCTGGAAAAGTTGTTTTAAACAAAAGTGTTGTAGTAGTGTTATAACAGAAGATCCAATCTCCATTCATTTTTTTAAACAGACACATGCCTTGATCCTCACGACAGTGGGGAGCAAGTGCTCATGGAAGCAGAGCCTTCACAGCTAGCACTAATGCTAGCTTACCAGAAAGTCCACACAGCTCTTTTAAGTGATTATGCACTAATTTCAACACACAGGACTTTTAAAGGAAACTTTTGGGTTTACATTCTTTTAAATGCATGTCATGAAACTTTAAAGTTCCTGTAAGCAGCTCTTTAATATTGCATTGAGGACCCTGGGTCATGTTCCACCAGGGATCAGTGTGTTAATGGCTGATTGATGCTTGGTGTCGAGCAAATGAGGTCTTGTCAGCTGTGTGATGCTGTAGCAGAGACCTGAGGCTTGCTGTAATTGGAAATGACAGGGTTGATGCTGTGACAGAGGGGGTCAGCTGTCTGCACACTGAGACAGGCCACACATGCACACTTCATTCACTCTGCTCTAGTGTCACACACACATAAAAACACGCGCGCACACACACACAGGCACACACACACACACGTTCTTCTTGCAGAATACCCCTTTCCCACTGCTTCTTGTGATTCACTCACTAACACTCACAGCCTGGTTGTAATTAGTGGCATAGGGTTGTGGTCACACACAATGCTGCTAATTGGTCTGGCAGGGACCATTACCCAGAGCTAATCACCATTCTCTGGGTGATGAGGCATCCTGCCTTCTGACCATGAACTGCTTGCACGATCCATATCACACTGCCAGAGCTCTGGGGGCCCTGCTTCTCCAATTAAACAGCCAAACATACTGACTCAAACTATGCGGTTTTTAATACATTTAAAAAAAAAAAAAAAAACTTTGCTCCTTGAAGGAAGTGCTTTTGAATTGAGTGATGTTTTAGGGTTGAAGGTCCTTGTTTCTTCCTTATCTCCCACATTTTAAAAATAAAGAGCAGAACGTCAACATATGAAAGTAACTCAATGATCTCCGCTAACCTAAAATACAATTTCACATTTTCTGAGTTCACAATAAGAGAACATCTCTATGATAAACTCTGGGTCACAGGTTTGTAGAATGCAAAGAGTTTTTAACAAAAGCTTGTTTTCTTACTATTTGAAAGCCTGTGGCCTCACAATAAGCCAGGCAGGAGGGCATCTGTGTTACTTATTTAGGCTCAACTGCACCCAGAGAGTGGCTGAGCATTTCTAATGTAACAATTCCTTTTAACATTCAATCATCACATTTGTTGCCTGTGATGTTTTTACTTGTCTAAACTGCTCTAAGTCAAAGTAGTCAATCAAACAGACTGAATGGAATCACTTCAAGCAATAACATGTGATTGTTGTGGAAATTATTAGTTATTGTTTCATGTTTAGGCTCTTGTTGTTATTGAAATGAAATTGTGATTAGCAGTTTAACCTTTTCCTAAAATGGTCTGTTTGTGCATGACAGTGGGGCAGTGACGTTTTCTAAATGTCATACCCTTTTGAGTATTTCAGATTAAAAAAAAAAAAAGCTGAATTCATGAACTTTGCTGTTTTCTAGTTAGCTCAACTTTTGGTTTCACAGCTGCACCACACTGAGCTTGCTGCCTAACTGAAAGCAGTAACCTGTACACGGCTGAGTAGGAAAACAGGAGGAGAGAGGTATTTTCAGCTCACATCATTTGTGTGCCCATTAAACATGACCTTAATTTAACTGCATTTGCAAACCTCTCGACCAGACCTCGTTTCAAATTAGAGTTTGGGAGCCTTTTCCACATTGCTTGATTTTCCTCTGGCTCACTTGTGATGTTAGGGAGCAGAAGCCTTCTACTTTAATTGTTCTCGTAATGGTCATAATTTTCATCGTGGTAATTCAATGTGCTCTTTCCAAAGGATACAATTATAAAAACATGTCCCTGTACTTAAGATGGGCATTGTTATTCTTCAGATTTTGGACTTTCCTTTTGGTTGTTTGTGACTATCTTCTGTGCACTGTTGACAAGTTCGTTTAAATCTGTTTCCCAACATAAGGGCTACTTCTACATATACCCTGACATTTTTACACTAGTCCTCCTGTTGTTTATCATATTGTAGATGCAGCATACTGTTTTGTGGAAAACAATGACTTACTTCCTCATGTCTTGCATCAATTGCAATTCACTTAGTACAAAAAAAGCACGTTTCATGTATGTCCACAAACACTGCAATGCATGATGGTGACAGGGGAAGGTGACTTGCTCCTGTGTACTTTAAACTTGAAGGGCATCTGGAGGGAAACGATGAAAACATAAAACACGATGAAGCATGGCGATTTGAGGAGATTTCAAAGCAGATCACAAAAACAGAAGCATATTTCCTTTTTGTAAGAACTCAATCAGAAATCAGAAATTAATCATAGTGATAGTTTAAAAAGAAAGTATCAGAGAAGGAATCAGGAATTATGGTCAGCATGCCCTTAACCTTTTTCATTGCTGAGATAAACCAAATAAATTTCCAAACCTCATCAGTCACAACATGTTTGATCTTGTGTATAGGATGAACACCAGCTATTGTTGTTTTAATACACTGTAAAACATCACAGCTGCTTTTATTTATGGCAATTAATATTTTCTCTTCAACTCTAGGTGCTCTGTTAAGTTTTGTGTTTTTAACTTAGCTATTCTAGTTTTTGTAGGTTAGAGTAACATTTATTCATTGTCTTGTCCTTGACAATGTCAGGGCTGTAGCTGAAGTGCTGTGTCTCAAAACTATCATACATGCAGCAGATAAATGAAGAAGAGTAAATCTGATCTCACAGAATAAACAGTAGTTTTTGTTTGACTGATCTTTACACTCCAGTCTTTAAAGGTGATATCATAAGTCCTGATCTGGCATTTGCTGTTATTTTTTTCTCTTATCTTAGTTTTTATCTCCATATTCAGTACGTTTACATGCAGCTTCAGAAATTGGACTATGAGCTTAGTCAGAGCGAGATCAGGCTGTTAAAATGCATGTAAACAGCTCGATCTAAACACGGACTGATCATAGCTCGTTTGACACACCTAGATAATGCAATTGCAAACAAGCTGCTGTGGGATTCGGCAGGACTCAGCTGGTCTTGGTAATCTTCGGCATGCAGCCGGAAGAGAAAGTAAATAACCATGATAAACAGGGTCACTGCGCTCATACAGTCTATGGCTCCAACACAACAAACACACACCATGGCACATACATAAATAAAAACACGAAGAGCTACAGCTGCATCCATCCCAGCCATCTTCTTTAGAATGTTGTTTTCTCTTTAGGTGAACTGAAACTAGTTTCATACACATACAGCTTCACAGCGCTGCCTGTCGAAGCAGGGTGAGACATTTTCAGCCACAAGTCTGATTCTCTTCACTGTGTGTATGCACAGAGAAAATTGGCCCCCCCACTGTGACTTTAAACTCAAGCTATGACTTTAGCCGGACTGCTGCGTGCATGTAAACCTACTAACCCTCACAATGACTCTGAGTTGACTCATCAGGTTGGTTGCCAGCTCTGTGAAACCACTTAGGGTAGTCTTGTTCAGCAGGGTTAGTAAAGTAAAAGATACCCAAGGTATGTTAAAGTTACTTTGTATTGCAGGCCACTGTAGTGCAAGCTGCCTTCAGGAATCCTAAACCAATTCCCATGGAATTTCTTTAGACATCTGTGTCCCATAGATCTCACCATAGATCACCAACTTTTATGCTCATTGAGGCAGCCATCATAGCCACACTATGGTACGCTATAGTTTCATTAAAACACTGAAGCTATGTTGCTTCATGCTGTTTCTAGAACCTTTTTTCCTCTTATTGTTGGTCCCTTTCTCAGTTCCTTCTCCATTACACTTAGCCTCTCTGGTAGCATGTTAATATTGACCATGGTGTCTTTCAGCTTCTCCAATGGTGTGTATGTGTAACACTTGTGGAGTAGTTACAGTGTACTAGGACCAGTTAGGCTCGACTACTAGAGCAGTGATTGATGTAAGTGCATTAATAACCACAGACCAGTGAATAAGTTTTAAATTGCCGGCTTCTTATTTTTAGTAACACACAGAGAAAACAGTTAACAGACAGTTTGACATACAATTGACATAAACTTTCAATATCACTTTAAAGGGAAAATGAAATTTTCTTCCCTTTTTTGTTCAAGCTTTTTAGTTTATTAATCCTTTTTATTGTTTAAACCTCTTGTTTGGCTTAAAAAGGATAGTATTTTCAACCTAGGTTATTGTTCTTTTAACTTCAAGTTCTATCCTTAATCTATTTTTATCTATTTGAGTTAACTCAGCTTATTTTAAATAAAGTCTAGTTTTGTTCAAAGTTTAGTTCAAGTTTGGTTAGATTCATTTTTTTAAGTTTCAACCATTTCTCACTTTTGTTGTTTCAACCACAATGTTTACATGACTGATAACACTCTTGGAGCATTAACATGTATGAAAAGAAAACTACAGCTGTAGAAAAAATTGCACAACTCAAAATGATTCAGCAAAAGACTGAACAATTTGTTTATCGTAACTGAATGTCTTCTTTTTTTTCTTAAGCAAAGATCTTATAATTGTCCTGAATCGTTCATCCAGTGTCTCTGGGAGTCTTCTGCAGTTTTGCAGAGAGATTTGGATAAATTCTACCAGTTTCTGATGAAAACGTGCAACGTTCAGCAGAGGGCGCTTTGCTTCTGCGTGATGCACAGCTCAAGGGATCTCTGGGTGGCTCGCCATCTTGAAACTCACGTGGAATCCGACATCGGTATCCTCTCAGAATTTTCTGGTCCAACCTTAATGGCCTACCATAATAACCAAAAAAAAAAAAAAGAAATAACCCCGTTGGCTGTTGCTTGTCACTTGAGTCATGCTGCAGCGTAGCCTTTCAAAATAAGAGTCTAACACACGTTTTTTTTTTTTTTTTTTGTCATCTTAAATAAAATAAAAATACCACGAATTTGCAGGTTTTAAATCTTTTAACATACTTTTAACTTAAATTAACAACGTATCATGAAATATATCATTGATGACAATTTTAATGATTTTTTAACCATGTTAATCCACTTATTGTCTATCACTTGCAATGTATTTCTTATTGGCTGTTTTTATTAACAGGCTTTAATTTCATGAGGCTTTGTAACCCAGGGTTACATATGGATTTTATCTGCATGACTCACTCAAGCAAGAAGTTTTTGTTTCAGGATAACAAAGAACAGACTAAGTTCAAAGCCATGCAGATCTACAGCCTCTCAAATAAACACACTATAGTTAAAGAAATAATTCAAGACAATGCCAATCGTCTCTTTGTTTTAGGGGTAAATATGCAAGTTCAATGAATTTTTTAGCATATGAGTTAAATAAAATTTCTACAACTCTTCCTGGAACGACAGACGGACTGGTGGATAGACAAAGAGACTGAGTGGGATGTGGATTATTGGCAGGTCAGACAGACTTGGCTATTAAACAAATATTTCACCCTGCACTAACAATCTATAACTGTCTTGGCCCAATTGTCCCTAAATGTCACACTGTGGCTACATTGTGAACTGGCAGTTGAAAGAAGAAGTGGGAGCAATGACACAAAGCACAGACCAAGCAACAAAGAAAGAGGAAGAGGATAAAAGGTCAGAAAGGCAAAGGAGTGAGAAATGCTCTGAATGGAACTGACTGGGAGAAATTGGTCAGTAAAAAGAGCATGGGGTAAGGTTCTGTGAATGGAGCGAGGAGGTTTTGAATAGAGGGAGGAGGATGAAGATTGGATGACCTAAATCTGGATGGGAAAAGAAAGTTTACTTTGCGCACTCATTCTTCTGTGTCAAACCCCCTCTGTACCTCTCTCTGATTTTCGTATCTTTGTAGAGGCCTTTTTTCATTCTTTTGACTGACTGTCATTTAATACAATCAATTTTGAATCAATGCTTACAACTTTTTGACTAAATAAATTTAAACTGAGCTTTGAGGGGACTTAGATTAATATTTCATGGTCCACGTAACAGAAAGTGGTGAACTTTTCTTGTTGACAAAGTTAATGAAGGCAAAAGATTTTTATACTGAATTTAAATTATTAGAGCTGACTTTTTTAACATTTTGATCATAGTTTATGAATAAAATAGTTATTCGTTGTTCCATAATCAAATCAAATTCAACTGCCCATGCCCATATATGTAAAATAAACAGGCTCTGTTGTTAGATGAGTTGTTTTTTAAGTGATATTTTGGGTATATATGCCTTTATCAATAGATCATCTGCCGCAACTGCTGTGAAGAGGACTACCCAGCTAGAAATTTTTTGTTATAAGAACATTCTTAGAATGTTACCAGGAACGTTCTGGTAATGTTTTTAGCGGCAAGTTTTTATCCAGTTCCTAGAACGTTCTTTTTAATGGTGGGAGAATGTTCCACATAAATGTTGTAAAAACATACTACCATGAGCTTCTTAAAACATTAGGCACTAACATTTGTGTAACATGATGCTCAAACATTCTTGAAAGGTTTTTTTGCAAACACCCTTTAAATGATATTTATAACGTAGTTAGAACATTATCCAGCTACAATTTGTGCTCATTCAAAAGATGTTCTGAGAATATTAACATGTAGTAATGTTCTGGTAAAGTTTTTAGCGTCAAGTTTTTATCCAGTTCCTGGAACGTTCTTTTTAATGGTAGGAGAATGTTCCACATAAATGTTGTAAAAACATACTACCATGAGCTTCTTAAAACATTAGGCACTAACATTTGTGTAACATGATGCTCAAACATTCTTGAAAGGTTTTTTTGCAAACACCCTCTAAATGATATTTATAACGTAGTTAGAATATTATCCAGGTAGAATTTGTGCTCATTCAAAAGATGTTCTTAGAATATTAACATGTAATGTTCTGGTAAAGTTTTTAGCGTATAGTTTTGATCCAGTTCCTAGAATGTTCTTTTTAATGGTGGGAGAATGTTCCGAATAAATGTTGTAAAAACATACTACCATGAGCTTCTTAAAACATTAGGCACCAACATTTGTGTAACATGATGCTCAAACATTCTTGAAAGGTTTCTTTCCAAACACCCTTTAAATGATATTTATAACGTAGTTAGAATATTATCCAGCTAGAATTTGTGCTCATTCAAAAGATGTTCTGAGAATATTAACATGTAATGTTCTGGTAAAGTTTTTAGCGTCAAGTTTTTATCCAGTTCCTAGAACGTTCCCTTTATGGTAGGAGAATATATTACATAAATGTTATAAAAGCATGCTGCCACAACCTTCTTAAAACATTGTCCCTGTTACAATTGTTCTCAGATTTACTAAAGCTTTATAAAACATGACCAATGAACTTTGCATGTTTTATTATTTTAATAGGTCCACATTTTTTACATTCTTGCCTTTTTAAAAGAACTTATAAATTGTCCACCCTAAAATGAAAATTCAGTCATCATCTACTTAATTCCTTGCTGATAAGAAGTCATGTGTAGTTTTTTCAATCCTCAATGGGAGGACTATTCCTTTAACTGGTTCAAAACAACAACTTGGACTTATAGTGTGTGCTCTTTAGGATCATCTTCCTGATGGAGAATTGAACTGTCCTCCTGAGACGTATCCCGATCCCTCTACATAACAAAAACATGAATGAAAAATCTGCTTAATGTCTGACTAATAATGTTTTTCAAGCCTAGACCAGCACAGGAGACTTTCTAGTACAATCTAGAAATGCAATATCTGCTCACTTTATCATTTTGTGCTTTTTGCATAAATGCTAAAAACTTACCTTGGTTCCTCGATGGGGAGCATATCAAAGTCAAGTCAAAGTCAAAGTCAACTTTATTGTCAAATATGCTACACATGCTCGACATACAGCATAAATTAAATTTCAGTCCTCTCGGACCCACGGTGCAGCAGGGTAATAAAATTACAATAACTAAACTAAACTAAACTAGATAAGACTACCTTAGATACTACTATAAACAGTATAAACAGTATAAACAGTAAACAGTAAACAGACATGAGGTAAACAGTAGTGCAGTGGTGCAAATTCTGGCATGGGTAAAATGAAGTGAATAGGCATGAGGAATATGGGGTAATAGTGCAAATAATGCAGATAGTGCAAGTAAAGTGTGCAGTCCTAAAATAGGTGCGTGCATGAGCAGAGTCTGTGGCCCAGAGTCAATGGTGGGAGCCAGGGGGGAGGAGTGGGGGCAGAACAGGGGGGGAATTAAGAATCCTGACTGCCTGGTGGAAAAAACTGTCTTTGAGCCTGCTGGTTTTGGCCCGGAGACTCTGAGACCCGGGGCTCTTGCTCTTCTCAGTTTCCGCAGGAAGTAGAGTCGCCGTTGAGCTTTCTTGGCCAGAGATGCGGTGCTGATGTTCCAGGACAGGTCTTCGGAGATGTGTATACCCAGGAACTTGGCACTGCTCACATGCTCCACTGCAGCACCGTTGATGGTTAGTGGAGAATGCTGGGTGTGCTCTCTCCTGAAGTCCACTCCAATCTCCTTCGTCTTCTCCACATTTAGGAGGAGATTGTTGTCCTTACACCACTCGGCCAGGCGTCTCACCTCGCTCCTGTAGTTTGTCTCATCGTTATTGTTGATGAGACCCACCACAGTTGTGTCGTCTGCGAACTCGATGAAGAGGCTGGAGCTGGATGTAGGTTTGCAGTCGTGGGTTAGCAGAGTAAAGAGGAGGGGGCTGAGCACACATCCTTGGGGGGGCCCCTGTGTTCAGCGTGATGGTGCTGGAGGTGTTGCTGCCAACCTGTACTGCCTGTGGTCTCCCCGTCAGAAAGTCCAACAGCCAGTTGCACAGGGAGGTGTTGAGTCCCAGCTGGACAAGTTTAAGGATGAGCTGCTGAGCGATGATCATGTTGAATGCTGAGCTGAAGTCGATGAACAGCATTCTGACATGTGGGTCTTTGGGTAGGTGGGTCTGAGGGTATCTGCAACTGCTTCTTCAAGTGCTTTCTGAAGGACTTGTGGGTGGTTCTTTCGGCAGGCCACTAAATATACAGAAGATATATATAGAGAGAGAAGACAAAGACAGAGATAAGCAGTAGAAAATTTGAGGGGCTGCACCATATGCATCGTGGAATGAGAAACATAGGCAAACGTGTGGCAAGTGCCAGCCAAAAATGTGCCAAAATGGCCTGTAATGCTGTTTGGCTGGCACTCCCCACACGTTTGCCTATGTCACTCATTCCACGATTGCCCGATGTATACCGTGCTGCCCCTCAAATTTTAACATGACAACTATAGTTATGTTGATCAACACTTCTCAATTGAAAATCATTAACTTCAGTATTGCAATTTGGCCCCGACTTACTTACTTGCTTAAAAATTCCCTCTTGTTCAAGACACTTCAGATAAGCAAAATAAAAATTCCCAAAACTGGTTCAACACGCAGCAGAAAAAACCCAGAGTCCACTTCACATGACCAGTTTTGCTTTGAGCGCCCTGGTGCGCTGAGAGCACTGAGACCCTCCGAGTGAGAATATGACTGTCTGAATGGCCTCGAAAGTGTCTTTCATGTCCTTGGGGTAATCAATGTTGAGAGCATACAGCAGGCCAAACAGGTCATTGCATCACACAAATTGGGAATTTGGTGTAGAAGGATCCCGCCTTCCAATATGACTAGGTGGTCTCTGATCGCCTGATCCTCAGAAAGGACAGTGAGGATGCCGACAGACACATCGCTGATGACAGGAGCCAATGTTTCAGTGTCCTAAAGAAGAGAAGATACATTAATTTTTATACATTATGAGCTGAAAAATCAAGCGCTGGATCATTTTCACATGTGGGCTCACAGAAGCTCTGAGCTCTGTGCTAACAGCCAACAGTGAACAGCCATGCTACAGTGGCTGGCTGAGCTGCAACCAGACACGGCAGCATCAAGCAGCTGCACCACAACACAAACCTATGTTAAACATCTCTTACCTTACTCCATGTGTCTAAAACAGTCGGCAGCAGTGTTTACATCTCGTTCATCGTGATCACCGTGCTTCATGCACCCACACCACTACCACCGGTAACACCAGTGAAAAAGATTTTTAAAAAATAAATAAAAATAAAGACGGTAAACAGCGACGGCGACAACAGCATCAATACTATTAAAGGGTTAGGGGTTGTTATTATTCACCATCTTTTTCTTTAAATGTGGTGTTTCCAGTGGTAGTTGAGTGGGTGCATGAACCACGATGAAACAGGATAAACATGGTTGGATTACTTCTGGAGCTGGGAGAAACACTGCTGCTGACTGTTTTAGACACATGAGATGTTTAACGGAGGTTTGATCAGCTGTTGCTCTGCTGAGGATTCAGCCCCGTTACAGTGTTGTGGTGCAACTGCTTGGTGCCGTGTCTGGTTGTGTGCATGAGAGGACAGGCTGTTTGGTCGAACTGGGGTGGTGATAAAGAAAAGTGTGGTCATTAACTTTATTCATTTCACCACATCATCGCTGTGTAGTTAATGTTGAGGAGGAATTAGTATGTGAGCAGCCTCTCGGTCTCTCTCCCCGCTGTGACCCGTGTTTACCACGGTGTAAATATGTGCACTGCCGTGCCGGTCGGTGCAGGATGCACTGTGGGCAGTGAGACTGTAAACTGATGAAGTAAAGAGTCTGGCTCCAACGGCCACGGCAGCTGCATCCCAGTGGCCGCTTGTTAGCTAGTTATTGAAAACTGTTTTTTCCATGTTTTAACACAGGAAAAGTGGTTATTACATAAAGGAGCAATGCAGCAGTGACCTCTCATGTGTATTTTGTACTCCTGCGTCCCCACAGTTTAATATTTTACTGTCTCTTTTTAGAGTTACCATTCATTTTCAATAGAAGCCAGCTGAGGCAATCATGTGACGTCACATGCTTGCAACAGATCTGTGATGATCTGTGAGTATTTTGCTGACCGTTTCATGTCCTCTTTAAAAACATTGTGAATTAGCTGCATTACTAGTACTTACCATGCACTTGAGGAAAAACTTCTTGGTGTCTTCGCGGAGATACATCAGCAGGCCTCTCAGGGCTGTTGTTTTTCGATGGGACATAATTTCGGTTGTCTAAAAATATACAGAGCATGTTTGAATTAGTTTAATACTGTGACGTTGTCATTCCTAATAAAAAAATATTTTTCCTCTTCTAAAACTGCCACTGAAAAGGGCACTTCACTGACCTGACCATCCAGCTCATCGAGGAGCCCCTCCATTTGTTGACCAATGGCTCCTCTCTTGGACCTGTAGAGCTTCAGCAGTCCAGGCCCAAATTTGTCAAGAGATTCATTCAAAGTCCCAAGCAGGTCTTTGCTTGTGATGCGCTTTCTTCAGAGATCTAGACAACAAGAAAAAAAAATGTCATCCATAACTATACAGAGTGTTATTCTGTTATTTTGCCCCTGATGAAAATACTTCAAATCATATTCATCATTTAAACTTGCAATTTCAATCAAGTATGGTTAAGTGTACTTCCAAGGAAGTGAGATGGTTATGTCAGGATGTATAGAACCCCAACACGAAGTGGGGGGGGTGGGGGTGGGGGTGCTATACATCTGTCTGGGTATATTTCTATATTAACGACCTCCAAACCGTACATAATCCCGCTTATTACACGGCTTCCGAGTGAAATAATTAGTTAGTAATGTAATGTTGATCAAATACGACAAAAAAAGATATTACGAGGTGTGTTTTTGTCACTGACTCGCAGTGCAGCAATTGATCCACGGACCGGTACCGGTCCGCAGCTCGGTGAATTTGAAAGTGACATTTACACAGCATTCTATGGACACAAGACTGTGTCCTGCATGCAGCTTAATTGTTCAGCAACAACAAGACTGGCAGTTTCACCCGCGGGCACAATGCAACAAATTGACAGTGGGACCTGAAGCGCATACGTCGAGATGGGGCTCACTTTTCAGTCCTCAAAAAACACACAAAGACAACCAAATACTGCCCTACTGCTCGTCTGTACTGGCCCAGAAGCGATACCTTCCAGAGCTTACTTGAAATCACATCTACAACATTTTTTCAGGCAGAACTGAATCTGCCTCGCATCCACGAGACTCACATGCACCCACCGCAGTTCACTGACGGTGTCCGTTCACGCGCGCGACAGAGTGCGGCGTCAGCTAATGTTACTTACCGGTTGACGACTGGGCTCCGGTCACGTTCACGGAACAACGTTTAAAAAAACAACGGTCATTTTACGGCCCTGTTGGTACAGGCTAACGGAAGGCTAACTTGCACCCACGAAAAGACACGACATAAGCTATTAATTAATACATCTTCCGAACTTACACCACCGTATTAAAAAAGGGCAGCTGCATATAAGTTACACGGACAGGTCCAATACTCGAGCTCAAGCTAAAGCTAGCTTAGCGTAACATAGCGTTACTCCCTGAAGTGACATGATGAGGCAGGCGGACGCTACAATAAAAAAAGAAAAAAAGAAAACCAGTCTGTAATAATTCACCGCGGTGGCAGTACTAACATGTATAGCTTACCTTAAGAGAGAACGTGTTGTGGCACTTGTCGTTACAGCTCTCGTCTAATGTCGGATACTCCAACCGGCTCGGAGTTGTTCCAACCTGTGCGCGCATGCGCAAATGAACGATCGACAGAGTTTGCCCAACTTAACTCAAAAATCTGCTCCAAGATCAACATTTTTTTGTTGAGCTGATTTAAAAATATTAGTTAAGTCAACATTATAAAAAAAATTCTGGGCAGACAAGAGTTTATAGATTACTCATTGCAAAGCCATATTTCCAAGTAAGTTTAACTTAAAAACTTCAATGTGGTCAACAACTGCTAGTTATCCTTTTTACAGGGCACATAATATCTGGACATCACCTGTGAGCTGGGTAATGCTGCTGAAGTAAAGTATGAAAAAATTACAGGGGCTTCAGTAAATTCATCTCCAGGCGATCTCAAGATTGGCACACATTGGCACAATTTGTACCATCTGTGCTATTTGAGATTTGTTTGGTACAAAGTTGTTATAATAATTTCATTTCATTTGAACTTCATTATAGGTTTAAAAAAAACTTGTTCCAAAGAAAACCTTATAATGGTTGTCTCCAAGAGGAGCAGATTTATTCACTGCAATAATAATAGTAATAATAATAATAATAATAATAATAATAATAATAATAATAATAATAATAAGAAGAAGAAGAAGAAGAAGAACACCAAAGGAGATTAAAAAAAATTGAGAAAGGAACTTCAAAAATCAGCTAATTACAGTATTTACAGTGTGTGTCTTATTTGGTTTCTGGATCGGTGAATCTTGGTCGTACATGGATAAACATGGTATTGTTGGATTCTGTGGAGTCACAGCTTTCTGGAGACATCCATGCTTGTCATGTTACCTTACGATGAGACTTGATATGAGCCTCTTTTCTCTGTGTGTATGTTTTGCTCTGTTTTCGCAACTGCTGCTTTGATAGCTTGGTGTTTGAGCAGTGTTTGATGGACATAGGGATGGTTTATGGGCTTTTGCTGAAATTCTGAGATTTCTGCTGATATGCGACATATCTGTATTGTTTCTACATCAATAATGTTCTGGAAATATTTCTAGAAAGTTTCAGTTAGAATGTTCTCATTTTGTCAACCTTATCACATTATAAGAATATTTTATGAATCACATTTTACATCAATATCATCCTGGGAATATTTTTAGAAAGTTTCAGTTTGAATGTTCTCATTTTGACACTGAATCATATTTTAAGAATATTTTATAAATTACATTCCACATCAATAACATCCTAGAAATATTTTTTAGAAGGTTTCAGTTAGAATGTTCTTATTTTGTCACTGAACCATATTATAAGAATATTTTATACATTACATTCTACATCAATAACATCCCAGAAATATTTTTAGAAAGTTTCAGTTAGAATGTTCTCATTTTGTCACCATATCATATTATAAGAATATTTTATGAATCACATTCTACATCAATAACATCCCAGAAATATTTTTAGAAAGTTTCAGTTAGAATGTTCTCATTTTGTCACAATATCATATTATAAGAATATTTTATGAATCACATCCTACATCAATAATGTTATAGAAATGTTTTAAGAAAGTTTCAGTTAGAATGTTCTAATTTTGTCACTGAACCATATTGTAAGAATATTTTATACATTACATTCTACATCTATTATGTTCCAGAAATATTTTAAGAAAGTTTCAGTTAGAATGTTCTCATTTTGTCACCATATCATATTATAAGAATATTTTATAAATTACATTTTACATCAATAACATCCCAGAAATATTTTTAGAAAGTTTCAGTTAGAATGTTCTCATTTTGTCACCATATCATATCATAAGAATATTTTATAAATTACATTTTACATCAATAACATCCCAGAAATATTTTTAGAAGGTTTCAGTTAGAATGTTCTCATTTTGTCACTGAACCATATTATAAGAATATTTTATACATTACATTCGACATCAATAACATCCCTGAAATGTTTTTGGAAGTTTCAGTCAGAATGTTCTAATTTTGTCACTGAACCACATTGTAAGAATATTTTATACATTACATTCTACATTAATAATGTTCTAAAAATATTTCTAAAAAGTTTCAGTTAGAATGTTCTCATTTTGTCAACCTTATCACATTAAAAGAATATTTTATGAATCACATCCTACATCAATAATGTTCTAGAAATGTTTTCAGAAAGTTTCAGTTAGAATGTTCTCATTTTCTCACTGAACCATATTGTAAGAATATTTTATACATTACATTCTACATCAATAATGTTCTAGAAATATTTTAAGAAAGTTTTAGTTAGAATGTTCTCATTTTGTCACCGTATCATATTATAAGAATATTTTATAAATTTAATTCTACATCAATTGCATCCCAGAAATATTTTAGAAAGTTTCAGTTAGAATGTTCTCATTTTGTCACCATATCACATTATAGGAATATTTTATGAATCACATCCTACATCAATAATGTTCTAGAAATGTTTTTAGAAAGTTTCAATTAGAATGTTTTCACTTTGTCACCATATCATATTAAAAGATTATTTTACAAAATACATTCTACATCAAAAACATCCCAGAAATATTTTTAGAAAGTTTTAGTTAGAATGTTCTCATTTTATCTCCATATCATATTATAAGAATATTTTATACATTACATTCTACATCAATAACATCCGAGAAATATTTTTAGAAAGTTTCAGTTAGAATGTTCTCATTTTATCTCCATATCATATTATAAGAATATTTTATAAATTACATTCCACATCAATAACATCCGAGAAATATTTTAAGAAAGTTTCAGTTAGAATGTTCTCATTTTGTCTCCATATCATATTACGAGAATATTTTATGAATCACATTCTACATCAATATTATCCTGGGAATATTTTTAGAAAGTTTCAGTTACAATGCTCTAATTTTGTCACTTAACCACACTGTAAGAATGTTTTATACAGTTCATTCTACATTAATAATGTTCTAGAAATATTTTTAGAAAGTTTCAGTTAGAATGTTCTCATTTTATCTCCATATCATATTATAAGAATATCTTATAAATTACATTCCACATCAATAACATCCGAGAAATATTTTTAGAAAGTTTCAGTTAGAATGTTCTCATTTTGTCTCCATATCATATTATGAGAATACTTTATAAACACATCCTAAATCAATAATGTTCTAGAAATGTTTTTAGAAAGTTTCAGTTAGAATGTTCTCATTTTGTCACTGAACCATATTGTAAGAATATTTTATAAATTACATTTTACATCAATGACATCCCAGAAATATTTTTAGAAAGTTTCAGTTAGAATGTTCTCATTTTGTCACCATATCATATTATAAGAATATTTTATAAATTACATTCTACATCAATAACATCCCAGAAATATTTTTAGAAAGTTTCAGTTAGAATGTTCTCATTTTGTCACCATATCATATTATAAGAATATTTTATACATTACATTCTTCATCAATAATGTTCTAGAAATGTTTTTAGAAAGTTTCAGTTAGAATGTTCTCATTTTGTCACCATAACATATTATTAGAATATTTTATACATTACATTCTTCATCAATAATGTTCTAGAAATGTTTTTAGAAAGTTTCAGTTAGAATGTTCTCATTTTGTCACCATAACATATTATTAGAATATTTTATACATTACATTCTTCATCAATAATGTTCTAGAAATGTTTTTAGAAAGTTTCAGTTAGAATGTTCTCATTTTGTCACCATAACATATTATTAGAATATTTTATACATTACATTCTTCATCAATAATGTTCTAGAAATGTTTTTAGAAAGTTTCAGTTAGAATGTTCTCATTTTGTCACCATATCACATTATAAGAATATTTTATGAATCACATCCTACATCAATAATGTTCTAGAAATGTTTTTAGAAAGTTTCAATTAGAATGTTCTCATTTTGTCACTATATCATATTTTTAGAATATTTTATACATTACATTCTACATCAATATCATCCTAGAAATATTTTTAGAAAGTTTCAGTTAGAATGTTCTTATTTTGTCACTGAACCACATTGTAAAAATATTTTATACATTACATTCTACATCAATAACATCCGAGAAATATTTTTAGAAAGTTTCATTTAGAATGTTCTCATTTTGTCACCATATCATATTATAAGAATACTTTATAAACACATCCTAAATCAATAATGTTCTAGAAATGTTTTTAGAAAGTTTCAGTTAGAATGTTCTCATTTTGTCACTGAACCATATTGTAAGAATATTTTATAAATTACATTTTACATCAATGACATCCCAGAAATATTTTTAGAAAGTTTCAGTTAGAATGTTCTCATTTTGTCACCATATCATATTATAAGAATATTTTATAAATTACATTCTACATCAATAACATCCCAGAAATATTTTTAGAAAGTTTCAGTTTGAATGTTCTCATTTTGTCACCATATCATATTATAAGAATATTTTATACATTACATTCTTCATCAATAATGTTCTAGAAATGTTTTTAGAAAGTTTCAGTTAGAATGTTCTCATTTTGTCTCCATATCATATTATGAGAATATTTTATGAATCACATTCTACATCAATATCATCCTAGAAATATTTTTAGAAAGTTTCAGTCAGAATGTTCTCATTTTGTTACCATATCACATTATAAGAACATTTTATAAACACATCCTACATCAATAATGTTCTAGAAATGTTTTTAGAAAGTTTCAGTTAGAATGTTCTCATTTTGTCACCATATCACATTATAAGAATATTTTATGAATCACATCCTACATCAATAATGTTCTAGAAATATTTTTAGAAAGTTTCAGTTACAATGTTCTCGTTATGTCGCAATTTCACATTTCAGGAATGTTTAAAACATTACATTCTGCAATAATAACATCCCAGAAATATTGTAGGAATGTTATAGTTTATTTTTTTCTTTCTAACATAAATAGAACTTGCTAGGAATGTTAGCCAATGGTATGGGAATGTTCCCTGCTAGCTGGGTATAGCCTCTCTATATAATTACAAAGTGCTTAACCAAAAAGCCTCTCATATGTATTTTGATTAACTTGTCCCTCAGAACCTCTGGTGGAATTTTAAGTCATAATTCAGAAGGCCATAAATTATGACGTCTGCCTGTTGATTCTGTCTTTATGCTAAATGGTAAATAAAACTGTACCCATACAGTGCCTCTCTAGTCTTTCTAACCAGTCATAGCGCTTTACACAATGTACTGTATGTTTGCTGTACCTCAAAATCAAAGCATATATGGACCATTCTTCTGAACTGGTTCAAATTCAGAATTGGAATTTGTGTAAAATGTATATCTTATTTGGGGGAAATTTTTACTAAATTCATATTGCACCGGGTCTAAGGGGCAAATATACAAGAAAAGAACAGTCATGGTTATATTTCTATTTTTTCCCAGATGTCTTTACACTCCAAAAATTTGTCACTATTAAAACAGACTTACATTAAAATAAAAAAATTATATTAACCTATTAATATCATACTTTCTATTCCCAACTTTCCAGTGTAACTTCAAACATGAATAAACTGTATATGGTTTCTGAATTTTTTACAGAATTTTTTTTGTTTTTTTTATTTATTTTTCTAAATATATCAAATTTAGATGCTATCTTTCCTTGTGTAATGTTTAAAATTGATCATATTTACTCCAAAAGTGATCATTGCTTAAAGTCGTACATTTAACCAATCATGATCATAAAATCTTTTTTGATGATTTAGCACATTTTATTTTTGTTAAAACAGCTGTTATTTCAGTGGTGACTGCACTGTTTCAGTAATGACCATACTGTTGCTGGAGTTACAGAAGTACTTTGAGGGTGGCAACATAATCACTTAAGTCTTTTGGCTATATTTTAACTTTTAACATGTATAACAGTGCGGAACAGCTGCGAGCAGCCGTTGGTAGCACGCGCCGGAGACGGACCCCGGCGTGGGCTGTGTGAATGCACTGATTGACTCGAATGGCAGCGAAGTACAGCGAAGTACAGCGAAGTACAGCGCAGTGCGCAGCGCTGACGGACCGCAGCGCTCATGCTGTATGTGTGGATTGGGGGTACTACGTGTTTTGGTAATGACTGTTTGAATAGAGACATTTTAGACAATTTGTTGGCATAATGCAACAATGCTCTGCACAACGTGGCTACCAAACACAGTTTGAAATGTGTACAGAGGTAGAAAATACTTTTAGCATAAATATCAAAACTGTTTATTTGAATTCAAAAATGTGCTCGGAGAGAGAGGAGGGAGGAGATTGATCGGAGGAGCTATGAGCGAGGAGACAGGAGAGCTGGTTCCACGGATGTCTTTTCCCTGACAGACACGCCCCCATATGGGATATCGTTTACTGATTGGACACTGCAGCATCTCAGCCTTAAAACTCTGAAACGACTGATCAGCATTGCCAGACGTACGTAATTATCGTATTTGTACGATGTCTAATTTAGCCCTCTGTACGATGTACGATCAGTAATTCCAAAAAAGGCTAAATGTACGATAATTTGACAATTTCGTGTGGTCGTTACAGATTTACCCCAGTCTGACGGATTTATCTGTAAACCCTAAATGCATCTAATATCATGTGACGTTTCCAGCCAATCATAGTTTAAGTGTCATTTGTCTCAAAACGATTGACAGCCAATCACGGTCGTAGGAGCTCCGTCAGGAGGAAGTCAGTCAGTTGAGAGAAAAATGAGCACCGAAGGAGAAGACGAAGGTGAGCGGGACACTCAGCAGAGTGATCAAAAGTGATATTCGCGCAACAATAACACAGTTGTTCTGATCATTATCAGTTATTTTGATTATTTTGTTGGGTGTACGATAATTTCCCCCAAAATACGATAAGTTTGAGGCTCTGGTACGATAATTTTATATTTCCCATCTGGCAATGCTGCGTCTGATCACTGGAGTTTAATGAGTTTAATGAACAGTCAGTATCCGGAGGATTATCCTGAAATTTGTCATAAAGCTGGGATTAAAAAGTTTGATGTGAGTATAAAACACAAAAGGTAAATTTCTGGAGTGGTTGTCAAGCTGAATTTTTTGGGTGGAGACTTACAAGCATTTTCAGGTGAATTGTCAGGTTTCCTGCATAAGACGACATGTCCACAATAAATGCTGAATACCTCCACAACCCCAAGGGCCATTAACATGAACTTGGTATCAAATGAAAGCTAACGCTCATGGGCTGCCTGCTGAAGTGTCACAATCAAATTTGTGTTTGTTGTAAGAAAAATAGAGCTAGAATATGTAGAAATCCATCTCCGCCTAGAAAAAACTATTTTTTAAAAAATAATTTCATCTTGCTAACATAAAATAGCATCCCAAAACCGCTTTCAACCAGTCTATGGTTTTAAGCTTTTAACATGAGATGGTGCAACACTGCACAATGTTTAGTACCTAAATGTCCAGGCGTAAATCTGGAATTCTAGATGGGGACCTTTGGTGATATTTCACGTAATTAATGTACCAGATTGTAAAATGAAATTATATTTAAAAACAATACCACTATAGTAATGAATTTCAACCCAATTCAGTCGTTCTTACCTTCTTTTTGAGCGAAATGCCTACAGCCAGTCTTAGCTAGTGTCAGTGCATTCAATGGTTGCAGAAGGCATGAAAAATAAAACTACACGGAAGCCTGCACATTCTGCTGCATACATTTGCACACTACCATGTACAGTTTTGACATTGACACTAAAGCAAACTATGACTGGTGATCGTGTCTTCTTTTTAACACTATGTTTCTTTGTTCAAGACAACTTTTCCCAGGATGCAAAGCAACAAGGTAATGTCACAGCCCAGTACTCTGAAATGTCAAATGTTAGTGAATCCTGGTTATGTGCTACCAGAGCTCATCTACCAACTCCAACCTCAACAATCAGAGCTAACGTAACCTCACTCTTCATTTTATTGACAGACTCTCAAGTTTGAACAGATCACTGCAGAATAACTGCTGCATGTGGGTTGAACATTGTCACATACAGATTAACCTGTGTTTAGCCCTTGCTCAGTAACTCTGCCGTTTAGATTTCTTTGCTCTTCTGTTCTTTTTTTTTGCTGAGCTCCAGTGTCCACCATTACTAATAATAAATCACATAAATAGTTTTCAACAGAGAAAAACACAGATCTCTCTCTTCTCAATGCAGCACTTTGCTGGCTGGAATGGGATTGTTTTGGGGACTTCAACGTGCCGTTAGTCCTATTCAGTACGATTAGGAAACTAAGAATTAGCATTGTGAAATAACCTATTTTGGCGCTGATTATCTCATTTTAAATTGTGGATTATAATCAGGCATAAATCAAGAAGTGAGTCTTTTTCAAGATCACTTAGAAAGTCCTCACAGTCCCTTTAGTTAGTTACAGCACGAAACAGAAACTGTTTTTTTTCCCTCATCTAAGATATCATATTCCAGAAACAGCAGGAAAAGTAGGCAGCCATCAGAAAGCCCCCAGGGACCAATCCTGAGTGCTCAGTCCGGGTCCTGGTCAATGACACAACAGGCTAGTTAACTGTTTTGAGTAAAGATTAACTTTCACAAAACAAAACTCGCATCACACCAAAGGACATACAGTGGGGGAAATAAGTATTTGATCCCCTGCTGATACTAATATACTTTTTCACTTGATAAAATTCACAACAATTTATAACTTTTATACTGTGTTTTTATGCATTTTCAACTGATATTCTGTCTATACTTATAACCAGTAAACAACCATAAAAATTAGAGTGTGTTAATTTCCCAGGGCAGTGGGCAAACTTACAAATTCAGCAGGGGATCAAATACTTATTTCCCCCACTGTAACATTTATAATGATAATGACCCGGGTACCAAAGTATTCTTGCACCAAACTGCACAGGCACACCAACATACCCAACTGCAATATACTCCACTTATACTACCTATAAGCCACTGCACTGACATTCACTTTTCTTGCATCAACAGATCACCAGACCTAAACACCTGAGCCCATATGCACATCCAGTCATTCTACAAATGGGTCCATGGCCATAACGCACCGTTATAGAACAGCACATTCAGCCGTAGCGTTAGCTGCATGCACAACTGTAAGTGACTGTCCGTTTAAGTATTTGTGCCATGAAAGTGAGGCAGGTGCAGAATGTCATATGTTGGGGAACCTCCCAGAAAACCCCTATCCAATATTTTTACTTATGCATGCCTACTACACATAAACAGCGATAAACATGGCGAGCAGTAATGGTGTGACTGAAAGAACATCCAGATAAGACATTTTTTTAGCTGATAGTGGGCCCTCATTAGGTGCTCTGACAAGGCATCCTCTGTTGGTGGTCAAGTGTCCACATTAGCTTTCACTTTCTGAAACAGGGCACAGCTAGTATCATGGATAGAGTTGGTGGCTGACTGGGTCATACAGTCTGCATACTGCAAACTGTTTTGAAAAGGACAGTGTAACTGAACTTACTTCATCCTCAGATGTGGAGTCGATGAGGGCACTGTTGGATCACTTTCCACACTGTTCTTATCCCTATGCTTCCCATGCTTCAAGTCTATATAAAGCTAGCACATTGGAAAGTTTTTCCTTGACAACAATGGCTAAAAAAAGGAACCTATCACAGGAAACACACCGGAAGATACAGATTCTCAGCCAGGAAGGATTCAGCTGCTGCCTGATAGCCAGGAAATACAAGTACAACTACAGTCCTTCATCAGCTGGACACGTTCTGCAGAAATAGGGACCAACCAACAGCTTGGAAGACAAATCAAAATCATCCAAGGGTTTCTTCAACAAGACATGACCACATCCTGATCCACCTGTGCAGGGAAAACCACTGAATGACATCACAGGAGCTATAGCAGCAGTGGTCAAACCAAACTGGGGTCCAGTGATCCACCCACATTGTACATGGCCCACTTTAGGTCATGGCTTAAGTTCTTACAAGGCTGTCAAAAGACCCTGATCAATGAGAGACAAAGGTTAGCCAATTGTTGTTGAACCCAAGCACACAAGAACTGGACCTGCAGGAACTGGAAGAAGATCCTGTGGTCTGATGAGTCCAGTTTCCAGCTTGATCTTCCTTCTGCTCATGTGAGGGTACGTTGAAAGTCAGGCCAAGCATTATCTCCAGCCTATACAGGAGCTACTGTCAGCATGATGGAGGCAGGATGATGGTTTGGGGATCCATGAGTGCTGCTTCCCTTTGTCATCTCACTGTCTGTGACGGCACATTGAAGTCTGACAAGTCTTGTATCATTCTCCAAACCCACATGCTCCCTTCTGCACATGCTCTGTCCTGTTCAGATAAAAACTGGAGGTTTCAACAAGATACTGGCCCTCACCAAACATCCAGGGCAAGGAGAACTTGGCTGCAGGAGCACAGGATCCAGGTCTTAGAGGAGCCAGGTCAATCCCAGGACATGAGCCTCATTGAAGATCTGTTGTGGATTATTAAACAGTCTATTTCAAAATGTGGAGAAATGTAAAGAATTTAGAAGAATAGAAGGATTTATTTTTTGTTCAGGTTTGGAACATATTCTGTGTTATTTGATGACTTTGATACAGACAATTTTGAGAACTGAAACATTGAAACTTAGAATTTAGTGTTGTTGGTTTTTCTTTTTCTTTTTCCCCTCGTCTGCATATGTCCTTCAAGTTGAGCACCGTGTCTGATGTCAGCACTGAAACACCAATGCATTTAGGTAATTTATTTATTTATAGATTAACTGTACATATTTTATCTTATATTTACTCACACTGTCATATTATGTTACCAACTGCACTGATATAAACTGCACTTATACAAACTGCACTGATTAATTGTTAGACTGTGTATTAATGACTGTGAGATTTTCAGAGTGGGAAAGTGCAGCACAGCTGCAAGCTGGAGTCACCAGTTTGTGAGGGATTTATGGCTGCTGAGACAAGGAAGGAGGAACTGTGCTGTCTGTCTGAAGAAGAACAGTGCACAACACCCACAAATACTCATAGAAGGTAGACAATTAATATGTAAACATGATGAGATATATGTTGCAGCTGCCATTAACCCCCACCCTTTAGAGCTGCAACGTGACCATTCTGTAACCAGGGTTACCTAAGGAAATAAAAAGAGAGGCGTTTGCAGAAGTGCCCCAAAGTGATAGGAGATTGTAACTGGGCACATCTCTGCAATCTCCTTGCAAGTTGATTCTACATTGCTGTTGTCTTTGCCTCATTCTTGTGTATTATATTTGTCTTAGGTTGATTACCTAACCTGACATGTATGTATGTATGTATGTATGTATTTATTTATTTATTTATTTATTTATTTATCTATTTATTTATTCATTTATTTTGCAGTGAAACATAGTTATGATTCATTGCTGTCAGTGACCATCACCAGCCCTCCCTGTAGGCTACTCCACCAAATTAAACTTTATTTATTCCCAGATGTGAGCTGGAGGGGAGGGCGGTGCTATACCACAGTGTGAAGGAGGGGAAATTAGTGACAGATAGGACGAGACAAGACAAATGTGACTGCAGGAGCTGGGCATCAAACCCTCAACCTCCCGATTAAGAGACGACAACTCTACCACTGAGCCACAGTACCCACAGGAGATGACCCAGGCGGACCCCCATGACCAGGCATGCACAGCAGGGGCACCCCCCCAACACACACACCCAGCGGACAGCAGCACCAGAGCCTCAGATCAAGCAAGTGCCACAGACCCAATGCAGGTTGACCACCCATAAGGCACTGCTTCCTACAGGAGGACCATGGGACCCCACCAGAGCCCCCAGCCATGCCAATTCTGGGTCCTGACCAGTCGGGGGGGCAAGGTCGCCATTGGGTGCCACCACCGCGAGGGAGCCAATACCCCACAGTTGACCCAGGACACGCCCCGCCCAGGCCCATGTTGTCATGTTGGCCTAAGTGGCACAGGGATAGTGACCCCACTCAGAGGGCCCAAAGTCCCCCCACAAGTGCAAGGGGGGTGAAGGAGGGGCAACAGGAAGGAAGGGGCATTGATGCACCGTGGACAAGCTCTCCACCCCAAAACCCCCAGGGTCAGCCAAGGTGTCCCAGTGGTGGAGTGGCCAGCACCCTCCCAAGATCTCATGACCATGCACAGATCTGGTAGCCACTGGGCGCTGAGCATCCCCACGTCTCAGAGTAAGGTCACCAGGCTGTCAGTTTCCACAGGGCAGTGGGTCTAATCTGGGGATCTACAGTCATGACCAAAAGTTTTGAGAATGACACAACTATTAATTTTCACAAAGTCTGTTGTTTCAGTTTTTATAATGTCAATTTGCATATACTCCAGAATGTTATGAGGGGTGATCAGCTCAACTGCAATTAGTTGCAAAGTCTCTCTTTGCCTTGAAAATGAACTTTATCACCAAAAAAAACACATTTCCACTGCATTTCAGCCCTGCCACAAAAGGACCAGCTAACATAATTTCAATGACACACAGGTGTCACACACATTAACACAGGTGTGGGTGTTAATGAGGACAAGGCTGGAGATCAATCTATCATGATTGAGTGACTGGACACTTTAAAAGGAAGATGGTGTATGACACCATTGTTCCTCATCTGTTAGCCATGGTTACCTGCAAGGAAACACCTGCAGCCATAATTGCATTGCATGTAAAGGGCATAACAGGGAAGTTTATAGTGGCGAGTAAGATTGCACCTCAGCCAGACATCTATCGAATTATCAAGAACTTAAAGGAGAGAGGTAGCAGCAGGAAGTAGAAATCTCAGACACGTGGGGTGTTATTGGCACCTGCCAGTAACCCTTTAACAGGTCCAGCTTAGTCACAAACTTGGCAGAACCTACTCTGTCAATGCAGTCCTCCATCCGTGGAAGAGGGAATGAATCGGGCTTTGTGATGGCATTGACTTTTCGGTAGTCGTTACAAAAACGAGCGGTGTGATCAGGCTTAGGGACAAGAATGCACGGAGAGCTCCACGCACTCATGCTAGGAACTGCTTATCCGTGTTCAACTAAATAACTCACCTCTTGCTGCATCAGGGCCCTTTTCGTGGGATTGATAGATGGACATGCTGTTTGATTGGTTTAAGGTCCTCAACATCAATGTCATGAAACAAAAATGAAGTCTGGCGGGGATGATCCGAAAAGAGCAACAAATTATCCTCTATAAAGTGGATTACATCTGCGCGCACAAAATCAGCCAAATGACAGAAAAGACTCCAAATCACTCAAGATTTCTGAATTATTCAAACGAGTGGGAGGCATCAAACCGTTTTTCTCTGTTAACCCATCATCAGAAAGTTGATACTCTGGAGGAGCAGATGACACAGAAACCACTGGTGCAGCAGGAGGGGAAGATTCAGGTGCATCTTCACGTGAGAAATAACGTTTTATCATATTAACATGACAAACTCTGGACAAACTTTCTTTTTCCATCGGGTGTCTGAATGACATAGTCAGTGTCACTGCTTTTTCTCTCCACCAAATATGGGCCGGAAAATCGGGACTGGAGACTGGATCCAAGCAAGGGCAGCAAGACAAGGACCTTGTCCCCAGACTGAAAATTTCTGGACTCAGATAATAAGTCATAACGACTCTTCATTTTAACTTGTGCCCGAGCAAGATTTTCACACGCTAACTCACATGCCCAATGGAGACGCTCATGAAAGGCACTGACATAATCTTGCACATTGTGTTCCGGTTTTGGAGACTCAGATAACTACTTTTCTTTAAGGAGCTGAAGGGGACCGCGAATGGTATGTCCAAAAACTAAATCACATGGACTGAAACATGGAAAGGATTCCTGCAAAGTTTCTCGCACAGCGAAGAGCAGGAGAGGAAGACCTTCATCCCATTCTTTACTGGGCTCTAAGCAAAACTTGAGCAACATGGATTTAAGAGTCTGATGGAAACGCTCCAAAACACCTTGTGACTCTGGGTGGTAAGAACTAGACTTTTTGTGTTTTATACCGAGTTCCGTCATTACCTGTGCAAATATCTTTGATGTAAAATTTGACCCTTGATCTGTTAGCACTATTTTTGGTAATCCAAAAGTTGAGAAGAACTTGTTAAGAGCTTTGACAACAGGTTTAACTTTTAAGGTACGCAGAGGAATAGCCTCTGGGTAACATGTAGCGGCACACATCACCGTTAGCAAATACTGATGTCCAGACTTAGTTTTTGGCAATGGGCCCCCACAGTCAATCACAACATGCTCAAAAGTCTCACCGGGCACAGGTATCGGATGTAACGGTGCCAGTGGGATGGGTTTATTTGGTTTACCCACCAGCTGACACGTGTGACAAGAACGAAAATATTTAGTTACATCTGTCTTTAAACCGGGCCAAAAGAAATTACGCAACACGCGCTGATAGGTTTTTTTTAACGCCTAGATGTCCGGCTGGAGCAGCGTCATGCGCAAGACTGAGTACCTGCAACCGGTACTCTTTCGGCACCACAACTTGATTTACAGAATGCAACTCACTCGAATCAGGGCTCCACTTTCTCATGAGTACACCATCTTGAAGAAAAAACACAACAGAGGACGAGTTATCATGAGTGGTCACAGTAGAAGAAAAGCACAAAGTTAGAGAGGCATCGTTTTTCTGAGCATTGATCAACATTTCTTTTGTAACATCCAAACAAAGCTCAGCCTCAGCAGGAAACACAGACATCCTCTCACTTTTTTTCAGTTTTACAGAAGACTCTGAACAGTGTTTGCCATCATCATCATCTAGTGTAGTCAGAAAAAAATCAGACAAATTCACAGCATCACCAAATTTACGAGCCTGTGCGCGCATAACGAAGCAGACAGGAAACACATCTGAAACAGACGAGGCAGGGGGGTCAGACACGCCAGAAACTGATTTGTCGAAGACTTCGGGGGGAGGAAACACTTTCCCTCCCGCTAAATCATTTCCGAGGATGAAGGAGACGCCACTAATTGGAAACTGCAGACGCACAGCTACCTTTACCCGTCCTGTCACAAGAGGCGAATGCAAATGTACCATGTGTAGTGGGGATCTAACAACGCTCATTTTAATTCCCCATGCTAATATATCAGAGTTACAAGAAGTCTCGTTCGAAAGTGGCAGGACATCAGCGAAATCAGCAAAAACGATTGATACCCAGCTCTATCTCTCAAAATAGTCACAGGAACTTTATCTTTATCTTCACCAGTCACAGAAACAAATCCCTTAGATATAAACGGCCTGAAACGCGGATCTACCTCAGGCTTGGAGGAGTGCGTAATAAAACCTACACCCGCAGGTGATTTTGAGGATTTGGTTTGTTTTCTCTTTAGTGTCGGGCAGGCTGCAATCAAATGACCTGGTTCATGACAGTAAAAACACTCACGGCTCTCACGTGAAGCCGGAAATGCACTTTTACACACAGGTTTTGGTGATCTGAATTTTTTCTCATGTGTGGCAGCCTGACTGCGAGATATCGGATTGGAAAAAACACTTTTAGGTGTTAAAATAAACTCGTCGGCTAGAATGGCAGCTTTTGTGAGTGATGGAACTTCACTCACACTTATCAAAAAAGTACGCTTTTCTCACACGCAAACTCGACGAAAGTCTGGTTGACAGTTTTTTCACTAGTCCGAAACTTTTGCCTATAAGCTTCAGGGACAAGTTCATAGGCGTGAAGCACAGTTTTCTTCAGCATCTCATAATCAAGACTCTGCTTAAAAGACAAACTAGCAGAAACTTCTTGTGCTTTTCCCACAAGTTTACACTGGAGTAAAAGTGACCAAAATTCTTTGGGCCAACTCAAAGCAGCTGCTATGTGCTCAAACACGCTGAAATAGGAGTCAACCTCAGATTAACGGAATGGAGGGACTAAAGCTATACATTTAGGAATATCAAACGCAGGAGACGTAACAGTGTTTTGATTAACAGACACCAGAGTGGAGAAAATCGGGGCTGCTTTTTCCAGTTCAAGAGCTCTAATAAGAAGATGCAGGGCCTGCACCTCGAGCCTCTTCTTTTCTACCTCAGCCTCCTTTATCCGGAGGGTTAAGCGGAGGTCCGCTGTAGACGTGCTCGAAAGGATCAGAGGCTGGCTCAGGCTCTACGCCAGCAACAGGCGCATCTGCGGCCTTCCCCACTTTTGCCTCCTCCATCAGGGTTTCAGCCCTTTCAGCAGCGTCAGGTGGCGAGGTAAGAGCACCCCGTTCAATCAGCTTTTCTTTGATGACATTTTTATTGTCCGCTTTACGGGCACTGCCAGCAACCTGTATTTCATAATAACTTGCTAGAATCAACAAATCAGCCTTCTTACATTTATTAAATTTGTCCCAAGAAGGATCGGCCACAAAATCATCCAGCGCAAACTCCATATGTTTATTTGATTTTACAAACCTCCCTCAACCCCAAAATTAAAATGTGAAGAAAAGGTCGGCTGAGCCCCCAAATCATGTTATGCCCCGTCTAGGGGGCCAGGACACAACATGATTAAAATACCCATTTTTCCCAAGTCCCAAGCAGCCACGGACAAAACAGAAAGCTTCAGTGAAAATAACTGTAATTTATTTACTTAAAACAAACAAATAAATTTACAACAACTGAAGCCAAACTGAAAATACCTCTGGGTGAAACTCAGGCTTCAACTGAAGTAACTCTACAATAATTTGATTAAGAAAAGAGAGTGATCTAAAGCAAACCAAGGAATCAATTATCATTTAACTTAACCAGAACCACTCAAAAGTAAGATTAATCAAACTGAGACAAACACCCCTTCATTAATCAAGAAAGAATAATCTAAAAAATAACCTTAAGTAACACAACTCTTGAAACAAAGAAGCACGTGGCGTGGCCGGTTGGGAGATGGGTGAGATGGCATTCCCCCCTGCGATGCGCTGACGTCACGATCTTCTTTATGTAGTGCCCTCAGCCTCTGATGCAGCCAATCAGCCACAGAGGGCAGGAACCCAACCACCAATTGTCGTTTAGGTGAAGTAACTCAAAGCACACACCTGCATTCACCTACACACACACACACACACACACACACACACACACACACACACACACACCACAGCACTACCCCAACACTTATTTAACTAAACAAACAAGAAGAAAAGTTAAAATAAACGTAATTGTACACAAGCAAGCGGCACCACCAGCTTCATTTTACCGATAACCCACTGAATTCAGTAAACAGCTGGTTTCTATCCCGTAGCAGTAATTGTTAACAGGGCTTGCAATTTCTAAATAGCTGGACTTTTTAACTTTTTTCTATTTAAAGGAACCTCACGATTAAAGACTTGTTAACAGTGTTCTGTAACTGTTGTGTTTTTAAGAAGTTTTAAGTCTTTAAAATGCCCTGGGGTTTTTTTTTTTGTTGTTGTTGTTTTTGTTTTTGTTTTTTGGGTTTTTTTTTTGGCTGGGTTGTGTGGGAAGAGATCCCTATTTCTCTAGTATGAGATACTGGTCCTCTGTGAACTTGTATATATTTTAAACTGACTGCCCATATGCTAAATGCCCTTGCACATTTAGATTACGGAATAGTCTTTTGAACCATATTTACAGAACTCACCAAACTCAAACATCTTCAAAGTCATCAGAGTTAACTACATTATCATGTCAGTTGTTTACCAGTTGTGAGGTTACGAATGAACAGGATTCTTTCTGTCATATAAATGAGCATTTCAGGAGATATGAAACCTTATCATCGTGTGTTTGAAACTAATATCTATACTACATTTCACACTCACAAAAATCCTAAACATAATCCCCACTCTTTGAATGACTTAAAAGCTGAGGTTGTCACTGTAAACAGATCACAGGAGACAGAGAGCTCAATTATTGATGTTTCGTGTGCTTCAGACACAAATAGAATGTGAAACTGATGCCTCAGTAATACTAAAGTTGGAGTATATTTTTTGAGCCAGCCTCAGCAATTAATGAATTACTGCATGACCTACATTTTTTGCTAACCTCCTCGTGTTCCTATCACTTTTAACAAATTGTCTAACATTTTGAAGGACGGTAGTATTCAAGTGGATTGTCAGTTGTCAAAGAGCTTTCTCAAGTAGTTTGTAAGTCAAATCCTTTGGCCAAAGCACTTGCAAAAGATGGCCCCCTGGCTACAGCCTTCAAAAGAAAAAAGTATTACAAAGAACATTATTAGATTTTACTTTTGCGATTGTGGGTAAAGAAAATGGTACACTTCATCCACACAGATCCTCCAATCAGAGTAAAAAATGTGGACACAGTTCACAGCTCAGCTTCTCTATCTTGAACGCATCATCATTAACATAATATGTCCTTCCATTCGCTTACAGAGACTTCTTTAAACTTTGATGCTCTTATTATGAAGAAAAAGGGCAAACCTCTACGGTTATCTCCGCTAGAACTACAATTACAGGACACCAAGCATCCGTATAAGTGCCTGAACCAAATTACAGAGCGTCTTCAGGACCCATGACTGCCCAATTCGGTGCCTGAATGAAACTACTAAAACATTTCCCAGTGCAACAACAGAAAACAGGAAATTTATAACAGCCGCCCCCAGAATAGCATAGCTATTATGTAACAAACATAAATTTTCTGAGATGGTTTAGAGTCCCTGAGTCAGTTCTGTCATCCAGAATGGCCGGTAACTGGACCAGACGTGCCACCGGTCGCAGGTAAGTCTTGTCCCCAGCCTTGACCTCAGCTGAATGGATACATCCATCAGAACTGGCATTCAGCTTCACCACTTTCCCAACAGGCCAGTGAGCTCGGGGCAGCTGAGGGTCGACAATCATCACCACAGTGTCCTGGGTAACATTATCAGCAGGTCATCGCCACTTGTGGCGTACTTGAAGGGATGGCGAGTAGTAACAAAGAAACCGTGCCCAAAAGTGATCCACCATCACTTGGCAGTGGTGCCAGCGTCTCTTTGTGAGTGTGTCTGCAGCATAGGACATTTGCGGAAGGGAGGCATCTCGCCGCCCCATCAATAACACACTTGGCGTCACAGGGTCTGGGTCTGAGACATCCGACGACATGTATCCCAGGGGTTTGGCATTGAGGATGCCTTCCACCTCGATCAGGAGGGTCAGCAAGACCTCTTCAGGGAGGGGCTGTGTGCCGATGACCACCTGCAGTGCACGTTTCACAGATCGAATCTTGCGCAAAATCCAAATGGACACACCGTGTCATGAGACATTTAAAGATTACTCCCCAACGTTTCTTTTTGCGCTTTCCAATCTCAATGATGTAAGGTCCAAAGCAATCAACACCAGTAGAGAAAATTGAGATTTAAGGATCCGCAGGCGGCGAGGAGGTAGGTCTGCCATCTTGGACACAACGGGCTTACCCCTCCACTTCCTACATTCAGTGCAAGATCTCTGATGGTGCTTAATGGTCTGTCTTCCTCGTAGGACCCAATATTGACATCTGACCTCAGCGTACACTCTGTCAGGCCCTGGGTGATGAAGACGTCTGTCAAAATCCTGGATGAGGAGTGCCGTCACCGCATGACGGGGATCAAGGACAATGGGATGGATGTCAGTGTCACAGGAGCTGTCCATTTTCCTAAACCGCCCACCGACGCGGATGAGACCTGAAGCGGGATCCATCTCTGGTGAAAGCATACTGAGCTTACTGCTAGGTGGCACCTACCTGCCTTGAGACACTTAATCTCCTCTGGGAAACAATCTGCTTGGCTGGCCTTAAGCAAGAGGATCTCAGCATCACCAAGTTCAGGCTGAGATAAGGTGGAGTCAGCAACTGCCTCTTGAGTGGCTTTAACCAGGTCAGTCCAACTGTTGAACTTTGTAACATCTGGAATCTGAGGTCCTTGGCTTGTCTGCATAAGGCCGCAGAAAATACTTTGCTTTAGCTCAGAGGCATCTCCTGGCCCTGCTAAAGAAGGAAACAATGGCCACATGTCAGATGAAGCACGCAGGAATGGTGGTCCCTGAATCCATCTACTTGATGCCGTCAGCTCAGCCAGCATTTTGCCACGGGTGAGGTCATCAGCCGGGTTGTTCGCAGTATCAACAAACCGCCAAGTGTGCATGGCCGTCAACTCTTGGATTTCCGAGACCCGTGTGCTAGGGTTTAATCCCGGGATACGGGATTCCCGGGAAATCTGATAAAAGCAGTTTCTCGATTCCCGGGAAAGGATGTGTCGGGAAACGGGAAAAAAAAAAAAAAAAAATTCGCCCCTATTATAGTGTTACGGTAATGTTAATGTGGGCTGCGGTGCTTCACTGTAGTTACGGTAACACAGAGACTCGTTTACGCAGCAGTAGCCACTGGCATCTACCTCATGTGACAATGTCTGCAGCTGCAAGTTTTGCATGGGAGCATTTTCAGAAACTCGAAAATGACAAAGCGAAATGCATGGTGTGTGATCGGGTTATTGGGTGTTCCGGAGGATCCACAAGCGGATTGCGAAGACATCTACAATCTCAGCATGAGATATTTCCCGAAGAAAGCCCATCGAAAGTTCCGAGACCTTCGAAAACACTAGAAAGCTACTTTAGCAAAGCTAGCAAGTTGCTGGGGGAAATACTGGCAGAGATGGCCGCTTTTGATGGTTTCACGTTTAATAGTATGGCAAAATGCGAATATCTTAGATCGGCATTGAAAAGAGACGGACACGTTCTTCCCAAGAATCCCTCTGAAATCTCCCGACAGGTTAGAGGGTTTGCTAATGAACAAAAAGACAAGCTGGCAGCTGTATTTCAAGACATGGTGGGGAAGCAAGGGATGCGTTTCTCTTTGACCATCGACGAATACACTTCTTCGCTACATAAAAGATTCATGAGCATAAATGTTCACGGTGCACAAACATATTGGAATCTTGATATCGTCAAGATTCATGGAGCAATGCCAGCCGAGCGAGTCAAAATGTTGGTTGAGTCCCGGCTTCAAAGACTCAATCTTGACATGAACGAAAACATTGTGTGCAGCACTACTGATGGAGCATCAGTGATGGTGAAATTTGGTAGACTGGTGCTGCCTGAACTACAACTGTGCTACGCGCATGCTGTTCACCTGGCTGTCACAGATGTGCTCTACCAGCGCGGTGACCGAGAGGAGCTGGCTGAGGTCCCTGAAAGAGCAAGCAAGAGTGAGGAAGAGGAGGATAGTGACCCAGAGTCTGGCAACGAGTGTGTGGAGGACGATGATGCTTACCGGTTGGTCAGGGTGAGAGCAGAAATGTATAACAGCGTGGAGCGAGTTTGGAAAATTGCCAGGTATTTCCACAAGTCACCCGTCAATAATGACAAGCTAAAAGAGTGCATCAAACACGATCACGGAAAAGAGTTGGTGCTCGTTTTGGACTGCCGTACCCATTGGAACAGCCTGGCTGATATGTTGGATCGCTATATTGTACTCCATAGACCAGTGACCAAGACCCTCATTGACATCAACCCTGCACTGATAATCACCAACGAGCAGCTCGCCCTGATAAAACAACTTAGCTCCTGCCTGAAACCAGTGAGGATGGGAGTTGAATCGCTCTGTAAGAGAGAGACCACTCTCATCAAAGCAGATGGAATCTTCATCTTTATGATGAATCAGCTAAGTAAGCAGGACACTCCACTGAGCCAAGAAATGAGAGACGCAATTCAGACTAGGTTCACGCAGCAGAGACAGAAGAACCTGGTGTCTTTGTACAGGTGGGCCTTTCATATCAGTCTAGATTATTCTTAATTAAATTGGGATTGGGTGTGTGTGCATGTCATGACGCCGCAGGCTCATTTTGATAACCAACATTTGTGTCAGGTACCTTCTGGATCCTGGTGCGCTAGTTGCACAAGCACCAAGGCCCACCGAGATCTTTGGCATGCCATCAAGACAGATTCTGGTGAGAACCGCTAAGGGACTTGTGGAGCGTCTTTTTGCCAGCCACTGCGATGAGGAGGAGGACAGAGCGCAAGAGAGCGAAGGTGTGTCTTCAGCGCCAGGAGATGGGACATCTTCAAGTGTTGCGCAGGGGGAAGTTCTGAGTCCGACTGAAGAGGAATCGGTTCAGAGGGAAGGGGACCTAGCATTAGATCTGCAGCAGGCCATTACAATGACCACCAAGCCAGCCTCAGGGGATATGAAAGACAGTGACTTAATGAAAATTTTAACCAATGAGTTTTCCCTCTTCGAGGCCACCAACAGGAGACCACCTCACCTGCAACAGTTGTTTGACGCTCTGAACACTATTCAGGCAACATCTGTGGAGGCGGAGAGAGCGTTTTCTATCTGCGGCCAGTTTGTCACAAAAATCCGAAACCGCCTGAGCGCAGAGTCTATTGATGCTCTCTGCTTCTTGAAAACACACTTTCAGAAGAAAAAGAAGGAAGGTCAGAGTGAGAAATCATTTTAAACTAAAAGAATTATGTAACCTAAGTTGTCAGTGACGAATTCAATGCAATTTTAGGCTGATATTGCAGCGAGTGTTTAACCTATTTTTCATTTCATTTTTATGAGGGCAATTCCAGTTAAACTATGTTTGCATGTCCTTGTATTTTTTGTTTGCACAGTTGTACATTTTTGGGCATTATCTTTTATTTAAATTTGCTACTTGGATGATTTTAAGCAAGAGCTTTTCCTGCGCTGCCCCGTGAAGACGTGTTGTGTTAACTTTGATACCTTTATTCCCGACTGTGGCCTCTCGCAGTCTAAACAGCCAGCAGAATGGTTTAGAAATGATTAAACAGTTTACTGAAACGTTTTATGTTCCAGATATCGCGGCCATGTTTTATTTAAATTCAGTAGTGCAATCGAGAATTGACGCCACAGTTTTACTGGCACTGTCTGTTGCAGTGCGTGTTGCGCACTGTCGTGTTTTCTTTTTTATTATTTAGTTTAAGTTGTAAGCTATCTGTAAAACAGAAACATATCCCTGTTCAATAATGAAAAAAATTGTTAAATACAAATTCCAATTGTTAATTATTTCCGTTCGCAGCCGAAATCTCAACAGCCACAGAACAGACTTTGGTTTAAAGTAATGGTTGAGGGAATCCTTGAACGGGTTACTGTAGCAGATTTTGTTAGTTTATATAATAGAGCTGTAATCTGTATCATTAAATGGTCTATTTTAACAATTTTTATGAAGCTAAAATTGCCGCCAGGGTGTATTTTTCTGTTGCAGCGCGATGCACAGTTATGTGCCGTTTTCTTTGGTTTAGTGTAACCTCTAGGTTAGGTGTTAAAGAAATACGCCTGCCCTGCTCTAAAAATGGAATATTTCGTTAACTACTAATTATTATAGCTTATTGTTCCTGTTTGCAGCCCAAATCTCAACAGCCACAGAGGAATGCATTATACATAATGGTTTAGGTAATCATTAAATGGTTTACTTCATCGTATTTCGTTAGGGAGTTCTGTCAACTATTAGTTTCATTAGGGTTGCTTTTTGCTGCGTAAAGCTTTTCAGAAGATCAGTTACAGACGATGTGTTTGGCTTTTCACAATTAGCGTTGCAGCAGATGTGACTCCTGAGTCCCTACACAGACGGAGCTCTCTTTCATCATTCATAGCCTGTGCTGATGGACAAAAACTGTGTTCCTGAGCCCTAATAATGATAAATATAACATGCAAAAAATGTCATCTTGGGATTGAGGAACAAATTGGCTAATTGGCTTAGCTGCAAAACAAAAAAAAGAAAAGAAAACGCAATTCACCGAAATTAATTGTATTTCCCGGGATCTGATCCCTCTAACTTTCGGGAAAAATATTAAACCCTACCGTGTGCCCACAAAGACTTTGAACCTGCATGACTCAGATGTCATCCAGGTTAGGACTGTAGTGGAGTCTGTCCATAGGAAGGTCTGGATGATGTTAAGGGTGAGCTCTTGATGGATGAGAGAGGATAACTGGGCTCCAGTCAATGCTGCACAGAGCTCCAGCGCTTTAGGGCTACTCTGGACCTCGCCATTACGAATGAGACATGGACTGTGTCACTGACCTTTGTGGTGAGGTAAGCAACTGAACCATATGCCTGTTCTGAAGCATCACAGAAGATGTGTAGAGAACAGTTTTGGGTTTCAGTGGCAACCTTGGGTGGTGCATAAGCCCGTGGTAAGGTGATGTTACCCAGCTCAGAAAGCTCCTGTTCCCAGCTAGACCAAGCCTCAGTGATGTCAGGGGGAAGGTTTGGGTCATCCCAACCTCTCCTTTTCATCCACAGTTTCTGGACAAGGATCTTTGCTCGTGTTGTGTAAGGGATAATCACTCCAAGAGGAATCGTACTGTCGAGCTAGCACCTTGTATATGTGTCGCATAGCAGGAGTCTTACTCTCTGTAGCTTTGGACCGGAAGCCAAGTTGATCAGTCTTGCAATGCCACTGCAGACCCAGAGCCGGCTCCTGAGGATCAGTCTGCTTTTCAGTCAACCACAGTTCTGAGCTCTCAGATCTGGCAGTAGACGGTAGGTGGGAGACGACTCTTGGGACATTGCTCGCCTATTGCCTAATCTCGAATCCTCCAGAAGCTAGGCATCTCTTCATCTTATCCACAAGGAGTCTGGTAGCTTCAGGGGAGGATAAACTCTGTAGACAGTTGCCTACATAGAATGACTGCTCCAAGGACTGCAGGATGTCCTTATTTCCTTCTCTATTGTCTTTGACATGCTTCTGCAGTGCAAATGTGGCACAGCAGGGATTGCTGGTTGTGCCAAAGGGTAAGACTTGCCATTGGTAGACATCAGGCTCAGCATCTCGTTGCAGGTTCTTCCAAACAAACCTCATCAATGGCTGATCCTCTGGAAGCAGACAAACCTGATGAAACATCACTCGGATGTCTCCACTGATGGCAACTGCATACTGCCGGAACTGCAGGACGCCGATGAGTGATGGTCCAAGGGTTGGACCTGGGAGTAGTTGCTCATTGAGAGAGATACCGCAGTAAGAGAAGGAACAGTCAAACACCTAACGATCCTTCCCATTGAGATGAACGAGGTGATGAGGGATGAACCATGACTCTTGGGACCTGCTTACCTCTTCTGCTGAAAGCTTGGTGACACCCCCTCCGTCGAGAAGCTTTTTGATCTCTGCTTCATGGATCTTGGCTTTAGCCGGGTCCTTTAGCAGTCGTCGCTCTGTGCTACAGAGCATAGGAAGGACTGCATCGGCAGTAGCCTTTAGTGGTGGAGCATCCTTCATGTGGAGCAAAGGTGTGGCATATTGGAGGATGTCACCAACCTTGACTCTCTTGGTGCGCGTTTCCAGAATGTTTATAGCCTTTTGATCCAGACGAGATCGTACTGCTAGCCGTTCACTCCGAATGGTAGCACATCCAGCTGCCATAGTCATTCTACGTGTTGGTAGAGGTCATCTGACACTGGCTTGAGGGCAGTGAAGTAGCATGATGAGGCTCGTGACACCAGACCATCCGCACATTGAAGAACCCATCCAAGTGCTGTGTGAACTGCTGCAGGTTTACCTTAAAGCATCATTGATCAGGTCATGTCCTATAGTTATAGGGTGTGTCTATGACGCCGCCTAAAACTCTGATGTCTCACCATGATCCAGGAAGTCATTGTAATTCTTTCTTATAAGGTCCAGTCTGCTTTAAATTTCACCTGCTTACCACTGCCTATGGCTTCAATTATTGTTGTGTATACCAGTTTGTTGTGGTGAAGAGAGATGAGCCAGAAGGCAAGGCTCTCAATTTACCAGTCCATCTTTGTTCAAGTCCTACACCTATGTTCATAAGCTGTGGGTCGTGACCAAAAAGACAAGATCACGAGTACAAGGGACCGAACTGAGCTTACTCTGCAGGGTGTCTGGGCTCAGTCCTAGAGACAGGGTTCAGGCACGGGCATCTTGGAGAGGCTCGGGTTAGAACTGCTGCTCCTTCACATTGAGAGGTGTCAGATGAGGTGGTTTGGGCAGCTGGTGAGGATGCCTTCCAGATGCCTCCCTTCGGGAGGTATTCTGGGCATAACCAGCTGGGAAGAGACCCCGGTGTAGACCCAGGACACGATGGAGAGATGATATCTCCCGGCTGGCCTGGGAACACCTCAGTATCCCCCCAGAGGAGCTGGTGGAAGTGGCTGGGGACAGGGGCCTCTGGTCTTTGACATTGGCATTGCTGCCCCCGCAACCTGGATGCGCATAAGTGGTAGATGGATGGATGGATGGATGGATGGAGGTGTATCTGGTTTTTGTTGCCTCTGGAGATAAGCCAAATAAACACTTGGTAACTGCAGTTTTTAGCACTTTTATATAGACTTTATTTCTCAAGACCAGGGGATGCTGCTTGCTTGCAGTGAGATTATGCATCAAATCAAATAGATAACATACAGCAAACTCAACAGTACTAAGTTTTTATTATAACAGAACAAATACTGTCCCAACTGATGCAGGGAGCCAATCGTGCTTGAGTACAGCATGGTACGGATAGCCATTGTGACTGCGCCTTTACTTTCTGTGTCTTTTCCCTGGCTGGAAGGACTAAGGACTCTTCTGATCTATGTTCTGTCTCAGGTTGTGGACCCCATAGAACCTTTACTGGTGAAAACAGGGTCCTCTTTCGTGAGCAAAATCTTCCATGCTGCTTCTCTTTCAAGCAGAACCAGGCCCCAGTTGCCAAAAGAATAGAAAGGCATCAAGAACAAAGTCAGACTATCTTTGCTGTGTCACTCAGCCTGTTTGTCTGTCTCTGATTTTTGTTGCTTAGTAGAGTTGTTTTTTCCTCTCAACTGTTTCTCATGGTCTCAAGTGTCATTTGCATTTGCTTGACGAAGTGCACAAACTACTTGATGAATTTTTTATTGATTTAGTTTATTCGGATGAATCGTTTGCTCCCCGTATCGACCTACTGTTTCTCTGTTCACTCATGCTCATCAGTGTGATTTGCACCTATTTATTATACCAGTGGAGGCTTGACTGTCTCTTTCTATGGTTTGTTGCTTTTCAGACACACCTCTCTGTGACTAGGGAAATGTCACTGGCATACATCAAGCAATTTGTTTGTTTTGAGGAAGTCAATTTTATATTTTCCATTGATTTCCATTGATTTCCATCCTTCCTATTCTTTCCTCATCTTTGCCTTAGATTCCATTAAGGTCTGGGCCCAAGTGGGACAGGGGCATTGTAAACTTTAAAGGTACTAATGTATGTTTACCATCTCATTTTGAACAGAGTAATAACTCAAATGTGTATCTTTAGTACACACTATCCTTAAAATTATCCACATTTTACGGTTTCTTTCCCTTTTGAGAGACAAGAGCTAGTGAAGTCATGGAATCCTTTCTGTTTTGTATTTCTATTTGCAGGGCTTATTATAAAATTGGATTGTACATTTCATAAATTAAGACAGTAGTATATTCTACCTTGTGTGCTGGGAGGCTATAAAAAATATACATTTACCCAACATTTACTACAAATATACATTTACTCAAATTACTGTAATTAAGTAGGTTTTGTGTACTTTTTGAAAAAAGTTTTTAAAACCAGACTATTACTTGTACATTAGTTGGGTTTTTATGTATTTATTTATTTATTTATTTATTTATTTATTTATTTATTTATTTATTTATTTATTGAGGAAAGTATTGTACTTTATTACATTTTACTAAGTACTGAGTAAAAGAAATAAAAAAATAAAGTTGAATATATGTAGAAGAACACTTTGCTCTTGATGAAATCTAAACAAACACAGCCAAATAATCAAAAACTTAATTTTGTGTCCAGTATTCCCCTGTGTAGGTTGTATTTCAATGCCAACACAATCAAACTTTTTTATTCTTCAAATTCTGAAAAGTGGTATACTACAAAATGTCTATGATAGTAGGTTCTTATCATGCTGATTTATATGAGCAGTTCAGGTCAAAACTATCAACCTTCCTATGAAATTTAAAGTTTTGTTTTACTGAATTTATTTTAATTTATTTTATTATAATTCAATTTAGTTTATTCTTTTGTTTTATTCATTATTTTATTTTTTATAAGATTTTATCCTATTTATTTTATTGCACTTAATTTTATTGTTACCATGTTTGAATATAAGAAAGGTTCTCTATAAATAAAGATGAGTTTTCGAGTATGTGCTCTGCATCGGGGTCTTGTTTCATGTCATCAGGATTCTATTCTAACCACTGGTTAACTACATTTTCATTATGAAGTTAAGCATCAAAGTGACCAGGGACATACCAGGACCTGGAGAAATTACAGCCACTGTACAGAAATTGACAAGAACTAGTGAAGAACCAATACTTAGTTACAGTAATTTCCGGACTATAAGCCGCTACTTTTTCCTCATGCTTTGAACCCTACAACAATGCAGCTAATCTATAGATTTTTACAGCTAATGGCCACTATGGATTTTACAGGTTATGGTCCACCACCTTTAAACTCTATGGACTCTAAGGCTGGTCCACGTTTCCCACCTTTAAGCAGCAAGCTCCAGCAGGAAATGCTGGAGGACGGAAAAGAGTGAGACAGGCAGTTCACGCGAACAATGAAGACAGACATAACAAGAGCGAGACTGTTAGCGCAAACAAAGTTTTCATGCACAAACCCTTGTTATGGAAAACAAACAAAGAAATGCATATGATGCAGCTTTTAAGTTTAAACCATCCACGATCATCAATGGATTTCGAAAGGCTGGACTGCTGCGTGATGAAAAGGAGGACGCCACCAGGGCTGACGAGGCCCTTCAGAGGATGTTTGATTCCGACACTGAAGAAGAGGAGTTGTTTGGTTTATGTATGCAGGAAAAAGACAAAGATGAGGATGAATGACTGACTTTTCATGTTACAGCCGTGTTACTGCACCTTCACCAAAAAGATGAAGCTGAGGATTAATGACTTTTCTGGTAGGCTGGTTATATTTTAAGCAGCCGTGTTACTGCACATTTAGGCCTACTGCCATGATACAGGCACTTTTAACTTAGCAATTTTAAAAAACACATTTAATTCAGCCATTGATATTTCCTCCTCAAGCACTGTAAGCTTTGATTTTTATTATGGTATTAGGCTATACTGTAGATCACTGCCAGGACGTGTGCTGGGAGCGCACTGTTTATTATTTCTGCACAATGTTTATGTTTTGAATGCTGTTAAACGTGAAAGTTTGTGTCTGAAATGGTATGTGATACAGTACAGGTTACACACCACAGTATGTTCCATATTATTGTACTAAATGCTTGAATTAGTTATGCAAATATGCAACTTGTTTGTTGAAATGTTAATAAAATGGAAGCTTCCCCAAACAGCCATCTCTTTCCCGACAATCCCCTTTGTGCACAAACCCTTACATATGGTAATTAAACATTAAAACACCTGCAGCTTATAGTCCAGTGCGGCTTGTATATATACGTATTTGTTTTTTTCCTTAAATTTAGCTGGTGTGGCTTATATTCCGGTGCGCTTTATAGTCCGTAAATTACGGTATATCTAGTGTTTGTATAACAATATTTCTGAGCATATTAATTCCTATCTATTATAATTCTTTATAGGTAAATCAAGCTTGATAATGATAAGTGGTAAAAAAAAAAAAAAAGTGTGTGTTTTTTACAGAGCGATTGTGATGGAAAGAGAGAGAGAAAATTAGAAGAGAAGGACAGAGAGGTACAAAGAACTATGATACTTTCTGATACTTTGTTTGACATGTGCTTGTGTGGGAAATATCAGCCCATGGTTTCAGACATCTACTCCTGTAGGCCCAAGTGCTTTATGTTGTGCAGTATGACAAGATGTTGATGAAGCAGCTTAACTGAACAAAAAAATCTTTAAAATTTGTGCCCTAAAACTTGTGAAATACATTCTTTGTTCAAATCCTTCCAGTCAAAGCTAATGGCGAACGAGAGTTAAGTTCAAATGTTTGAGACTAAATCTTTCTCACAGTCTTCTTTTGAATGTCTCCCTCTGCATAATAATTTAATTTCTTTTTTTTTTTAATGTATGTTAAAATTAAAATGTTGTTTGTTAAGATCAGTGCTAAGATGCTACATTATGGGAGTGATACGGTGTTGAGTCAGTATGTAAATGAGTCTGAGAAGATTCCCTGTATGCTCTCAAGTACCTTCTTTGTGAAGCTGCTATCAAGCTGCCCCTCTTCCAGTAGAGACTGTGACACACATGCTCAGACAAATTTTAAACAGGTCTTGAGCAAGAGCATAATGTCACTATGTGAAACTGGATTAAGACCTTCCCCAGGAAAGCAAATATAGGCACATATGTGGTTTAAAATAATCACAAAGAGGAATTTTATAAACTTTACCCCAAGACTCTAACAGTGCTACAAAGCACCGCTCTGCCAAGGATGAAAGTGTTGTAGGTAAAATATATATTTCACTTGACATGAAGTAAAAATATTTCAGTGACTCAAAAACACATTTGTTTCATGAGTAAGTGCACTGCAGCTGCCCTAAACAGAGGTTGTTGTGACATCTGAGTGGTCACAGCTCCTGCTGGTGACAGAGTGCCGGCACCACCAAGTGGACAATGAAATCACTACAGTAAGGCAAATACAGACACATTGGCATCCTGATGAACACTGACGGGAACACTTAGTCCATGCAAGTTTTCATTTAGCCACTAACACAGATGTACACAGGCCCCATAACCACTCACTGTGTCTCTTATCAACATCTGCATGTTGGTGCATGAAGGTGGTAGAGTTTATTAAAGGCAATTACTTATTTAGAAAACCAACTGAACTTATGTCTGCCCTCTTTTGTTGTGTCACTTGATTGGGACTCTATGGGTGCGTCTCAAAGCTCCAACGTTTCATCTTTCCTTCTTGCACTTGCATCGTTCACTTAGGTCTTAGTCCATCCGACCAGAGATGATGGAGAGATGCAAGAAAATGAAGAGAGGAGAGAGGAAAGGAGTGTCACATGAAGTGACATGTTTTAGTGATGACAGCGTCAGCTGATGATCTCTGGATCATCTGTCAGTCAGCTCCATAGAATGGACAGGGTGGACCCGCCTTTTGCCATTGAACAGTTTTGAAGCCAAAAAAACCTCCATCACGGGAGCTGCCATTTGCCGCCATTGTGCAGACAGAATCCGCGCAGTAGAGAATCTGGGTGTGGCCACCGGTTGCCACGGTAAAAAATCTCTGCCCATAGAGCGTACCATCCTGGAGCTTACGAAGCCTACGCAGCCCTCTACGCCATAAACTACAGAAATTTGCCCACTCAAAGTTAGACCGTAAGTACAAAGTATTGCCGTTTCAAAGTAAAAAATCTCAAGAAACTGAAATTAGAGATTGAAATATCACGATGTAATAACTGTAATAAAACAATCTGTTTATCGACTGGCTACTGGATCGTCTATCTTTGATAAAGACCGTATTTATTTAAGCTAGGTTAGCGCCACAGACTGTGACAGGTCATTTATATATATTGTATATATTGATGACCTATGGGGAAGATGACGACTATAAGGACAATGAGGAAGAGGAAGATGAAGAGGAGGAGGAAGATGAAGAGGAGGAGGAAGATGAAGAGGAGGAAGAGGAGGGTGAAGTGGAAAAGGCTGTTGATTCTGTGGCTGGTCTTAAAGTGGATGTGACTGCCTGTGCAGGGGCAGAGACTGAGCAGCCTGAACAGTCCTACAGATCCTTAAGTGAAGGTTCACATGTGTCAGTTCAAAAATCAAGTCAAACTCATCATTGGTCATATTTGGTTGTCTTCTGTCTCTGACGGTTTTAAATCTCTGTGTGATTCTTTAAATCTCACTCAACTGATATATGGCCCAACACAACCTAATTTTAAGAACCCAGTAAAGTCAACTTTACTTGACTTAGTTTTACCAAATACACCCCATAAAGTTTCGCATATGGGTATTTTTGCAAATGACGAGTGACCATTGTGCGGTAGCAGCATTCAGACAAGCAAAACTTCCAAAGGCAAGATCACTCGTTGTACTTAAGGATTTTAAGCATTTCTGTGATCAAGCCTTTCTTTGTGACCTTTGGGAGGTCGATTGGAAGAAATTATTGCTTATTACTGATGTTGAACTGGCCTGGAACTACTTTTATCAATTCTTAATGGAAGCAATCAATAAACATGCACCTTACCGAAAATTCAGAATGAAGGGTAGAACCCTGGGTTCTCCTCTGAACTATCTGCTCTAAAACCAGAGAGGGATGCAGCCTGGGCTTTGGCCAGAAAATCTTCAACTCAGGCTGATTGGCTGAGATTTAGGCAACTTAGAAATTGTTTTACATCTCAAGTAAAGAATGCAGAATCAAATTACTACCTCTCTAAAACTACAAATAATTTAAAGGATCCCAAAAAGTTCTGGAAAGTGATAAAATCTATGAATGGGGGATGAAACTACAAATGTTTTACCAACTTGTATTATGGATGGAAATCACACAGTAACTGACAAAGCAGCAATTTCAAACCATTTTAACGAACACTGTTTCCTCTGGGTGCTTATTTGAGTCCCTGCATCCTCCGTCATGCCAGTCCTGTGAGCAGGATATTAGGTCACCATCACCTCCATCAACCCTGAAGACTCAGCCCTTTCACTTTATCCCTCTTAATGTGACTGAGGTGTGTACAGCGCTGAAAAATATTGACACCAGCAAATCCGCAGATCTAGATAAACTTGACCCTGTCTTTCTTGAGGTTGCTGCTGAAATTATTGCTAAACCATTAACTTATATTTTCAACTTTTCTCTTTCTAATAATGAAATTCCTCAAGTGTGGAGATCTGCATTTGTTCTTCCTCTCCTTAAAGGAGGTGATCCTTCAAGGTTAAACAATTAAAGGGCAATCTCCAAATTATGTGCCTTGGCTAAAATCTTGGAAAAGCTTGTCAGTGAGCAACTTAAAGACTTTTTAGATTTAAATAGCAACATGGTCCAATATCAATCAGGGTTCAGAAAGCAGCACAGCACAATCACTGCTGCCATTAAAGTAGTAAAACATGTCATTGAGACCTCGGATGACAAAAAATACTGTGCAGCCTTATTCATTGATTTGTCAAAAGCCTTTGACCATGACAGACTTCTGAATAGGCTTTTTGATATAGGCTTATCAAGCCAGGCTGTTGGATGGTTTGCAAATTATTTGACAGCCAGAACTCAATGTGTTCATGCTGCTGTGCTCTGTTCTTTGGCTCTTCCTATTTTAAAGGGTGTTCCCCAAGGCTCAACGTTCAGATCATTGTTGTTCACAATATATCTTAATGAATTGTGTCAGGGTATATCAAATTATATGTATCACCTGTACGCTGATGACATAGTTCTTTATTGTGCATCTCATTCCCTGACGCAAACCTTTGACTTTCTACAGTCAGCTTTTGAAAGGTTGCAGTCAAATTTAACTGACCTGAAAATGATGTTAAATGCAGGTAAATCTAAAATTGATGTTCTTTTCTGGTGGCAAAGCATCATCTGCTGACCTTCCCAAAATCATCACAGCTCAAGGGGCAGAAATTGAAATTGTGACCTCATACAAGTATTTGGGTATCACCAGTGATAATAATTTAAGAAGCACATTGACAGTCTTGTGTCTAAATGTAAACTTAAAGTGGGATTCTTCTTTAGAAATAAGTCCTGTTTTTCACGTCAGGTCAGAGACTATTTAATCTCCACAACCTTCTTACCTTTGTTGGATTATGGTGATTTGCTATTTATGAATGCACCTGAAAAATACTTGAAAAAACTGGACTCTGTATATCACTGTGCCCTGCGTTTTATTACTGGTTGTGGATATGGTATCCATCACTGTTTGCTGTATGCTGCTGCAAACGTCCCTCCCTGTCTGTCCATAGACACTCACACCTGCTGCTCTTTGTCTACAAATCTGTTCTTGGGCTGCTTTCGTCTTACTTGACCACATATATGATCAGGTCTAGTAACTATTGTGGTCTGCGCTCGCAGGTTTTTATTAAAATGTCTGTTCCTAGAGTAAGAACAGAACTGGGTAAGACAGCCTTTAAATATGCCGCCCTCTCTACATGGAATAGTCTCCTGATGGATTTGAAACTAACAGAACTGGTCACTGTTGGTGAATTTAAGACTTTGTTAAGGGACCGGGAAAGAGCTAGTCTTGGACAATGTGACTGTTTCAATTCCTGATTGCTCTTATTCCATTTTGAACTGGTGTTTCCAGAACAGCTTGGTTTCAATGTGCTGACGTCTAAATGTATTTGTTGTTTTTATTGTGTAACTGTTTGCTGAAACTGTCTGCTGCTGCCATGCCAGGACTCCCAAAAGTCTTGGTCTGGTCTTGGTCTTGGTGCGTTCTGGTCTCGGCCAAGTCTTGGTCTCGGATAGTGTGGTCTTGAGCACAAACTACACTAGAGATTAAGAAATGCTGAATTATGCTGAATTATGTCAGAGTGAAATATTTGTCTCAAAATGTGAATAAAGGCCACAAAATGACAGTCATTTGTAAATGGTAAATGGACCAGTACTTATATTAAAGCTTGTATTAAAGCTGTCAAAAGAAACAAACACAATAACACAATGAATTCCTTTCTCACGAACTCCTGGACTAGTTGACAGAAGTCAAATCTAGGCTTGTGTGAGACAAACATCTTTCAAATGACTTTAACACCAAACTGACTGAAAATATGTGTAAAGGACAGCATGAAAATAAGGTGAGTCTGTGTGACACGGGCACATGAGATGACATTTTGAGTATATTATTACTCATTTACAAAACATATCAAACAAATGTTACTTTCTTACTAAATATACTACAAATGTGGTTAAGAAATGACTTAAGAGGTATATCTGTGGGGGTATTCAGGATGAAAAAACTACTTAAAACCCGGGCAAAGGTGGAGAAACAAAGAGATGGCAGGAGGAAGTGATAAATCAAGTATTTTAATGATGGAAATCAGGTAAGTATAGTGACAGAAAACAATACTCACAAAACTAAAGATGATTATGTACAACCAAAAGTAATTCTTCTAACAGACACAAATAGTACCACTTGAGTGAGAAACTCACCAACCAGGCTTAAACCCTGGAAAAGAAACTAGAAGAAAACAGCCACACAAGGCAGGTAATCACACACAAAAATACACAAGTGCTGATCCACTGAGAGAGAGAGAGAGAGAGAGAGAGAGAGAGAGAGAGAGAGAGAGAGAGAGAGAGAGAACTCGAAAGAGAAACTCCCTTCCTCCTTTATCTCCACAGCCTAGGTGCACTTCCCAGTGGATTAGCATCCTGTAATCAGGCCATTAACACCCACACAGGCACAGACACACCCCATGTGACAAAACGCTTCTAGACACGTAACACGCTAACATCTAGACAAAAAGCTGAACTGAGAATGGATGGAAAACAGGCCACACAGGAAAAGTCCTCCTCCTCCAGGCACTGCTCTGTATTACACTGAAAACTTTTATGGTCTTAGTGACCGAGCATGAACTTTGACCCAGATGCAGTCGCGGAGGCAGAGAAAGTTTTAACAGTTTTATTTGAGGCAAAGTGGAAAGGGGGAATGGGAGTTCAGTCCTGATACACTCAGAGGGTGATTCCAATTTCTAGAGTTCCAGTAAGATGAGAACAGCAGGCTGAATCCATGAGGAGTGAGTGAGGCAGGGAGACTGAATGGTAAATGGTAAATGGACCAGTACTTATAGCGCTTTTCTAGTCTTTCTGACCACGCAAAGCGCTTTACACTGCTAATCTCATTCACCCAATCACACCACATTCACACACTGATGGGAGGAGGAAGCTAGAAACCATCCGTTTTTATCTAACCCATTCATACCCATTCACACACCACTGAGTGGTGGGAGCAGTTTGGGGTTCAGTGTCTTGCTCAGGGACACTTCGGCATGTGACTGCAGGAGCTGGGAATCAAACTCCCACTGAGCCACAGTCGCCCACTGAACAGCTGAGGAATCCATGAGAGGTGAGTGTGGCTGAGAGGCAGAGCTGGGGCAGCGACGCAGGGCAGGAGCAGGAGGCACTGGAACAAAGGAGGACAGCGAGGGTAAGTATAATGCTGAGCATGCATGGGGAGAATAATCAGAATTCAGATACAGAATCTGACGGCCAAGGTACCACAAAACACTGAGGAATAAGCCGGCGCAGAATGGCCAGAGAGGGAACTAGCCGGGAAACCGGGAGCCGCCCACAGCTCTGAAAGAGAGGGAAGGGGGAAGACACAATCCACAGCCACACAGGTCACCACAAAAACAGCTGAATACAATGCTAGATAAAAGTGATAAAGCAATGAAAGTGAAAGTTGATACTGTTCTCAGTATCCAGCAAGACATGTGTTTGACCAAAATAACAGAAAGACTGTAACATGGTATCTCTTCAGACTTTTGCTGCTATATGATTCCTGCCCAGTCCCCCAGTTTGCACTTTGCTTCAGACTGCACCTGCATGAGGTGCTGGCATAAAATTCACCAGCAGATGGCAGCAGAAACAGTGACTTAATGTACATAATTCCATTTAAATATGTTTTCATTTAAACCTATCAAGCTTAGTTTTTCACATTTTCATCTTGTAACTTTTTTGTTGCAGTTGGACTTAAAAATAGCAATAATAATACTGTTTAAAATACATAGGTTTTATAACTTTAAGGTTTAAAGATGAAGGTATTATACAACTATTTTATACATCCCATAACAACAACGTATGAAACTAAAGTAATAAAATGTAGTTATGATGTTTACATGCTATCACAAATTATACATAGTGCTCAAGTATCAGACTGCAGCTCCTTACTCTCTACACCATGTGTTTATTTGTCCTTGCTGTTTAACTATTATTGACTGTTCTTGTTGTTGACTTTGTTTGTAATGTGGCTATCTAAATAAAATTGTTTATACTCTGTAAGCTTTCTCCTACCTTTAACTACACATTACATGTAACACGCATCTCAACACAGGTGGCCCATCTTAGTTGAAAGCCCACTCACCACGACAAGGTGCAGGCCATGAGTTGGGACACAGGACAAGACATACTTGGCAAACAGGACAAACTTTGACGGGATAAATATTTAAAAACAAATAATGTGAATAAACATACAAATACAAATAAAGTGCACAGAGAAACCCAGAACCTTTCTAGAACAAAAAAACAGAAACAACATGAATTGATAAGTGGTAACATTTTGACAGGTTTAAATATCAACCGATGTAAGGCATGCACTTTTTGAACATTCTATTGAAAGTGAATAAACTTTGAACATAAGTGCCAAGTTAAACATGACATTTTTTTAATAGTATTTTTTTATTTGTTTCTGGTTTGTTTTTAAAGTTATAATCTAAACTTGGAGAGTACAAATTCTTACAGATTTCATTTGGAACAGAACCGTCAAACTTCAAAACCCCCAAAAGGCAGAGTTTAGAAACCTAACATTTAAAAGTAAAGCAATAAAGTATATACAAAAGTGTAATGAAATTCATTGAACATATTTACATTACACTGCAGTAAAAAGTTCATTTTGAAGGGATTCTGGTGACCTCAAGGTTAAACACAAAATGTATTAGGTGATTCAGTCCTGTTTATGTGGACTGTAAATCACACTAGCAGCATGACAGGTCAGAAGAGGATCAACAGAGGGCCAGGTATCTTCAGTGTATGAATCAGTCCTGTTTATTCAGACTGTGGTTATACAATGGCAGCCAAAATTACACCTGGCATATTTAAGAGATTTACGGTGTTTTTATTGAATTGGCCATTAAAGTTTCCATTAAAAAGATTCAAATACCTAACTACCTATACCTACTTCTTGAACACACATTACTCTATGTGCATGGCTATTGTGAAGAGCGATGGGTTTAAATAAAGGTCCTTGTTGATGTTGGCTGGAGTTACTGCCACATAGCCAGGAAATGGAGATGCCGTCCTAGCACTGTAAAGTAGCTACACTTTGGGCCGCCATGATGCCACCAATTTTTAACAGAACCAAATACAAGAAGTAGACAAAATTAACATTGGTCAGACAAGTGAGGCATATCAGAACTCTCAGTCACAAGGACCATAGAAAGACCTCACAAAATAGAATTATGTTTTGGAAACAAAATATATTTTATATTTTCAGAGCGGTCAGGCCCACTAATAATTTTGGCTGCCACTGTATGTCTGACACAATTGTACTCACCATAAAAGTGAATTAATTTGGTCAATCTTTTTCGTACACTCTTGCCATCTTTTGCCTCCTCAGTTTCTCTCTTTGCAAAGTGACCGAACCTGACTTTGCAATACCAGGAGGAGGCCATTTTCACCAATACCTGAATGTGGTTCACTTCGACGCATGTGTCAAACATATGGCTGCGCAGAAGTGGGAAAAGGTCTTTCTCACCACAGTGTGCAAGAACCTGAATGACAATGGTTGATGTAATTCCACGTCCACAGGGAAGTTGACCTCCATTCATTCTGATCCTCCTCTGAATACATTTCTTGGTTGTCAAACACACAGACACCATGCCTGGTGATGGTTTCTGGAGTCCTCCTCTATCTTTAAGAAGAACTAAACTGTGTGCAGCACCATCAGTTGTTAAAGCCTGTGAGCAAGGCAAGCAGGTGATTTTTTCTTTCATCTTCTTTACAACAAACCCTGTGATCTAGTTGATCACTTTGTATTCAGAGAGGCAGGGGACATCCAGGAGGTCAGGAATGGTGTCATCTTCCGGCACATCCACCTCTACCAACTGCTCTTCCATTCTTCGTGCAACATTTCCAGCTGCAGGTGTTGAGCTGAGAATGTGGGTGTTATCTCAGAGTAAAGAGTTGCCTGTGCTTGTTTTCACTTGGTGTCTCACAAGAAGGCGTTTGTAGGCTCCCCTGAACTGCCTGGCATTGGGGTTGTTATTGTGCTCTTATGGCAGCAAAGAAGAGCTCCAAGTGGTCCTGACTCAGTTTGTAGGTAAGAAGATACCTGCATGAAGCATTTGCACTCTCAACAAGGTCATCTTAACTGCACTTCTGCCATTAGCTATGAAGCCATATATGGCAGTCTTCTTTTTTGTTGTGTGAAGTGGCACCATCTTGTTGGGCTGCTGGACCTTTAACCCAAGGAGAAAATTTTCTGCCCACTTCAAGATGGTCTCATCACGATCTTTAGTTGTTGGTTTGATCGGTGCTTTGAAACCTTTTCCGAAGGGATTGCGGCTGTTGAGAACATCAAAAGCTGCATCTACAGTGCGCACAAACTGAACAGTTGCAGCGAAGCCTGTGAACTCCTCCAACTTCAAGCCTTGCTCACAAAACTCCATGGCATCTGCCACACTGCTGCTGAAGAGCTGTACTGCCAAATGGACTTTCATTTTTTGGTTCCTCCATTGTATGTGCACTATCTTCAGCTTGCTACCAAGTCGTAGTCCCTCTTTGTCTTGGAGTTTATTGAGAGCTTCAAAGTACTTCCATTTTATCTTTGCCCCATCTTCTGTCTTGTTGTTGAAATTTTCTACGTTCAGGTGAAGAATGAAATAGAGACTTCTGCCAGCCAACAAGGTTTTATTTTCTTTGCAAAGAAAAGGACAGTCATCATCCGAGCGGTATGAATGAAGCAAAGACCCTGAAACAGGGGAGACTCAAAAATATATACATGAAGAAACGCCCCCTCAGGTGTGCCTCACACCTCTCTGTCTGCTGCAGGAATCCACACCGGAGCGATCTTTGTATCCGGGTGGGGGGGTGAGAGGTCTAGACGCCGCAATTAAAAATACAAAGGCTGCTGCAGGAAATCACATAAGGACAGGGCTTTGTGGCAGAGGTGTGAGGACAACAGGAAATAGGGCAATGCAAGACATTGAAATTACAATTACAGTCTCAAACTCCAGAGATGCAAAGGCATTGCAAAGAAACTTCAGCATGTAGCATGCATCCAGGATGACGTACTTTTTGTTCTGTATCTTCAGGATGTAAAAAGTATGGCTTCATTCGGGTCGATACAGTAACAGTGACTTCAAACCAGCAATTAGTGGTTGCGGAACATTTGCGGAGGTATAACACAAGGTGGACCTATATTTTGCAGGCATGTTTGCAATGACCCAGTAGACGGCACGCATTTTGTGTCCAAGCTTTCATGTTCCCAGAGGATTCAAAACAGACTAAGTGCAATAGTGAATCTATCTCCTGCAAGTAATGAATTTTCACTAATGAGCTGCCTGTCTTCATATGATCTAGATTTCTGTGGAACATCTGACATCACTTTGTCTAAGATATTGCATTTTTCAAGTGACTTTTGGATCATGGGAATGACGGGCACATATGCAAGTGTTTGGTTATTTTTTGTTTGTTTGTTTATTTGTTTCTGAAGCATATTGAATAGGATTATCCAGTGGAAACTCTTTGTGTACATATGCTGCTCTTTTTGGTTGTTCCTAAGGTTCCTTCTTTGTCACAATATGTTATCATACTACTTTTGGACACTGCACTGGTCACCTCTCTCACAGCTGTTTCATCTATGTCTAGATACAGTTCCTCAAGAAAGTTTCTCACTCTTTTATGTAGAAGTGGCTGTGAAGGATCATTCATTTGACAAAGTTGTTGTAATACTTCTTGTACTGAGTTTTCTGGTATGTGCATAACAGAATGCATTTTAACAGAAGAGCTGCCAAGTTGTGTTCAAGTTGTTTCTCTAAATTGCTCAGATCACTCTTCTTGACTTTTCCACCTGCCTCCTCTACGCTCTCAATGTCAGTACCTTGAGTGTGTTCCTCCTCCGTAGCACTACTGTCATGGCTTGCATAATGACCACCAATAATCTCTAACTTGAAACTCTTCCAGGTGTGTCCTTTATGCACTCTACTCTTGTGTGTCTTGAAAGTGGAATAGATACTGTTCTCAAAGTTACAGCCTTTATGAGGGCACATGACTTTATTATTGACTTTCAAGTGTGCATTATACAGAAGAGGTAAGTAATCTGTCTCAGAACAGGCCTCAGAAAACCCACGACTGACACCAAACTTGAGTGCCGTTTTCACACCTTGCTAATACATATTTCTAGTGTGAATGCAGATGAAGTGAACTTTAAGTGAATTGAGTGAACTAAATTTGCACAGGCATTTATGATGCAAACATGGAAATGGCTGTTCTTGTACTGATTCATATGGAGTTTAAGCTATAGACTGTATATTATATGGACGTAGTCTCCGCGACGTCACCCGTCTGTTTCTGAAACAGACTTCTGAAGCAAAACGGCCGGCGCTGCCATATTGGAAATGAGGCGTGCTGTGAGTCTCCACAGTAACAACCATAGGACGCTCCACAGTCACGTGATCTGAGCTGTGCCTCTGATTGGATGAACTGGCGAGCTTAATATTGTGAAAACTGCCGAATTAGAAAAAAATTCACCCCCCATACAGTGTGTGCCGATAGTGAAATTAGTGATTCAGACAGGAGACATTCTTTGTACCAGGCTGTAAATGTGCCTATTTTGGCCGTGAAAGCGGCTTTTTTTTTGGCTTGGTGTGTTTGTGACTTCCAGTACTTCCAGAGCCAGCCTCAAGCGGACACTCGAGGAACAGCAGACTTTAGCACTTCAGCATTGCCTCATATTTTCAGACCGGAGGTTGCCGCTTGGTATTATCACATGATATGAAGATAAGTACCACAGGTATATCGCTGCAGAAAACAGTGCTAAAGAGGCGATAACTTCAAATAAAAACTCACTCTACAGTGCTGTAATTTAAAAGCAAGGGACTCCACAGCAGACTTCTCCCTCACCTGCAGCAGCATGTGCTGAGCTGCATGTACAGCTAGAATAAGACTGTCCACTCATCAACTAGTTCAGATGGTCGGAATACATACATACAGTTACCACCACTGCCCAGGTAAAGCAAAAACAGTGGGAAATAGCGTTGTTGCTAAAAAGAGATTTAAAGACCTACACAGGGTGGGATCTCCTCTCTCCACTGTTGGAAGTCGCTGTGTACCGAGTAGCCCTGACCAGTCTGTCCACTCACAGAGAGCCGATGTCCGCTTCAGAAGGAGGGAAAGTTGGTATTCACTTCCAGGTGGAAGATGGCCCAGTGGGCTATATTAAATAACTTTTAAACTTAACAAAAATACCCACTGTAAAGTAAGAGGCACATATAACAAATGAAAGAGGATAAAATCCAGTGGTTGGATGTAAAATTATGCTTTTGCTGCTGTGAAACTAGCAACTAGCTAACTAGTGAAACTAGCTAACTAAGGGAGGGACAATGCTGATGAATGATATGCTTATCTCAAACTGACCGTCCTTCTCTGTCACAGCCCTCTGACTTTGACCATTTTTAGATTTTTCACTCATTTTTCACGCAAATAATAAAATTGGGGCTTACAGTGCAGGAGTGTCTCCACTTCCTGGGCAGCACTATGGGGGGTCCCTTTAAGTGAGGTATGTGCTGCAGCCACTTGGGCCACACCATGAACCTTTGCCTGTTTATACAGGGTTAGTGTCGCTGCTCCCATTGGACTGGAAGCTGCTGTTCTTCAAGAGCCTTACGACCGTTCATGGTGATTTGGTATTCCTTGTGACCATGATGGTATTAGTCATCAAGTGTGAAGAGCTGCTTCTTGTGGTCATCCAGAACACATAGAACCGCAGTTATGTACGTGACTCTTGTTTTTAACCCTCCTGTTATGTTATGGGTCAGATTGACCCATTTTAAATTGTTAGGTTCAAGGAAAAGTAGTTAAAACGTCTTTTCAGAATGAAACTTTTTCTGTTTGCCTTAATTAGAGTAATCAACAAATAAAATGAACAAAAAAAAAATCAACTCACGTTTATAATTACCCCCTGCATGTTTACATCACATAGAGACTGTTCAGGTCAATTTGACCCAGCAATCAAACTGGAGGTCAAAGGGTATCAGAAATGTCAGACAAACACACACACACACACGTATGTGTAGATACCTTTGTTTACTCCTATGTACCCGTTACCTTTGTTAACATTAGTTGTCCTGTATGTACCCCCATTTACAACTGTTTATAACTGGGTATGAACTCCCAGCCCCTAACCCTAGGCACACACACACATGAGCATACAGACACACGCACACACACAAAAATACACACAGAATGTTCTACAGTTTGTTGATTTTTTTCCTCTTTTTTTAGCTTGTTTGTTTTTTGTCTTTATTAAATATGAGTGCTGACATGTACTTGGACTGAATATTTTTATTTTGCAGGAGACCCCTGGGGAGTGAGGGGTCACAGGTGATGGGGGTGTGTTAATTTTTGTTTTTGTGTGTGTGTTTGGGGGTTTCATGTCATTGGCACCGACTCACGTTCCTTAGACTTCACAGACTTAAAGGTGAGCACACCTGTCCCTCACCTGTCTGAATGTTTTTCTGTACATATATATATATATATATATATATATATATATATATATATATATATATATAAATTCATCTAAAATAAATACCCAAAACCTCTTTGTCTGCCTCATACCGGTTTCAAACATTTGTTTTCCTTTAAACTTCTCTTTTTATAAAGATTTTATTTAACATTTTTATAATCTGCCTGAATTGAAGCTGATTATGTTATTCTCTTTCTCACGCACACACACACACACACACACACACACACACACACACACACACACAACTGTGAGACCATCAGAGTGTAAAAAAGAAGACGTTTCCATGACGACACATTTTATTTACACGTTTGCACGTACAGACACTTTATTTGTCTCTCAGCTCATTTGAGTCTGCTCACACACACACACACACACACACACACACACACACACACATAGTGTCACACCAGGGTCCCCCAGCTTCAGTCAACAGGCCCCTGGAAGATGAGTTTGATGTGGCCCTGCTCACCTGTCAGCCAGGTGCCACAGAAGGGGCAAGCGGCATGGAAGGCATGGGTGCCGTGGGGTAATGGGATCTGGCTCCACCCCCCCACAGTCTTCTCTGAGCAAACATGGCCACACGGGCAAAAAGCATGAGTGGGAGGTCCTGCGTCCAGGTACAGCCCCCCCTCACAGCCTAGCCAGAGTGGAACATAGGGGCCAACACGGCGGCACATGGGACACTCCCTCTCTCCAGTGCTGGGGGGGGCAGTTCCCACAGGGCCAGCAGGGCCCTTTTCCTTCCTGTAGCCCCAGTTGTGGTATCCGTGTACATGACCGCAGTTCATGTACACCCACGGCTGCTTCTTATCCACAATCTCTCGCTGAGCCAGACTTGGGAACGCCAGCGTGTTGAAGCCCACTGGACACTGTGGCCGGGCTGCGTTTAATTCCTGCCGCAGAGACTCTAACTGCTTCAGGGTCGGGGTGTGGCGCAGGCCTGCAGGGGTCCGCCACAACAGTGTGGCCCCACAGAGGTCAATAAGAGAGCCGTCCTGGAGAGTGTTTGACTCGTTCTCTACCTGTGGAAGGAACAAAGGTATTTACCCTACAGCTGCTCTCTACCTGTCCCCTAAATGAGCAGCAGATGGCACTGTTCCATACATTTCAGACCATCATCATCATCATCATCTTTATCTTCGTCATAATTGTCACATTCATCACGATCATCACTTACATCTACTTACTAACTGACTCACTCACTGACTCATTTGCAGACTCACAGGACTCACTTATTACAGGACTCATTTTAGCATCTACCCCCACTCCTTACCAGTTTTCCTCTCTGCTGGGCAGAGCGAGTCTCCCTCAGAGCAAACACGTTTCCACACACAGAGATTTCCCTCCACACACCAGGCGCAGGTTCACACACAAACTCTCCTGCTGGGTGCATCACAAGTACACCATTTGTGGTCAAACCGTCCATCAGCCCATCAGATGTCCGCCATTTAGCTGCACGTTCCTGTGAAAACCACAGATATGACACACACGCACACACGCGGTAAGTGGTCTGTTGGTGACCTGTAAGTAACCTGTAAGAGATCGATAAGTGGTCTGTGATTGACCTGTTAGTGATCTGTAGGTGATCTGTTTGTGATCTAAGTGATCTGTTAGTGATCTGTCTGTGATTGGTAAGTGGTCTGTTAGTGACCTGTAAATGATTGGTAAGTAGTCTGTTAGTGAACCGTTACTTCCCTGTTTGTGATCTGTCAGTGATCTGTGAGGGATCTCTTGGTGATCTGTTAAAGATCTGAGTCATCTGTTAGTGAGCTGTGAGTCATCTGTCAGTGATCTGTGAGTTACCTTTTAGTGATCTGCGTCATCTTTTGGTGATCTGTTAGTAATCTCTCAGTGTTCTGTTAGTAATCTCTCAGTGATCTGTTAGTGATCTCTCAGTGATCTGTTAGTAATCTCTCAGTGATCTGTTAGTAATCTCTCAGTGATCTGTTAGTAATCTCTCAGTGTTCTGTTAGTAATCTCTTAGTGATCTGTTTGTGATCTCTCAGTGATCTGTTAGTAATCTCTCAGTGATCTGTTAGTAATCTCTCAGTGATCTGTTAGTAATCTCTCAGTGATCTGTTAGTAATCTCTTTGTGATCTGTTAGTAATCTCTCAGTGATCTGTTAGTAATCTCTTTGTGATCTGTTAGTGATCTGTTGTTGTTCAGTCAGTGATCTGGTAGTGATCAGCATCCTGTCATCATGGTAACCCTCTACTCACCCCCAGGAAGATGTTCTTGGAGGAGTCGAAGCCTGCTGCGTAGATCCGAGCTGTGTAGGGGGCGCTGCGATCACACATGATGCGACAGGCGTAGCGAGAGATGGTGCTCTGAGCCGACTGACCTACACCCCCACCCTCACCCGCCCCCCCACCCTGACCACTGCTACCTGCCGTATCCGTCACAACAAAGTCAATCATACTCTCTGTAGAGCGCCCAATCTGGAGAGGGAGGGGGGGGGTTCATTATTAGAAGTTCATGAAGAACTCAATATCTAAACTTTTTCTTTATAAAATGAAAACAGATCAACTTCAACAAAGTACGATAGTATCACACAAATCAGTGTACGGTGTGTGTGTGTGTGTGTGTGTGTGTGTGTGTGTGTGTGTGTGTGTGTGTGTGTGTGTGTGCGCACTGACCTGGAACATGTCTGTGTTGGTGTCGTGTGTGTACTCCACGATGACAGAGTGACTCCGTGACAGAGTGTATGAAATACTGTGCTGGCTTTTGTTGCTAAGTGCCTGCAAACAGGAAAACATGATTACATGATCACATGATTACATGATCCCATGACGATGATTACCTGATGCAGGTCACATGATTACCTGAACTAGGTCACTTGACACAGGTCACTTGATATAGTGACTCACCTTTGACACCAGGGGGGTGGACACATTATGAATAACATCAGGTCTGACTCCGTTTGCTTTTGGTCTTTTGTAGAGAGCCAGACGACTTCTTCTGCGACCTTTGTCTCCATTAACCAGAGAGCCATTGTGTCTGAAAAACAATAATCAAACGTTATTTACATGAAAGTACAGAGTGTTATACCATCAAAACCCAGAACTTTAATAACCACAGAGAATGATGCTGATCTGACTGATCCTGATCCAAACAAATCTGATCTAAATTATCTTGATCTTACTGTGACCACTCGCCCATTTTAACCTTTAATAAGGTTCTAAAAAAATCTGGGCAGTGTCTGGTTCTGGTTTGTTTTTTCTCCGTCCCACTGAGACCTGATCCAGGTGTATCTTTTTTTATTTAACCTTTATTTAACCAGGTTAGTCCAATTGAGATTAGCAGATCTCTTTTTCAAGGGAGACCTGACCATGAATGGCAGCAATACACAGTTTTACAAACAGTCACATAGACACAGAACAGTACAAATAAGTAAATAAGGTAATGTAGGTCCACAATTAGTTAAAACAGTGACATTCAGAAAGTCTGTAGTCCAGGATTTTTACTGGTGCAGAGAACCTAAAGGCCTTCTTTCCCAATTCAGTACAGACACTAGGATCAACAAACTGTATCAAGCTCAATGGTCTCAGGTTATGTAATCTGACCTTTAAGATTAATAAGGAGGAAATATAGTCTGGGATTTTACCAAGAATGGCTTTGTAGATGAACAAGTACCAATGCCCAAGACGACATGCACTCAAAGAAGCCCAACTGACTTCAGAGTATAAAGTGCAGTGATGAGTGAGAAATCCACAGTTTGTGAGAAATCTCAGAGCTCCTTGATACACATTGTCCAATATGTGCAGACTCTGAGCAGAGGCATCCATGTATAGAAAATCACCATAATCAAGAATAGGTAATAACGTAGACTCAACCAGTCTCTTTTAAACATTAAAAGAAAAACAAGATTTGCTTATGTAATAAAACTAAGTAAAACTTTCAGCTTTCTGGTAGCTTTTCATCAGGTTTCCAATGACTCCAGCTGAACTGCAGTCTCACCCTAAGATGATGAGCTCCCCATACTTGATGGGCTCCTTGTCGTCAAGGAAAACTCCGTTGTGGGGCTGAGAGCTGGAGCCCAGAGGGGGGGACGGCTGGCTCTTGTTGCAGGATGGTCTCAGCTCCAGAGATGGGGGGGGACACAGCGCCTCTGAGCTGCCCTCCAAAACCATGCCCACCGGCCTCAGCTGGGGCACACTGCTGCTGAAGAGAGACAGATCCCTGTAATTACCCCATGGTTACATTAGTTACCCTGAACAGTCAGTAATCAGATAGTTAAACCTTCACAATCAGTAACCAAATAACTAAACCTAAACAGTCAGTTATCAGATAACTAAAATCTTCACGAGTGTGGACAGCCAAGAGGCTCAGGTGTGTAGTAAACAGAGGTAAACAGGTAAACAGAGACCACAGTCCAGCACTCACTGGTTCCCTTCAGCCTTTCGAAACACACACACACACACACACACACATACACACACACACACACACACACACACACACACACACACACACAAACAAAGTCAGATGGTCTCTCAGGTTGTTAGTCTATTATTAATCAGAGGTGGGTTGGACATCCTACACTGTAAAAAAAAAAAATAAAAAAAACCTGTGAGCTTTGTTCTGCTGTGAGAGGGTTAGATAATCTCACTGATATACAACTACACTACTGCACAACTACACAACACAAATACACTACTGCACAAATAAGCATACACAATACTAAACAAATATACAAATACAATACTAAAAAAAAATCATAACTACATGGCTACACTGTTCAACTATTACAAAACTACACAACAGCAACCATCTGAAGCTCAACATAAGCAAGACCAAGGAGCTGGTAGTGGACTACAGGAGGAAGAGGAGACCCCCTGCCCATGTTACCATCCATGGGGAGGATGTGGAGAGGGTGGACTCCTACAAGTACCTTGGGGTTCAAATCAACAACAAACTAGGCTGGTCCACCAACATTGAGGCCGTCTACAGGTAGGGTCAGAGCAGACTGTTTTTCCTGAGGAGATTCAGGTCCTCTGTGTCTGCAGCAGACTCCTGAAGACCTTCTACCAGTCTGTGGTGGCCAGTGCACTGTTCTCTGTTGTGGTGTTCTGGGGGGTGCCATCAAGACCGGTGAGGCCAGCATGCTGAACAAGCTGGTGAGGAAGGCCTGCTCTGTGGTCAGACTAGAACTGGACAGTTTGGAGTCAGTGGCTGAAAGCAGGATATAGGACAAGATGGAAGACATCCTGGATACCGAGGAGGAGGAGAGGGGCTTAGCAGAATTAAAAATTACCACCAAACTTGTTACCAAACATTAATTCCATTTAAATGTTAAAAATGTTTGGTATGTCTCTGGGAACTCATCCTGTCCTGCTATTAACTGATCCTCCCGTTATACGAGTATGAGAAGTTTACTCGCACGCGCACACACACACACACACACACACACACACACACACACACACACACACACACACACACACACACACACACACACAAACAAACAAACAAACACACAAACATACACACACACACAAACAGCCCTACCCCCTCTGCCCATCAGCCAATCACGTTCATGCTGTCTTGTACAGATCCCTGTCATAGGTACCAGGGATGACTGACAGGCTAACAGCCTCTCACATAACTCTGTTATCTGTTGGACAAGTTGACTGACATCAGGAAAAACTCGGTTACGGCCATAACAGTGCCTTTTTATTTAAGTTTAACTTTCTATAACTGAATATAACAGGAACAAAGACATGTAACCCAATCCATGAGAATAAGTGAAGATATTTTGTTCTCTGACAGGAGGTCTGCTACAGTTCTACTCTACAATTTCATTTAGCAGACGCTTTATTCCAGAGCGACGCACAACACAAGCAAGAATTTAAACAGGAAGAAAAAACCTTAGTTGGTGCGAAGAAATGCTTCAAGTTAGTTGGGCCACAGGTACTCTGCCATCACGTGCCCAAAGAAGCCCCCCCCCCCACACACACACACACACACCTTTTGTCTTTTTTTCTTTTTTTTGTAGTATTCCATCTAAATAATGCAACTGAAACCACAAACACATGTAATTGAACATCGTACAACAGCAATATCGTTCAACATTCAACAACATTCAATATTCAGTGCTTCCATTCACAGTCTGAGACCTTCTGAATCATTCGACCCCTGAGGACAAAGAGAAGAAGGGTCAGATGAAGGTCCTTAGTGTTCTCTGAACAGGTGAGTCCTCAGACGTCTCTTAAAAGTAGAAGGGGACTCTGTGGATCATGTGGAGTTGGGTAATTCATTCCACCATTTAGGAACAACAGATTTAGAGCCATGCTGGGCTGGGAGCACCTGGCGTCTCTCACAGGCAGAGCGTAGTGGGCCAGAGGGAGCATAGACCTGCATGAAGGACTCCAGGAAGGCAAGAGCTGTTCTTGTCACTGTTTTGTAAGCCAGAAGAAGAGCTTTGAATTTGCTGCCAATGGAAGCCAGTGAAGAGAGATTAACTGTGGGGTGACGTGTGTCTGATTGAAGGCATTAAGTAGTGAGGCAAAACGATGCATTTGGACATGGAGGATGATTACTAGTAATTTCATTAAATCAAAGTAGTCAAGTATTATTTAAATACTGGTCATTTTAATTATTATGGAATAAGAGTTCAGACATGTAGTTACACTCAGACAGATATTCAGGTTCAGCACTCTTTACACCAGACCTGGGCATTTTATGGCCTGCAGGCTGCATCTGGCCCTTTGGTTCATTCTGACTGGCCCACGTAAGGTTAAATAGAAATGACAAAATAAACGTATTTTCTAATTTTACCTCATGCATAGACTGAGTGAGCATTGCTTTTATTTTGAAGTTGTGTTGCAGGCAGGTGAAAGGAAGACTAGCCCCAAAAATGTCAACAAAAAGAAGAAAGGTAGATGCCAAATGCAGGGCTTTCAACAAAACATGGACTACTAAGTATTTATTTACTGAAGTCAGAGATAAAGCCGTGTGTTTAGTTTGTGGAGAGCAGACTGCCATGTCCAAAGACTACAATTTGAGTTGGCATTACCAGACGAAGCACGCTGAGAAACACCGAAACTTGATTGATGCTGAAATGGTGCGAACGTTGGAATCTTTGCTGGCTAAGCTAGAAAAGCAGCAAGGCTGTCTTACCACGTGTCACACATCCAGGGAAGCAGCAACCAAGACCAGCTTTGTGCTTTCATACGAATTTGCCAAAGACAGTAAGCCATTCTCGGAGGGGGAATTCGTGAAAGAGTGCTTGGTGGACTTTGCAATGCTAATACGTCCTGAAAAACAAGCATTTCAGCAAGTCCTACTGTCCAGGCAAACCATGACCAGAAGGATCGAGGACATTGTGGGAACTCTGGAGCTTCAGCTACAACGTGAAGTGGCAGGTTTTGACTTTTTCTCCTAGGCTTTGGACAAGAGCTGTGATGTCGGTGACACAGCCCAGTTACTTGTATTTATCCGTGAGATAATGGACTTCCTCTAAGTAGTTAATATGGTGACCACTGAGTATGAAAAGTGTCCAGAGTTCTACACTCTTGCCTGTTCTGAGTGTGGCAGCTCAGAAATAAAATTGCAGAAGTATGCCATTCGGGACAGCATAAAACTTAGACTTAGAATGACTTTAATATCATTCTGTATACAGCAGGTGAATACAGGGTGAATTTCATTTGCAAATGCCACAATTTTTCAGGATACAGATATAGTGCAAAAAGACAAGTAAGGTGCAAAATGTAACATGCAGTGGTAAGGTGCGGCAGGTAATAGTAAGGTGCATTCATGAGAAGAAGTAGCAGCAGCAGTCATATGTATGGTAGCAGGGAGTATGTATTTGGCAGTAAAAAAATGGGCTAAATAAATAAAGGTGACCAGTAATTAAAAAAAGGCAGAGGAAGGGAGGTAGGACGACAGATCCATGAACCATAGACCTGTCGTCTGATTTATTAGAGGTTAGCCTCTTGAGATGCTACATCTCGTTTTCAGGAGGGACCTCATGTCTAAATGGGTGTGGTGATCATTTTATAGAAGTATAATCAATGATGTTCTGACTGAAAATAAAAATTTATGGTAGTGACGAACTCATGGATGCCCAGACCACAAGTGCATCCCTACCATATTTGTCTCCATTAAGTGTAGGTGTGTTAAAGGTCTCTTGAGATGTGACATCCCATTTTCAGAGGAACCTCATGCCTATGTGCTGATTAAAAATAGATACTGTAGATGTATTGATCATGGATAAGGAGATCAGGCTAATATCTACATTAACAGCTATAATGATAGTGGGAATGGAATGTTCCTAATGAAATGGCCAAATATGCATCATGTCTATAGCTGCAGCAGCAGGCAGTCTCCACCAAGGATCCCAGGCCACCTACAAGACAAGAGCCAGAGACGAGTACAGGAGCAGACAAAAGGGGCGAAGGCAGATGTGGAGAGAGATTGAGAAAGAGAGATAAAGCCCAATGTGCCAGATCCCCCCCGGCAGCCTAGGCCTATTGCATCTAAACTATGGTTCTAATTTACGAACTTATTAATGGACTATAAGCTGGTCCCTAACTGAAAGCTTTATCAAAGAGGAATGTTTTAAGTCTAACCTTAAAGGTAGAGAGGAATTCTGCCTCCCGAACTGTGGTCGGTAAATGGTTCCAGAGAAGGGGAGCCTGATAACTGAAGGCTCTACCTCCCATACTACTTTTGTAGATTGATGGTACCACAAGCAGGCCAGCATTTTGGGAGCGTAATGTTATAGAGGGGTTGTATGGCACTACAAGCTGTCTAAGATAGACTGGTGCTTGTCCACTGAGAGCTTTATAGGTAAGGAGAAGAATCTTGAATTCTATTCTATATTTTATGGGAAGCCAATGCAGAGAAGCTAATACAGGAGTAATGTGGTCTCTTCTCCTAGTTCCAGTCAGTACACGTGCTGCAGCATTTTGGACCAGCTGAAGCATCTTAAGCGACTTGCTGGGACAGCCTGAAAGCAGGGAATTACAACAGTCCAGTCTAGAGGTAACAAAAGCATGGACTAGCTTTTCAGCATCGCTCTGGGACAGGATAGGCCTGATTTTAGCGATGTTACGAAGATGAAAAAAGGCTGTTTTTGAAATTTGCTTTATGTGAGAGTTAAAGGATAAATCCTGATCAAATAGGACCCCCAGATTTCTAACAGTTGTGCTTGGTGTCAGGCTTATGCCGTCTATGTCAATTAAATCACCAGAGAGAGCTTCTCTAAGGTGTTGAGGGCCCAGCACAATGATCTCTGTCTTGTCTAAGTTCAGAAGAAGAAAATTTCTGGCCATCCAGGTTTGGATGTCCTTTAAACAAGCATCTAGTGTAAATAATTGGTTTGTCTCACCTGGCTTCAGTGATACATAAAACTGTGTATCATCAGCGTAGCCGTGAAAATTAACAGAGTATTTCCTTGTGATATTACCAAGGGGAAGCATATATAGAGAAGAGAGTCTGACCTAGCACTGAGCCTTGAGGAACTCTATAACTTACTTTAGTGTACACAGAGGACTTGTTCACGTGTGCAAACTGAAATCTATCAGATAAGTAGGACTTAAACCAATTTAAGGCAGTCCCTGTAATCCCAAGTAATGTCTCTAATCTCTGTATAAGAACACCATGATCAATGGTGTCGAAAGCAGCACTAAGATCTCACAAAAAAAGTACAGAGAGAAGTCCTTCATCTGAAGCGGAAAGTAGATCGTTGGTTACTTTAACTAAAGCAGTCCCTGTGCTGTGATGAGCTCTAAATCCTGACTGAAAGTCCTCAAGCAGGCTGTTGTCTTGAAGGAAGTCACACAACTGGTCAGCCACTACTTTCTCCAGGATCTTTGAAGCAAATGGAAGGTTTGAAACAGGCCTGTAGTTAGCTAAAGTTCCTGAATCAATGTTAGGTTTTTTAAGGAGAGGGTTGATTACTGCTGTTTTAAAAGACTGTGGCACGTAGTCTGGTAATAGAGATATATTTACAGTCTCCAGTAAGGATGGACAGACTAGGGGAAAGACCTCCTTGAACAGTTTAGTTGGGATTGGGTCTAAAAGGCCGGTTGATGATTTAGAGGAGGAGACAAGAGAATTTAGCTCCTGAAGGCTAATTGTGGAGAAACAGTCTAACTCAGGTCTGACTACTTCTACATTTAGTGGTACGGCAGGATCAGATGAAGACAGGGAGTTGCTAATTTTATCTCTAATTTTCAGAATTTTATCATTAAAAAAGCTCATAAAGTCCTCACAGCTCAGTGCTAGAGGAATCACAGGCTCAATCGAGCTCTGGCTCTGTGTCAGCCTGGCTACAGTGCTGAAAGGTATCTGGGGTTGTTTTTATTTTCTTCAATTAGTGAGGAGTAATAGGCAGCTCTGGCATGTCTTAAGGCTGTCATGTAGTTATAATGACTTTCCCGCCAAAGTATCTGTTACTCCTCCCTTTTATCAGAGCGCCACATTCTCTCTAATTTACAGGTTGTTTGTTTAAGTGTATGAGTTTCTGAGTTAAACCAAGGAGCTGTCCTCTGACGTTTACTTTTTTGTCTCCAAAGTGGATCTTAGTAGACTGGCCGAGTCATCAACAAGCTGATCCAGCTGAGAGGGGCTAAAGCTAATATCACAGTAATCAGTTAGCCAATTTATAGAGTTAAAGGCAGCAGGAATGGCCTCTTTAAATTTAGCCACGGCACCACCAGACAGATTTCTACTGCTCACAATTTTGCTGCAAAACACAGAATCCTCCAAGAGGATGCTAAAAGTTACTAAGAAATGGTCGGATAAAAATGGATTTTCCGGAAAAACTTTTAGTTCATTAATATCAAGGCCATATGCTAGAACCAAATCAAGAGTATGATTGAAATGATGGGTAGCTTCACTAACAGACTGAATAAAGCCAACTGAGTCTATT
>CM061165.1:275000-302500 GCA_030710495.1 Labroides dimidiatus | reverse complement strand
TTACTTGTCCTTTTTTGTCTCTGTTTATATCCCGGTTTTGTCTTTATTATCACTACTATTTTCTATCTATCGTTCCTGTTCTGTATCTGTTATTACTCCTGTTCTGTCTCCATAATTAATTTAGTTTTGTCTCTGATTTTTTCCTGTTTTTTATTTGTTCCTTCCTGTTTTTTTCCCTGATATTAATACTGTTCTGTCCTCATTTTATTCCTGTTTTGTCCATTTTTATTTTCCTGTTTTGTCTGTTCATTTTCCTGTTTTGTCCCTGTTAGTTTTCCTGTTTGTCTCTGTTATTATTATTTTGCTGTATCTGTTGTAACTCCTGTTCTGTCTCTGTTTTTATTCCTGTTTTGTCTTTATTATTTTTCCAGTTTTGTCTTTTTTAAATTCCTTTTCAATCTCTGTTATTGTTCCTTATTTGTCTCTGATTTTATTCTTGTTTTGTATTTTCCTATTCCTGTTCTGATATTTTTCCTGTATTTCTCTGTTATTATTCAAGTTCTGTCATTGTTTTAATTCCTGTTCCGCTTTATAATGTATGTTTTGTCGCTGTCATTATTATTGTTCTGTCTTTGTTTTTATTCCTGTTCTGTCTCTGTTATATTTGTTTTGTTTCTGTTTAAATACATGTTCTGTCTCTGTTTTATTTCTGTTCTGTCTCTGTTATTATCTATTTTGTCTCAGTTATTATTCCTGTTCTGTCACTGTTTTTACTCCTGTTTTGTCTTCATTTTTCTGTATTGTTTCTGTATTATTCAAGTTCTGTAATTTTCCTTTTTTTTATCTGTTATCATTCAAGTTCTGTTTCTGTTATTTTTTTCTTTTCTGTCTCTGTTATTATTCATGTTCTGTCTCTGTTATTAATCCTGTTCTGTCACTGTTATTATTCATGTGTTATCTGTTATTGTATATGATATGCAGGGTTGCAGTGGATTGTGTTGTCTCGGGAGATGGAAATGTGTTTTTATTTTCAGGCCTAGTTGAAACATGTTTGGAAAAATATTGAAGAGAATAAAACATGAAGGTGATCATCCTGCTGCTTCTGCTGGTTGTAATGCTAGATGGCATAAACAGGAGCCATGTTTAGCTGTTTCATACACTGAATCCTCAACCGAAGCTTGAGTCAACATTTGTTTTTTAGCAACATTATTTCCCTGGTGTGTTGTTTCAATGTGCAGTACGCAGGATGGTTTTTACACAGGGGAATCCTACACGTGCACGCACGGACGCACGCACACACACACACACACACACACACACACACACACACACACACACACACACACACACAGACACACACACACACACAGCAGTGATGTAGAGGTAAATAACGGAGGCTTGCAGCTTCCTAAAACAATCCGCTTAAGTATAAATAATGAATCCCAGTTTGCTCGTGTCTAAAACCAACGAATGACCTCATCAGTAACATCAGCTGATCAAAGGTGATCAATCTCTACAATAAAGGTGACTCTAACCTCCATCACTAAGAGACTGCAGGCCAGCTGCTCTCACACACACCTGCCCGCCCGCCCACACACACACACACACACACACACACACACACACACACACACACACACACACACACACACAGTATTTACCCGCTGATTTTTGCTACAAAGAGGTCCGGACCGATGCTGGTCTGAATGTGATCCGGCTCTGGGTGTGTTAGTCCGTCTGTCCGCGCGCGGCCTGGTCTGCCTGAAGACGGAGAACAGCAGTGATGAAGAGCGGGTAGGACGAGGAAGAGGAGGAGGAGGGGCGTAGAGCATCAGCAGAACGAGCCTCTCCTCCGCTCACGTTACACCAGAGACAGAGACACATTCAATGCTGCTCGGAAAATACAGCACCGTGACACGCCCCTATGTGTTACTTAACCATGTCTCTCTCTCTCTCTCTCTCTCTCTCTCTCTCTCTCTCTCTCTCTCTCTCTCTCTCTGTGTGTGTGTGTGTGTGTGTGTGTGTGTGTGTGTGTGTGTGTGTGTGTGTGTGTGTGTGTGTGTGTGTGTAAAAACCCGTCACGTGTACATCCTGGTGCATTTCAGTGGTTTAAGTTAATCTGAGGCTTCTTTTCTTGTTTGGTCTTTGAATGCATCACATGCAGCAGACAGAAGGAGCTGCTCTTCATCATCAACTCCTTCTCCTCGTCTGGTTGTCACACAGACCCAAAGAGACCCTGTTTTATATCTCAGAATCAGAATCAGAAATACTTTACTAATCCGAGGGGGAAATTTGGTATCACTGTTGCTCTTTACATAGTACAGCAGTTGGGAGTAAGATGGAGTAGGATAACAAAATAAGTGATAAGATAAACAACAGGATAAGCAATAAAATAATAACAAGCAGTAAGTACCAGTAATGAGCAATAAGTACTAAATGGGATAAACAAGATAGATAGAAGAAACTATTTACATTATAGGTAGGCAAGAACAGTGTTAAACAGGTATTGCACTTGTAATCTGTGTTAAACTGATACTACATTTAATGAGCAGTATGACCTTCATGGAGCAGTAATGAACAGTATTAAACTGATATTGCACCTAGTGAAATGTCTTAAACAAATATTGCACTTTAAACAAATACTGCACTAAACAAGTAGGCCTATTGCATATTGAACAGATATGTCAAAACAGGTATTGCAAAGTGTATTAACAGATACAGCATGTAATCCAGTGTTTGATATAAAGGGACGCATTATGAAGCCTGATGGCCACAGGCGGGAATGACCTCCTGTGTCTTTCAGTGGTGCTTCATGGGAGGGTCAGTCTTGCACTGAAAGCGCTCCTGTGACCAGCCAGTACACTGTGGAGTGGATGTTGGACTTTATCCAAGATGCATCGCAATTTTGACACCATCCTCCTCTCTGACACCACCGTCAGAGAGTCAAGCTCCACCCTGATAGGGTCACTGGCCTTGCAGATGGGTTTGTTGAGTCTGTTAGCGTCAGGTTCTGCTCGCACCACGCAACAGTCACCCACCACAGCCCTGTGCTCGGCCTCCTCACCCCTGCTGATGCATCCAACCACAGCCGAGTTGTCAAAAAAAAAGAAAACTTCTGAAGGTGGCAGGACTCTGTGTTGTAACTGAAGTCAGTGGTGTAGAGGGTGAACATAAAGGGAGACTTAATTGTCCCCTGTGGAACTCCGGTGCTGCTGACCACTCTGTCTGACTTGCAGTGTGTAAGGCATATATACTGTGGTCTGCCAGACAGGTAGTCAACAATCCATGAGATGAGAGGAGCATCAACCTGCATTGCTGCCATCTTCTCACCCTGTAGAGCCAGTTGTATGGTGTCAAAAGCATTAGAAAAGTCAAAGAATATGACCCTCTCAGTGCTGTTCGGCTTGTCCAGGTGGTCATAGATGAGGTTTAGTTAACTCCTAGTTGGGGCTGGTCAGCGAACTGGGAGGGATTTAAAAGAGGTATGAATGTTGGCAAGAGCAGGTCCAGGATGAGTCTCTCCATAGTCTTCATGATGTGGGACGCCAGTGCCACTGGTCTGTTGTCCTTGGTATCACTGGAGTGGTCTTTGGTACAGAAAACAATGCAGGAAGTCTTCCACAGACCCTTTGGAGACCGGGGCTCATGCTAAAGATGTGATGGAGTACTTCACAGAGCTAGGGGGGCACATGCTTTAGCTGACACCATCAGGGCCTGCAGCCTTACCTGCACAGCATCTCATCAGCTGTCTTCTAACCTGGTCAGCGGTATAAATCTTATATCAACCTGTTTTTATATACATCTAGCATTTAACTGTTTATATACTTTTTATATGAAACTGTTTTTATATATCTCATATTAACCTGTGTTTATATACATCTTATATTAACCTGTATTTATATACATCTTATATTAACCTGTATTTATATACATTTTAAATGAAACTGTTTATATACATCTCATATTAACCTGTTTATATAAATCTTATATTTTACTGTTTATATACATCTTATAATAACCTGTGTTTTTTTATAGCTCTTATATTAAACTGTGTAGTATTGTGCAGTTTTTCATGACTGAAGTTATATCATGTTGTATTTTAAACCCAGTGGTGGGCAAAGTTGGTTCTGATTATAGTCAAATATAACTAACCCATCAATACAAAGTTTCATAAAACAAACTGTTAAATATAAACCCTTCTCTCGACAGAGAACCGATTTTAAGGTATTCAAAGTGTTTTAAATGACTGAGTGCAGCCTCGACCCGCATGTAGAGCCTCAGTTTGTCCACCAGAGGGCGATCGCTGTAAATGATAGTGAAGGCGCGCTCTCCTGACGTAATTACTGTGCGCCCCGGCTCATCTAGGCTGCAGATGAGGTGAGCTGTGACCGACAGGTGAGTCTGATGGTGTTACTTGGACCCCCCAGCTGCTAGCCCGAATCTCAGCAGGCAGTCGTGATGCCGGAGGAGGGGGACTCCCCCTCAGCTGCAGCTGTGGGGCCCGGTGAGGACCGGAAACACGGTGACGGTCTGTGCTACGTGTCCGTGTTTTGCTGCCTGCTGCTCGCGTGCTCCTACGTGGGCAGTCTGTACGTGTGGAGGAGTCATCTGCCCAGGTAAGAACATGTTACCGTGATACTGACTGTATGAGAACAGACAGTTGAGTTACATACCTGTAACGACTGTGTAGTGTGTAGTAAGAGTGTAGGAATGTCACCTGCACAGACAACACACTGATGCCTCTCTGTATGACCTCCACCTGGTGTGCCTGAGCCGTACAGTGGGTGATTTATTTACCTGTACACCTGTAGTTTGCTCCTCTGTACAGACACTTCAAGTAGGGTCAGGGGTACGGGGGAATAATCCCAGAGTCACTGCCCGAGTCCTTTTCAGATCACTTCCCTTAAACCCAACAGAACCCGTCACTGGGGCAAGGACAGGTGTAAGTAGTCAGGTAAAGGCAACAGAGGCGTTTGGACAGTGTTCCCGGCTGTGACTCTGCAGCGTGAAAATACAGTCTACTATACCTTGACTGCAAGTACTGCTAATTTTTAAAATTATGATGCACCGATACAGAAATTTGGGCCAATACCAATATCCGATATTTATAGTTTTGTTATGGTCAATTACAGATATTTATCGACATATCGATATATGTTTAAAATAATATGCTTCTGAGATTATAAAATTGTCTATAGACTGAAAATCATTTAAATTGAATTTTTAAACATCTTCCTTTATTGTCACTTTCAAATAAATGTTACAGGGTTACCATAAACACAAGTAACCAACAGCTTTACTTTTTAGCAACCCTCACAAGTTGTAGCAAGTGTGTAATTAAACTCAACTCACAAAAGTCCTGTGAGAAAGTCTGGATCATAAATTACAAAAGAGATCATAAATCATAATAATATCCTGAAAAAGTTGTCTTAACAAGTTACCAGTATTCATGGCAACCCCCGACAGATGTAAACATTGGTTGGTAATATTGACCTAGTTTTACTTATTGGACCGATATCAATAAGTTAAAAAATGTCAAACATCCACAAATACTGATATCAATGCCAATATATTGTGCATCCCTAATCGAAATGTAGTAAAATGCAATTTTCAATCACAATAGATGCAATTAAAATGAATACATAAAAGTTTCAAGTACACAGACGCAACCTTACATGACATGCATGCAGTAGGTGGCAGGGGAGCAGGGGGTGAAGAAAACATCTTCAGCCATGCTAATTTGTTGTGATGTTGACATCTTTTAAATGGCCTCAACAGAAGAACCGAGAGAGGACACAGAAGAGGCCACTTTGGTGTCAAAGAGGAATAGCATGTTGGTTATCTGGCTCTATTTTGTATTTAGGAGTGAAGATGCAGCACAGCGTGAGGAATTATGTAAAACAGAAACCAAAAATACAGAAACACAGACATACAGAACTACAGAAATACACAAACAGACATGATGACAGTGATGATGATAGTGATAATGATGATAATGGTGACAATGATGATGATGAAGATCATGATGATAACTAATTATGAAGATGATGATGGTGACAAAGATGATGATGGTGATGATGATGGTGACGATGGTTTTCCTTGTGTTTCAGAGATCACCCCACAGTGATAAAGAGACGTTTTACCAGCGTTCTGATTGTGTCTGGTCTTTCTCCTGTGTTTGTTTGGGTTTGGAGAGAGTTTACAGGAGTCACAGTAAGACACACACACACACACACACACACACACACACACACACACTCACACTCACACTCACATAATACCTTTCTGAGGCTGCTGAACAACACTGTGATGGCATTTTATTTATTGTGTGTCTGTGTTTTTGTGTTTGTGTGTGTGTTTGACAGACCAGCTCATCATTTCTGGCTCTCATGGGGATCCGGTTTGAAGGTTTGATCCCAGCCATCGTTCTCCCTCTGCTGCTCACCATGGTGAGAAATGACCTGCTTTGATGATGAAATGAAGATGTAAGCAGATTGAAAGTGTCAGGTGCGTGTGTGTGAATATGGGTGTGTGTGCGTGTGTGTGTGTGTGTGTGTGTGTGTGTGTGTGTGTGTGTGTGTGTGTGTGTGTGTGTGTGTGTGTGTGTGTGTGGACCAGTAAAAGCTGCTTTTTTTTCATATTTCATTAAATGAGAATGCTTTCTCGTCAAGCTGAGTCCACCTAGAGTCTGAACCACTATGGATCTGGGTAGTTTTGAACCTACATATGGTTCTGTGTTCCAGGTTCTCTTTCTTGGCCCCCTCATGCAGCTCGCCCTTGACTGTCCCTGGACCTTCATGGACGGGATCCGTGTGGCCTTAGGTCAGAGCCCATTGACCCTGTTTTACCCCGATGATGTCATACACACTGTGTGTCTTCTATGCGTTTATGTTGTTCTGTGTGTCCCGTGTAGACCCATGGTTCTGGACCCTGTGTCTCAGTGACATGCGTTGGTTGAGAAACCAGGTGGTGGCCCCCCTCACAGAGGAGCTGGTCTTTAGGGCCTGCATGCTGCCCATGTTGGTCCCCTGTGCTGGACCTTCTACTGCCATCCTCACCTGCCCACTTTTCTTTGGAGTCGGTGAGTTCTGACCATATTTGACTCTAGGTTCGCTGGATCCAGATTCCCTGGATTAGGTTTACAGTCACCTGCCAGGGGCAGGTAACTCTCCTGAGGCCTCATGTCCAAAGAGTTCATATACACAAAAACATGGCGTACACTGTTTTTAAACGCAAAGTTCAGATGTATTAAAAGTGAAATGACCTTGGAAATGTGCGGTGCCTCATGCCAACTTCATGGCTAACATATGCACATTTCTACAGCTTTTGTTCCCTTGGCAACACTTAGGGGTGATGCTGGGAAGCCATTATAGTAAATAAATGTGAGAGCATTGTCCTCAGACTGAGTGATGTGCACATCACAGGCACAATAACAATTAACACTGATGAATATTAACATCATCGTGTCTGCAACTACATGAGTGGATATAAAAGCATGTGCCAAGTGGTGCAAAAAATGTTTAAAGCAATGGCTGCTTTAGCAGTGTTAGAAGACATTGTAAATGGAGCAATAAGATGAGAGCATGTGTTCAGAGACAGGATTTAGAGGAACATGAGGCAACTGGCTTGACAAAGCATTCAGCTCACTGCAACAAACTAATTTTAACTGCAAATGAAATACCCCATTAGCTTAAACATTGATCGCCCCAAAATTAACACACACACAAAAAAAAAAGATTCCCAAACGTAATAAGAAGGTATGCGTTTTCACCCTTAACGTCAGACAATCTTTTTCAACCTGTAAGTGTCCCTGTTTGGTTTAAGTCCGACTGCACTCCGTTGATCTCCTGTACAATAATCCTCAGTCCCAGAAAGAAGAAAAAAACTAAAGTACTCCAATTTTTGCTATTTGGTCCGACAAAAAATAAGCTGGCCAAACAACACATCCACAAAACAGAAAATTTGTATTTTTTCCAGGCGAGTCTGGCAGACACACTCCAGCATGAAGAAGATCCAGCCCTCTGGTTGGAGTAAATCACCCTGACAGCTTTATCTTTAAACGCAGTTATGTTTCCTTTGTACCTTACATATGCAGACACACAATTTCCTTTACTCAAACCCACTGCGTCCTGTGTTTGCAGACAAACTCTGAGCTGCTTCATTCAGCTTTCCAGCTGTTTTTTCTGTTCTTAAATTAATGACTTTATATCATTACTCTTAACATCCATTCTTTTACAGTTAAAAACAGTTTTTATCATAGCATTGATACAAATCAGTTTCTCTTGACATTACCTCTGTAATGTTGTCACAACCGGTTGGTACCAGTTGACTTCTTTTTCACATCTGCTAGTGTGCAGTTCTCTGACATTTGCTTATGACAGAGGACAGCATGCCATAGTGCTCATTTTTGCATGTCTCCACTTCAGCGAGTAGCACCTTAAATTTGCTTTCCTTGAAATCCTTTTTTGTCAGTCAAACTCAACCTTTTTTAAATTTTCTGATCATGCAGAGAGGGGAGTCTCAGGTGCAGGGTTCACTGAAGTATGCTTTGCGTATTTAAGATAATCCTTTATTGATCCCCAGAGGGGAAATTCAGGATTCATTTATATGGAGGCGTGGACAGGGAGGGGAGGTGCCGGATCAGATAGGTTTCCATTCAAGTCAATGTGTCAACTTACACTTGATCCGTTCCGTTGGAGTTTAGCTAAGTGGCTGGTCCGACAGGTCAAAGCTAATCTGCAGCCATCCTAAGATGAAAAGGAGAAACAAATGGTAGCAAAAATAGTCAAAGGAACAATCAAGGTTTGATACTGAATGTTACCTTCTCAGGAAACATCTGTGAAAGCTTTTAAACAAGAAACACAACCAGCCTGAAAATCAAGACCTACAGCAAGATTAGCAAACAGTTCTCAAACAATATAAGAAGATAAAAAAAGCTTCAGTGCAATAGGAATGACTTCATGAACATGGAAAAGGCAATAGACCAAAACTGTTTCTGGAAACTGTGGAAAAATGTAACCCCACATATTAAAATAAGATCTCTATACAAATGAAAATGTTTGGAAAAACTGCTTCTCTAATTTGTATCAGAATCCAGAAGAAGTGAGTTTAAACAAACAGTAGACATCCATAATAAACAAAGTGACACAATCTTTAGAGAGGCAGGCAGCTTTAACTTAACCGAGGGAGGGTCAATGATCTTGAGGATGGGGAAAGGGCCTATGTACAGTGGTGCGAGCTGACGTGAGTCAACTTCAAGCGCGAGGTCCCGAGAGGAGAGCCAGACCTTCTGCCCCAGCTGGTAGTCAGGTGCCAGGGAGCGGTGGAGGTCCACCAGCCTCTTGTTCCGGTCCGCTGTCCACTGCAGGGCATCCCAAGCATTCCTCCAGACTGCCTTGATGTGCCTCTCCTGAGATGGAAACACTGGAGGCTGGTATCCAAAACAAGTCATGAATGGTGACATACCTGTGGCAGTGCTGGTGTGTGCATATTCCACCCAAGGCAGAAAGGAGCTCCAGGACGCCGGGTTTTGCGCAGCCACACACCTGAGAGCCGCCTCAAGGCTCTGATTTGCACGCTCTGTCTGGCCATTGGTCTGGGGATGGAAACCAGAAGACAGGCTGGCTGCTGCACCCACAGCCGAACAGAACTCCTTCCAAACTCGGGACGTGAACTGGGGACCTCGGTCAGACATTATCAACAGGATTTCCATGCAGTCTGAACACATGCTGAACCAACAGATTAGCTGTCTCGAGGGCTGCAGGGAGTTTGGGGAGGGGGATGTAGTGCACCATCTTAGAGAAATAGTCGATAACAGTGAGAATGACTGTGCTACCTTCCAAGGGGGGGGCAGGCCTGTGATGAAATCCACAGCTATGTGAGACCAGGGGTGGCTGGGAGTGGGTAGGGGGCGCAGCAGGCAGCTGATGGGAGGCCTTTCCTCTAGCGCAGACAGAGCAGGCAAGGACAAAATCTCAGGTGTCTCGGGAAATGCTGGGCCACTAGAAGTGCTGCTGCAAGAACTGCAGGGTGCGAGGAACTCCAGGATGGCAGGTAAGTTTGGACAAATGACCCCACTGGAGAACTCGGGAACGGGAGGACTCGGGAACAAATAGCTTGTCTTGGGGTCCAGTCCTGGGGTCTGGCTGTCATCTCTGGGCCTCCTTGACTACCTGCTCGATCTCCTAGTTGGCAGCTCCAACGAAACAGGTGTCGGGCAAGATGGGCTCGGGCTCCTCCCGAGCCTGAGGAGGAGCATAAAGGCGGGAAAGGGCATCCGGTTTAACGTTCTTGGGACCAGGTTAGTAAGAGAGGATGAAGTTAAACCGGCTCAGGAACAGAGACCAGCTTGCTTGTCGAGGGTTGAGTCTTTTAGCCATGCAAAGGGTAAGCCAGGTTCTTATGATCAGTCCAGATAATGAAAGGCTCCTTAGTTCCTTCCAACCAGTCCCTCCACTCCTGCAGAGCCCACACAACAGCCAACAACTCTCTATTGCCAATGTCATACTTCCTCTCTGTGGATAACAACCGGCAAGAAAAAAAGGCACAGGGGGGAATCCTCTGGGTTTGGGGGTCCCGCTGGGAAAGAATGGCTCCAACTCCAGAGTCCGAGGCATCCACCTCCACGATGAACTGGACATCAGTATTGGGATGTCTGAGCACAGGCGCACTAACGAAGAGGGTCTTAAGGTGGGAGAAAGCTGCAGCAGCATCGTCGGACCACAGGAAGGGAGTGGCGAGTGGGGAGATGGGTGAAAGGGCCGGCCACTGTAATCCTTGATAAACCTCTGGTAAAAGTTGGCGAATCCGAGGTAATGCTGCAGCTCTTTGCAGTTGATGGGTGGAGGCGAGTCAGCCACTGCTTTGATCTTGGTGGGATCTGTTTGCAACTGTCCCTTAGCGATGAGATAACCCAGAAAATGGACAGAGGGGACATTGAACTCACACTTCTCAGGTTTAACTAAGAGTCGATTCTCTAGGAGGTGCTACAGGACAGCGCGGACATGGCATTTATGCTCGGGAGGGGTGCGGGAAAAAATCAGAATGTCATCCAAGTAGATGAACCCAAATCTGTTTAACATATCTCGGAAGAGGTCTGTCATAAGTGACTGGAAGACAGCCGGGGCGTTAGTGAGGCCAAAATGCATAACTTTGTATTCAAAGTGCCCTAACGGAGTGTTGAAGGCCGTCTTCCATTCATCTCTCTCACGGATGCGAATCAGGTGGTATGTATTCCTAAGATCCAACTCAGTGAATACTCGGGCTTCACACAAAGGCTCAAAAGAGGGGTCCATAAGGGGCAAAGGTGACTTGTCCTTAACGGTGATATTGTTCAGACCCCTGTAGTCAATGCATGGACGGAGTGAGTCCTTCTTGGAGACGAAAAAGAAACCCACATCCACAGGAGAGGAGGAGGGACGGATGAACCCAGAGGCTAATGACACCTTCACATACGCCTCCATGGCATCTTTCTCGGGACGTGAAAAGTTGTACAGCCGACTGGTAGGGAGAGGGGCCCCGGGTAGCAGGTTGATGGCACAGTCATGTGGTCTGTGAGGGGGAAGGATGAGCGCCATGTCCTTACTAAACATCTGAGCTAGGGCGTGATACTCATGGGGAACTGCAGACAGGTCCTGGGGTGACTCAGGAGGAAGAGATGCTCTGGACGCGGGAACAGCTGACTGAAGGCGGTTGGCATGACAGAAGGTGCTCCAACTTAAACATGGGTGGGAAACTTAAATACAAAAAAGGACACACCACTAGTAATTCAAAACTTAATTTAATGTATTCAGGTGTATATTTACAATATCAAATATTTATTCAAAAACTGTTTTTCAGAGGTTCCCAGGTGTCAATCTTGTCTGTTAGTATTAGAGCAGGTGGAGAGCTGTTGAGCTGAGAGGGTTGTAGTCTGCTGTTTTTAACTTGTATTGTCCAATTCTTTTTCACAATATTGTCCTGACACCTGGTAGCTCTGTAAACTTTAGTTCTGCTTATTTTTGTGGATGAACAACATAGACTTTCAATTTAGTAACCATACAGTGTATTATTAAGTAAATTCAAAACATACCACAAAAGGTCACTGAAGACAGGAGTGACATCGCTACATAGCCGATAAAGAAGAAGCCTTCGAATGGCCAATAATCAGCTGGATCTTTGTATCTGGATGTTAAAAAAGGGCACTGAAAAGTCCTTACCTTACTGCTGGAATTATTTTTTTTTAACCACTTTTTCAAACAGCAATCTTGAAATGAAGATCCACTGTACTAGTAATGACAAATGCAGATTCAGATTTAATTTTTTACCCAGAAAATCTTATGGGAATGACCAGCCAATTATTATTGTGTACATCCACTGTATTACAAATACTGCAGGCCAATATGAAGAAAATTCATAGAGGAAATTCATGAGTTACTGTGCATTCTTTGAGTTTGAAAGGAGATGTTCAACACTTGTTTTGATTTGGCACCCTTGGACTCATTGTGCAGCTGTGTCAGGATGAGTGGCTTTAAAGGGATAGTTCCATTTTTTGTAAAGAGGGGTTGAATGAGGTGCAGTAAATTTGGGTCAGGATGCTCCCAGTTTATAGAAGCAGACAAATATCAACATGGAAGCGAAGTAATACTGCTGTGAATGGGGTCAGCAATGAGACTTATTTTAGCCACCTAAAAAATCAGTTGACTATGCATTGTTGAGTATTGTGATATCAGCACTTTTATTACTTCTGAAGGAATACTTCTACATTTTCATTTAGCAGACGCTTTGTCCGAAACAACATACAACATAAACAATAATTTAGACAAGAAAGAATTTATGAGGATTAAATAACTACACCTGATTTCTCATGGGCATGAGGTGAGTAGATAATTACTGTTTTTTTGTTTTTTTCATTTTGGCTGAATTGTTCCTTGAAGAAGCGATACAAGACTTTGTCTTAACAATGTACTCTGTCACATTTTGTTAAGTTACAATGAACAGTTAAATTGTTCCAACACATTGTTAATATAGTGCACACTTAAACTGATACTGACATGTGGCTTAAAAAATTCGTTGCAAACCCCATCCACAGCAGTACATGTCTTAGCCTCTGTGCGGGTCCTCCTGCCTGTCTTAACCTAAAACTACTTCAGAAAAGGGATCTGTCCCTTTAAACTCACAAACTGCATAGAAGAAGAAAATATTGAAGGGTTTGAGCCAGACTGGTGTCTTGGAGTTAGAATATTCTGTCTCTCTGTGTTTACATGGGCTTCCTCTCACAAAGAAATAATCTTCAGTTTTTAGAAAACAAAAGTTTGCTGACAAACTGGCAGTTATATGGTCACTAGTGTGCAAAGTATTCATCACTGTCTTTACATCAGGGTAACTGAAGATCTTGCGGCATGAGACTTTTCATTCCTGAAACTTCTGGATCATGAGGAGAACACACACAGACACACAAACAATATTAACCATTGGTTTACTGTTGGAGATATGAGCAATGCAAAACACTACTCATCAGCCTTACACAAAACATTCTCATTATGACTGACCTGAACTTAATTTCATAAATCCAGTCTCTGTAGGTCTTGCCTGTGTTTGCCTACCTGTCCCTGTGTTTACATCTGCAGCCCATCATCTGGTGACATCTTCTCACTCCTGGCTCTTCAGCCTCCTCATGGTCTCACAGGTGATGCTCTGCTGTGGGTCCTTTGCTGTGTGAAGAACAGTTTGGATACAGTGAAGAATATGCTAAAAGCACTGTATATACACAATGCTTTTCTGGTCTTATCAACCACTCAAAGCACTCTACAATACATAAGAATATTACATTTGATTCATAACACACGTGCAATTCAATCCCAGAGTGCTCACAGGCCCAAAAACAAACAAAATGGACTTCAAGCCTACACAGAGAGCTGCTGGTGGAAGTGTCTGCAAACTCCACAATACACTATCATTCACCCATTCACACATATTCATACTCTGATGGCAGGTGCTAACAGGCAGGGTGCAAACTGGCTCATTGGGGAGACCAAACCATTTACACAGTCATTTTAGGGCTGTCACTTTTTCAAATAATCAAATTTGAACGAATATAAAATGACCCGTTATTTGTTGCTCCGACAGCTTTGAATAAGAAGGTAGGGTAAAACATATAAATGATACTCAAGCCGAACAGCCCGTCATCATTATTTGCCAGAAACACAAATCTGTCAACTTGATCAGGACCAAGTGTGACAATCTTTTCGTTTACAATATTACATGTACGGTACACTTCATGCACGAGCACACGCACATGATCACTGTGACCGCTCCTCTCGACAGTTATTTTAAACAATAACGGGGTGTTAGAGGGCTGTGTGGGACCAAAACAACTTAACATGAGCCAAAAAGTCTCTAAAGTTATAATCCTGTTCTCTGTCTCACTCTACTGACTCTGATCAGAGCGTGCTGCATGTAAACAGATGTAGCAGTGTCTGCGGAGAGACCAGCGGAGGAGCGGCGCTTGGTTTGGACATGAAGCAGCGGGTTGTTGTATGCAGACAGAGGAGTTTCCTTCACATAGGCTGACATCTCAAGATTCGAATGGATAATTAGAATTTGAATATGAAATTTTCACCACATACTCGAAGCTCGAATAAAAAGTGACAGCCCCAAGTCATTTACATACCAATTCACAGCATCAGGGGAGACTTTGGATTCAGTGTCTTGCCCGAGGACCCTTCAACATTAGGACTGTGGAGGCAGGAATCAAACTGCTGACCCTCAATTTTTGGATGTTCTGTCTCCTGAGCCACAGTCACCCTATACACAGAAATCAGTGACGATACATCATACCTTTATTGTGTGCACAGTATATACAATACATACAGTATATCCTTATACATATTCCCGGTCCAATAAATACATCAGTACCTACATTCAGTTTACAAATACAGATACAGAAGCACTGGTTGTTAACTATTTGAAATCAAATTCTTGGGAAGGTTTATGTTATCTGCTATCCACTCTACACACACCCCAATGTTTACATTAACTTGAGATGAAACTAAAAATGTTTCACACACCATTAAGTTAATGAATCATATTAGGTCAATATGCATTTGGAAGTGTGTGAGTAGAGTAAAAGGGTGCTTACCTGCAGGCCAAATGAATTCCTCAAGTGAAGTTGCTGAAACTCCCAAGCCCACCAACATGCAGCAGCTCCTCTGGTAGTGCATTTCAGAAGTTGCTTCATTTGCAGCAGGAGGGGTAGAGGTGTGTGAGAGAGAGTGTGTGAGCTGGAAAAACAAGAGACAGTGCAGATTCTCAGATTCGTTTCCCAACAGTGCTGAATGATACTACTACATTAACATTATAACATATTACATCTGAACTGTAAGTAAAACAGCCAAATGTATTGGCTCAGTGCACAAAAATGTGTCTATCAACTTCTGGCATAAGAGTGTGCGGTTGTACACTTAAAGGAAGGTTGTGGCTTTATTTTAAACAAGATGCCTCCAAAACCTACCTCAGATCACAATCAGCGATGTACATCAGTTGTACAAGCTGAAACCTCATCCTTAAGTGTGTGTCAGGATTTGTTTTAAAGGGTTACAGGTACTTCAGCTATGATGCTCATGAGCGCTAGCTTAGCTCACGGCCTGTTAATACATGGAGCCACTGTATGACTGTCATGGCTTGTCCCTAGCTCCCATGTTGTTTTGCTGGTTTTCTGAAGCTCCATGGATTCCCCATATTATTTGATAGCATAATGCTAAGCAAGGATTGTCAAACAGAGCGGAAATGGGACATAAATCACATTCAGTGTTATCTTTTTCTGGCATTCACCATGCTCATAAGCTAGCTCACGATAATGGGACATGGGCGGTTTCCTCCTCGGCGTCAAAGTCGGTGAACATGGTGGAAGGTGATGTTTTTAACCGTTTCCGAGAGAATCTTTAGCGCAGATGACATAAAGTTTTTCACCAGAGCCTCTGGGTCGTCATGTGATTTCCGGGATGCCCGTAAAGATTAAATTTTCCCTCATGCTCCGTGCCTGGATGTCGAGGACTGTTTCTTTAAGGAACTTATTTTCATTTCAAAATAGGTTATTTCACAATGCTATTTCTTAGCTTCTTAATCGTGTTGGACAGGACCGGACTGATTAATGGCTCATTGAAGCCCCCATGACAATCCCATTCCAGCCAGCAAAGTTCAGCAGTGAGAAGAGAGATCAGTGTTTTTCTCTGCTGAAAACTATTAATGTTATTTATTTATTAGTGATGGTGGACACTGGAGCTGAACTATGGGACAAAAAAAGGACAGAAGAGCAAAGAAAGCTGAGAGTATGTCAATAAAATGACAGTGGGGAGCAACTGCTTATGGGAAGTGGGGTCTTTATCCCCCCAAAAATCATTAACTTTTCCAGAAAAGTCCTCACAGCCTCTGTCAACAATATTTTTGTCACTAAACAAGTTGCCTCAAATGTTCCTTTGCCTAAGAACTATACTTTACTACTAGTAGCTACCAACACAAACTTTAAAGAAGGAAAACAACAACTGAATTGAGTGGAAATTTATTACTTTAGTGATATTTTTTAAAATATGATTTCATTTTACTATCTGGTACATTAATAAAGTCAAATATCACCAAAGGCCCCCTCCCCCATCTAGAATTCCAGATTTCCGCCTGGACATTAAGGTACTAAAACTTGTGCAGTGTTGCACCAGCTCATGCTGAAAGCTCAAAACTTGGCATGACTTTTGCCCATAGACTGGTACACTGATTGAAAGAGGTTTTGGGATGCTATCTTATGTTACCAAGAAGAAATTAATTTTGAAAAAAAGTTTTTCATAGGCGGAGATGGATTTCTACATGTTCTAGCTCTATTTTTCTTACAACAGTGCACACAAATTTGATTATGACACTTCTGCAGGCAGCCCGTGAGCGTTGCTTTCATTTGATACCAAGTTCATGTTTGCGGTTGTGGAGATATTCAACACTTTTTGTGGAAATGTCGTCTTATGCAGGAAACCTGAAAATTCACCTGAAAATGTCTGTAAAAGTCCCCACCCAAAAAAAATCAGCTTGGCAACTACTAGAAATTTACCTTTGGGTCCCCTCTAACTCAAAAAATAGGTTGACAACCTGTACCCAGACATGTCCGCAAAAGTCTTAACGGAAGCACTTTTCAGAATTGTCCCCCTGATTATTGAATGACTGACCCATTGACTGACTGACTGACTGAGCCATTGACTGACTGACTCACTGACCTATTGGTTGACCGACAGACTCACTGACCCATTGATTGACCGAGTCACTGACCTATTGATTGATTGACTGACTCACTGACTTGTTGGTTGATTGACTGACTGACTCACTGATCCATTGATTGACTGATTCACTGAGTCATTGATTCACTGACTCACTGAGCCTTTTATTGACTGACTGACTGACTCAATGATCCATTGATTGGCTGACTTTGAGACTGACTTACTGAGCCATTGATTGACTGACTCACTGAGCCATAGATTGACTGACTGACTCACTGAGTCATTGACCCACCCACCCACCCATTGATTGACTGATTGATCGATAATTCGATCCTTGGCTCACCAGTAACTGTCTGTGTCTTTCTTTCAGCTCACTTCCATCATGTGATTGAGCTGCTCAGGTTCAGACAGGGGACTCTGTCGGGGATCTTTCTGTCTGCAGGTGAGCTCAGGTGTTGGTTGTTATGGTGTTTGTTACCTGTGTGGTCAGCTAATGATGTTCTCTGGTTCTTCAGTGTTCCAGTTCTCCTACACAGCAGTGTTTGGAGCATACACAGCCTTCATCTTCATCAGGACAGGTGAGCAGCTCTTACAACACCTAACATCCTGTATAGTTCAGGGATTTAAGTCAACTGCATCATTTTTGGAGGCTTGATTGAAAATTAGGATAATGATCATCTGTAACATGCCAGTTTACTGGCCCTAACTCACTGACTGACTAACTGGCTAACTAGCCACTGAGGTAACTAGTTAGTGTACTAACCCTCACAATGTGTCAGGTTCGGTTACCTGCAGCTGTAGACAAACACTCTCACAGAGTTCCTCTGCTTTAAACGCTAACCTTCAACAAAGCACTGGTGTTGGTGTATTAAGCAAGCACTAGCTTACTTTGTTGTAAGACCTGACTCAGCGGGAGAAGGGTTTAAACCTACAGGTACAGACTGACTCACCTTTTCACAACGTCAAACACCTGAGACATCTTAATAGTATCTGGTTCTCCATTGATACTCTCTTGGTGTTCTCAGAAACTTAGTGCTTCTTCTTTATGCTTCCAGGACACCTGATGGGTCCGGTCCTGTGCCACTCGTTCTGTAACTACATGGGTTTTCCTGCCATCAGCGCAGCGATGGATCATCCTCACCGTGTATCCGTCCTCATCTGTTACCTGCTTGGCGTCCTTCTCTTTCTCCTCTTCCTGTTCCCCTTCACTGACCCCGCCTACTATAGTCTCCCCACACCTGTCTGCACCCTCAGCTCCTCCCACAGCCCCCTCTGCCTCTCTTGATTGGATGCCCCTTCCTGTGATTGAGAGGAGTTCCCTTCAGGAGTGTCACATGAAGTAGATGGGGAGGAGTCACAGTCCAGGTGTGTCCACTGGGCCCTGACAGCGCTAACGAACAGTTGGGATCAGTTCCAATAGAGACTTAGGCATGGTCAGTGGACCCAGGTTATGTAACCTGTTAATAGGCTAATGTCTGAGAAGGTCAGTGATGTTAGAGGGATGGTCAGATGTTCAGATGTCAGTATCAGCAGATTGTGGTGAACGTCCAGGTCTAATCTACACCTGTTAAAAATAAGCATCACTGTTTATTGGGGGGGGGGGGGGGGGGGGGGGTAATACTAACTGCAAAAAAAGGAAAGAAACAGACCCTCATTTCAGAAGACTTCAGATGGTTTCAGCTCAGATCAAAAGCTCTGAACCAGCAGCTTCTAGGAATATATCAGATGATTTAAAACATCCATGTTATCCAGTAATTAATCCACAGACCTGTTTCACAGGTACCATGGTTGAAGACTAGTAACAACGGACAGGTATGGTGGTTAATGACAAGTAACATATGAGCAGCTTTTGTCTGAGTCACTTCCTGATCAGGTATAGCTCACCTGTTCTGTGTGAAGGGATGTTATTGATCAGCTGCTCTGACAAACTTTGGAAACACAAATCGTGAAGAACAGGCTGCTTTCACCTTCAGCAATAAGCGTGTGTGTGTGTGTGTGTGTGTGTGTGTGTGTGTGTGTGTGTAGGCTGAATGTGTGTAGTGTTTGTACGTGGCAGCCAGCAGGGGGCGTCAGAGCTCTGTCTCTCTGACTGAATCCTCTACGCTCTGTTTGTTTTTTTCACTGGTGGTCTGTAAGTCTCAGTTTTCAGTCTGACACAAACACTAAGAGAAATCTTTCTGTTCATCCTCTTCCTCAAACAACAAACAAACAACAAAACATATTTCTTATTTCTGTCTTTGGGAACGTGATTCAAATCCTCCACATGTTGTAACCTCTGCGTGTTCGACTGATTCTCTGCTCTCTGTCAGTTTGTGCCTCTGCTGTAAAAACAGATTTATTTATTCCATGTTTGGTGTTTAAATTACTGAGGGCACACACCCAGAGAGAGAGAGCACTGTAGAGTGTATTTTTGCTGATCAGCAGCTGCTATTTTAATATTTCACTCACAGAGAATCTAAAATATTCCACATGTTCAGCCAGAGATTCAGATTTTTGTACTGATGTCTATATTTTATAACCAGATGTATTTTGGAGTTGGATTACCTGTACAGGTGTGAGCATGGATTTATTTATCCTGAGTCGCATATTCCAGTTCAAACATGTTTCATTATGACAATCTTTGACAGAAACTTTCAATCTGGTCTGCAAATAAAATGTTTTTCTACAGTCTGTCTCTTCTCTCATTTATTCGATCTAACCTACAGATGCTGTGTGACATGTTCGTATGTGACATTCGAGCAAGGACAATCATCAGATGTAGAAACTGAAAATTGTTTCTGTTTGATGTTCGATATCAGCTCATTTAATACCAGATCAGCAGCATGTTCCTAACAGGTGGTTCAGAATCAACCAAATTCAAGGAGCTTTACTGTTATACTGGCACACATTTACACATGGATAGCTTGAAATGTCACCCTCAATGTCCTGATTTTTAAGCCTGATAAATAATTAAGCAAAAATATGTGAAAGCAGTCTGACAGCTTCGGGGTAGAAATGGGTAAAAAGTTCTGTGTTGATGAAAGAAAATGTATTCTGGAGTAACCTCTGAACAAAACAAGATGTTCCGGCCTTCAGGTGGCACCGAATTGAAAACAGACAAGACTCTGTAGAGTAGATCAATGCATTAATAAAAACAGACAAGACTCTGTAGAGTAGATCAATGCATTAATAAAAAGGGGCAACAGTTGATCAGTGGTACAGTCTTCATCTCTCAATCAGAAGGTCGAGGGTTCGATCCCAGCTCCTGCAGTCACATGTCAAAGTGTCCTTGAGCAATACACTGAACCTCTTATGGCTCCTGCTGTTGGTCAGTGGTGTGTGAATGGGTTAGAGTAAAACTGATGGTCCTCACAATGGTATTCCATTGGTATCACTGTGGATGGGTGAAAGACTAGCAGTGTAAAACGCTTTGAAAGACTAGAATATATAGCTATATAAGTACTGGTCTATTTGGTCCATTAACCAAAAAGAGACATGACTCTGTAGTGGAGATCACTGCATTAATACAAACAGACATGACTCTGTAGTGGAGATCACTGCATTAATACAAACAGACATGACTCTGTAGTGGAGATCACTGCATTAATACAAACAGACATGACTCTGTAGTGGAGATCGCTGCATTAATACAAACAGACATGACTCTGTAGTGGAGATCGCTGCATTAATACAAACAGACATGACTCTGTAGTGGAGGTCACTGCATTAAAAACAAATGATTCTGTAGTCGAGATCACTGCATTAAAAACAAACGATTCTGTAGTGGAGATCACTGCATTAATAAAAACCGACATGACTCTGTAGTGGAGATCACTGCATTAATAAAAACCGACATGACTCTGTAGTGGAGATCACTGCATAATTAAAACAGACATGGCCCTGTAGTGGAGATCACTGCATTAATACAAACAGACATGGCTCTGTAGTGGAGATCACTGCATTAATAAAAACACACATGACTCTGTAGTGGAGATCGCTGCATTAATAAAAACAGACATGACCCTGTAGTGAAGATCACTGCATTATAAAAACAGACATGACTCTGTAGTGGAGATCACTGCATTATAAAAACAGACATGACTCTGTAGTGGAGATCACTGCATTAATAAAAACACACATGACTCTGTAGTGGAGATCACTGCATTATAAAAACAGACATGACTCTGTAGTGGAGATCACTGCATTAATAAAAACACACATGACTCTGTAGTGGAGATCACTGCATTATAAAAACAGACATGACTCTGTAGTGGAGATCACTGCATTAATAAAAACAGACATGACTCTGTAGTGGAGATCACTGCATTATAAAAACAGACATGACTCTGTAGTGGAGATCACTGCATTAATAAAAACACACATGACTCTGTAGTGGAGATCACTGCATTATAAAAACAGACATGACTCTGTAGTGGAGATCACTGCATTAATAAAAACACACATGACTCTGTAGTGGAGATCACTGCATTAATAAAAACACACATGACTCTGTAGTGGAGATCACTGCATTATAAAAACAGACATGGCCCTGTAGTGGAGATCACTGCATTAATACAAACAGACATGGCTCTGTAGTGGAGATCACTGCATTAATAAAAACACACATGACTCTGTAGTGGAGATCGCTGCATTAATAAAAACAGACATGACTCTGTAGTGGAGATCACTGCATTATAAAAACAGACATGACTCTGTAGTGGAGATCACTGCATTATAAAAACACACATGACTCTGTAGTGGAGATCACTGCATTATAAAAACACACATGACTCTGTAGTGGAGATCACTGCATTATAAAAACACACATGACTCTGTAGTGGAGATCACTGCATTAATAAAAACACACATGACTCTGTAGTGGAGATCACTGCATTATAAAAACAGACATGACTCTGTAGTGGAGATCACTGCATTATAAAAACAGACATGACTGTAGTGCAGATCACTGGTCTCATGGTTCACACATTTACAGTAGGATGTTAGAGAAGACATCAGATTGAAAGTGAGCGGACATTTCTTATTAAAGAAGAAGGTTTCAGTTCAACATCTGGTATCATGATCTTTGGTTTAACTTCAAAAAAAGCATTTAATGATCTATATCCTTTAAATGATGTGTTCATGAGCAGCATTCTAAGTCTTGAAGGATTATGGTTTGTAAAAGTTGCAGAACACTTATAGAGCACCATTTCTTTTTAGGAGAACATATGCAGACTGGAAATCTAGGTTTTGTAGTGAGCAGTACATCTCTGCACTGTGCAGGTTTGAGGCTGAAGTATAGATAAAGACGTGATTCCTTCAATCTCTCATTAGGAGGAGAAGAGGAGGCTCCTCAGCATTCACACGACCTTGTTTATGTTTTTAAAGTCATGGCTCTTCTCTGCAGGATGAAAAATATTGTGAAGGAATTTCTGCTTGCTTGGATCAGACTCTTCCTCCTCCTTCAGGCTCCGAGCTGTGGGTGGGAACAGAAAGCAGCAACACAGATGCTCAATGTGGATCTGATTTGTCTTGTTTGATGAGTCAGAGTTTAGGAGCATGATGTTTGAGTTTGATGAATATTTTAGTAAAAGTTCCTGCTTGGTGAGTTACGCTGACTTTCACTGATGGTTCTCCAAGAACTCTTTGTCACAGTTCTTTCTCCTGTTGGTGCCCTGAAACTGATGTGCGATTTCTGACAGTTTTGGTTTGAGAGGTTGTTTCTCTGACTCTGTCACAGATACATGCAGCTCAGTTTTACCTGCTCTCACTTGTCAGCAGAGCTAATTGCTGATGGGTGAGTCACTCGTGGAATAACACAAAAAGTGGTTTAGAGAGTGTGAAGTGACCTTTGACCCCCCTCCGGCAGCTGCCAGCCCCCTCTGAGCTGAAAGTAAATGTATATACATTGGTGATAATCGAATTTGGAGGGAATCTGAGCTCTGATACACGGAGACGACCTCAACCCTGTGCTCCTGGCCTCTTCCTAACAGGAAGTTCTTGTGCAGGATTCCTCCTGCTCCACTGTTTCTAATGACAATCTTCAGAGGTCAGACTGCTCCTCAGTAGGAGCTGAGCACATAAACACAGAGAGCAGCTTCACTCAACAACCTCCCACAGTGAAACTGAATCCACAGACTGGGATAACTGAAGCAAGACGACATGAAGACCAGGTCCTAACACAGCTAAAGCCCCAAAACGACCAGATATGATACACCCACAGTGTAGTTGTGCATGAACAAGCACAAATGAATGAGTTAATATTTTTATGAACAGTGAACTGAACCATTTAGTTGTAATCTCATGAAGGGAATGTGTGCGTAGTTCACTCCTGGAGCAGTGAATAACCGCTCATTGAGAGGTGTTGATAAGTGCCGAGAGGTGATGGGAGGAGCCAAGAGATAGATAAAGTCGGCATCACTTCATAGTTGGGGGAGGGGCTTTTTGTGGGGGAAAACAATCGTTCCTCCACCCTTTAGTAAGATACAGACAAGAGTCTGATCCTATCAGACTGATTTTTTATTGTATTTATCCCTCTTAATTGCCCGTAAAGAATCAGTGTATGAAATGTTAGCAGTTAGCATAAATATCTGATTTTGAAATCTGTGCACTAACTATGTTGCAAAGAGGGGGAAAGAATTGTTTTCACCCTCAGAAAGCTCCACCTCCAACTATGACATGGCGCCAACTGTATCTGTGCCAAACAGCAACCTCGGGTCAGATAATATGAGACTATGCTGAAGTGCTAAAATCTGCAGTTCATCGAGTGTCTGCTTGAGGCTGGCTCTGGAAGTACCGGAAGTCACAAACACACCAAGACAAAAAATACAGTTTTCACAGCAGAAATAAACGTGTTTACAGCCTGGAACAAAGAATGTCTCCCATCTTAATCGTTAATTTTGCTAATGGCACGCACTGTACGGGGAGTCATTTTGTTTTTCTAACTCAGCAGTTTAGACAATATTAAGATTGCCACTTCGTTCAATCAGAGGCACAGCTCAGCTCTTGTGACTGCAGGGCGACCTGTCGCTGTTACTGTGGAGACTCAAAGCATATCTCAATTCTAATATGGCCGCACTGGTCGTCTTGCTTTAAAAATCTGTTTCAGAAACAGATGGGTGATGTCGCGGAGGCTACGTGCATTAATTATACAGTCTATGATCTGTCCTGAGAGGTGATGGGAGGAGCCGAGAGATGCCAAGCGTTGTTTTACAGCAGCAGAAGTCAGATCTACAACAACACTCTCTGTTGCATTCATGCATAAAGCATGGCTCAATCTGCAGACAGTTCACACACTACAGTTAGCAGCAGCAGCAGCAGGGCATGTGGGACCAGCAGTGGATTTGAACATTTGCTGAAGTGAACAGATTGTAAACACAAAGGCTAATGGGAGACATTAGCCTACAGGGATTTATTATTTTTAGGAACAGGCTTGAGGGAAAGGGAATAAAGCATAGACAGCTCTAGAACTTGTGGCAAAAAAATGAGTTTAAACTAGTTGTGACAGATGGTGTGACTGAACTTTGAGCTCACTTTTTGTATGAGCTGACAGAACCATGCCCACAGAGCCCAGTTGGTCCATATAATACACCACAGAGCTCTGATATGGTTGTATATAAAGACCTTGTTATATGTGAGTGTACTCAGGCCTCGTTTATACGACAACACTTCACAGCGTTTCACACGGAAAGAGGGACTGAAAACATTGTAGTATGTATACAAGGCCTGTAAGTGGCGATATAACTGTAGAGTCTTTTGGTAGTCTGCCAATGAAGAAGAGGTGGGCTGATTGTCTGGTGTATATACAGTGTATCACAAAAGTGAGTACACCCCTAAGAGACTACACCCCTCAATGTCCAAATTGAGCACTGCTTGTCATTTTCCCTCCAAAATGTGATGGTCTGGGGCTGCATGAGGGCAGGAGGTGTTGGGGAGTTACATTTCATTGAGGGAAACATGAACTCTGGCAAAGCGTGTCTCCAGACCTAAATCCAGTAGAACATCTCTGGGTCATCCTCAAGCAGAAGGTGGAGGTGCCCAAAGTCTCCATTATCCGCCCGCTCTGTGATGTCATCATGGAGGAGTGGAAGAGCATTCCAGTGACAACCCGTGAAGCTCTGGTAAACTCAATGCCCAGGAGAGTAAAGGCAGTTCTGGAAAATAATGGTGGCCAAACAAAAAACTAAGACATTAGAAACTTTCACCAAGGGGTGTACTCACTTTTGTTACCAGGGGTTTAGCTATTAATGGCTATATTTTGAGTTATTTTGAGAGAAAAATCAATTTACACTGTTATATAAGCTGCACACAGACTACTTTTCATTGTGTCAAAGTGTCATTTCGTCAGTGTTGTCCCATGAAAAGATTTACTTAAATATCTGCAGAAATGTGAGGGGTGTGCTCACTTTTGTGATACACTGTATTAAATGCGTCTAATCTGAGTGCAGAAGTGGAGCAACAGATGCACATTTTGTTTAAAGGCAGTCAGCAGATTCAGCAGCACAAGCATAACATGATAGTCTACCATTTAACCGTTGTTGTTGTTGTCCAGTTCGTAAAAGTTCCCACAAAGAAAGTGGAATGCACACGCTCAAAACAGAGCATGACGTCATTGTTTTCACTGAAAACTCTGGCTTGCTGTTTATACGGCAACAGAGGCTGCAGCGTTTCAGAAAAATTCCACTCTGGAGGGCGTTTTAAAAAAGTTGCGTTTGAGGTCGATTGAAACGCCATTTCCGTTTCGTAGAGGCCGAAACGCAACAAAACTTTTGCGTTTCACCCTGATACAGTTGTTGTAAAAACAAGGCCTCAGTAGAGCAGAAATCCTACTCCAGCAGACACGGCTGGTAATGAGCCCATCATACCTTAGAGATCTGCCTGAATCTTCAGGAGGATCCAGCTTTCTGAGAGAAAGACCGGATATGGTGGACTGACCCCATGGTTCACCCCCTTAACACAGGAAGATAAAAATACCCTGCTGAGAAAACCATCTCTCTCTCTCTCACACGCACACACACACACACACACACACACACATACACACACACACACACACACACACACACACTAAGACTGAAGCACATACAGTAAGACTTTGAAAAATGTGTCCTTTAAAAGCAGACAACCCTACAACCAATACACTCACACAGAAACTCACACTTCACACACACATATACACACACATTCACTCAGTCACTTCCTGTTGTATTCTCGGATCAGCCGGAGCATGAGAACATCTGAGAGCAGATTAGGCTGACCACAAATATCTCAGATAAAACACACACAAGCACACACACATGGACACACAGACACAGACATTCCAGCTCCACAAGTTATGTGTGTGTTGGTGTGTGTGTGTGTTGGTGTGTGTGTGTACGTGTGAACGTGTGTGTGTGTAGCTGAAATTGGACAGTTTAAGTTGGATTTAATGGTTGAACCTCCCCAGGGTCCTTTATGGTAAACATGTCCCACAGAGCAGCTGGATCCAAACCAAGACCTACATAACCCCCCTCCCCAGCTTTACACACACACACACACACACACACACACACACACACACACACACACACACACACACACATACAGATACTCAAACTTAAAGATGCTTCTCTCTTCAGAGCTGAAGTTGTGTCTGTGTACCTGGAGATCTTTAGAGGACACCAACCAGATTGAAAGAAAGGAGGATCAGAGGTCATGCTGATATTTGATTTGACCTCTGACCTTTGACCTTCAGACTCTTATCAGTGGACGCTGAAGTGGAGGTGTGTGTGCAGACATTTCTGTGTTATCGGTTTAAAAGGACAGACAGGGTCAGCTGCTGAGCTAAAAGTTTGAGTGAAGTCTTTATGAGGATTCGTGTTGTACATCCAGAATCAAAGCTTCAGCTGCTTTCTGAGTCTCAAGATACCAGCATACCACCTTTAAACCCTCTGCTCCTCGTTTAAAGACAAACACAATGACACAGGGTTGAGTTGGGCTAAATCCACTCTCTGTTTACTCACTGTGGACTCCATATCACTCTGAGAAAACAAAGACCCAGAGTGTCACTACGTGATATCTTGGTTCATATAAAGTGATAGTCTGGATTAAATCCTATTTCATTATTGAGAGAGTTTCAGAATAAAAGCTGTAGCTGTTCACGTTGTTTTGTCCTGACATCTGTCGGGTGAAGATTGATGGATAAAATCTGATGACAGATTGTAAAAATCTGATGTCTGGATCTTAAACTAACAGGAACACACTGAGCTAAAGTTAGAAGCAGCTCAGCTCCGAGCCCCCCCGACTTCCTGTGTACTCAAATAGACTAAAAACTAATAGAGACGCTCTGCAGAGATGAGAATCCACCAGTGA
>CM061165.1:0-270000 GCA_030710495.1 Labroides dimidiatus | reverse complement strand
ACACACACACACACACACACACACACACACACACACACACACACACACACACACACACACACACACAGCACTCCAAAAATATAAAGTCCTCTCCTCAGCCCCCTCCCCTCTGCCCTCCCCTGTTCTCCTCTCTGCTGGCTGGGGTTGGGGACGTGTTGCAGCTCTCAGATCAGTTTGTGAGGGGCCGACTGAGTACAAGCAGAGCAGAGAAACAAAGAGAGAAAAAAGTTTGGATGAAGAGAGAGGTTTGGGTTGAAGAGGTTCAAAAAGTTACAGACAGAAAGGGGAGACAAGAGAGAGGGAGGCTGTGGATGAGTGAAGGTAGAGAGAGGGAGAGTCAGGGGTGAGTGAAGGTACAGAGATATTCAGGATGAGCTCCCTGGTGAGCAGGACCTCGGCTCAGCTCTTTGCCTCCCTGTTGGCTCTGCTCTGTGGTCTGTGCTGTGTTCTGGGTCAGGACCTCAGAGAGACGGATGCTCTCTGCAACGGGGATGGCTGCTTCGTGGTGTACTTCCAGAGAAATACTTTCCTGGACTCCTGGAGGGCCTGCAAGAAGAGAGGAGGAAACCTGGCTACTATCAAACACAAACGGGATGCAGCTACCATCACCTCTCTCTTCACCAACCTGGACCTCCGACACTCTCGCACTAAGGTCCAGGTCTGGATCGGCCTGCAGCGCCAGCCTCGCCAGTGCACCTCCACCCGCCCACTGAGGGGCTTCTCCTGGACCACGGGAGACCAGGACACAGAGTTCACAAACTGGCTCAGAGAGGACTCTCCCAATACCTGCTCTGTGTCCCGGTGTGTGGTGATGAGCTACAACACTCAGGATCATAATGACAACTTAAAGTGGCTAGACGGAGCATGCTCAGTGACGATGGATGGTTTTCTGTGTCATTATGCCTTTGAAGGAATGTGTCCACCCCTGTGGAGCGAGGGGGCAGGTAATGCCCTTTACAGCACACCTTTCAACCTCCTCAGCACCCTGCTGACTCACGTACCCTTTGGATCTACAGCCATGGTGCCATGTCCTGTAGGCATGGAGAAGGAGCAGTCTGTGCTGTGCGTGCTCAGAGAAGACGGCACAGTGGGGTGGTCCAGAGAGCCCCCTCTTTGTTCCGGCCCTCCTCTTCCTCAGAACTGGTGTGAGCATGATAATGGAGGATGCGAACATTACTGTAAACCTGCAGGAGATCACCCCCACTGCGAGTGTGCAGATGGGTATCAGCTCGGGGACGACGGTCAATCCTGTGAACTCTCAGACGTCTGTCGGGACGCCCCCTGTGAGTTTGAGTGCCTGCCCCTCTCAGATGGGTACCGCTGTGCCTGTCCTGAGGGCTACATGCTGGCACCTGACGATCGAGGTTGTGTGGATGTGGATGAGTGTTTGCAGAGTCCGTGTGACCAGCTCTGTGTGAATACCCTGGGGTCCTTCAAATGTCAGTGTTGGGAGGGGTACCAACCTGATGAGGCAGGGGGCTGCGAGGAGGTAGATGAGTGTGTCAGTAACCCATGTGAACACGTCTGTGAGAAAATGGTGGGCTCTCATCTCTGCCACTGCCACCTGGGTTACTCCCCGATGCCCGAGGACCCAAGCAGATGTCAGGATGACGATGAGTGTCGGATCCCGGGTACCTGTGAGCAGATGTGTGTGAACTATGAGGGAGCTTTTGAGTGTTTCTGTGTGGATGGCTACGAGCTCAGGGCCGATCAGTCCACATGTCGACGGAGAGGTGAGGAGGACACACAGTCTGCTGCCACCCCTGTGTTTCCCTGGGGCACCCACCAGCCTGTGTGGGACCCTGAGTATGAGTGGACACCCCAGCAGAGCCACACAGACTGGCCTCCAGAAGAGGAGCCATCCCCAGACTGGCTGACTGATCCACCCAGAGTCCAAGAACCTGATGTGATTTGGGTTACCAGCTCCCCCCAGGATGAGCTGTTTGATTCAGAGGAGGAAGAGGAGCAAGAGGGAGGATCAGATACTGGGGGGGTATACCTGATGGAGTCAGACCTGAAGATTTTACCAACAACTATGTACCTCACACCTCCACCCACCACCCTGACGCTTGGCTGGTCCGATGAAAGCGAAGGTGAGGAGACCACCACTGCACCCCCCATCCTCTCCACTTCCACCATCTCAGGGGGGGCCTGGAGTTGGTGGGCAGATCTAACCACTTCCAGACAGGAACCAAAATATCCAGATGATCCCATCACGGACCACAATAAGCACACAAATTCCAGCAGTCACAGTGATGGGGAGCAGCACCCCCTCAGGGAAAACTCCGAGCTCCCAGAAGAAGGGCCTGAGGAGGAGGAGCTGGAGGAGATCACACGCTCCCAGGACCCCGCCGTTCCCACCCAGCTCCCCTCCTCCAAGCTTTCCCCCAGTGAGGGAGGAGGGACCAGGAATACGCTGGATCCAGAGGAGGAGAAGGAACTGGCACAGGAGCAGAGCAGCACCTGGCTCCTGGTGGGCCTCCTGGTGCCTCTCTGCATCTTTATTGTGGTGATGGTGGCTCTGGGCATCGTGTACTGCACCCACGGTGCCGTCCAGACCCGAAACAAGAACGCTACAGACTGCTACCACTGGATCTCTGGAGCCCACGATAAACAGGGAGCTGCTGGGGTCAAGACCCAGGTCTGACCCCTGAGAGAGGGACTGAGAGTTAGAAAAACAGACTCTGATCCAGTGCTGGAGTGATAGATGGAACAGAAGGACTAGCTGATCCTCTTTGGGGTATCTGTAAGATACAAACACTGACACATGTCTTAAAACTTTCCATTTCTTTACCTTGATTATGTTTTTATGAAGACCACACTGTGATCATGATGAACTCTGAAAGAGGGACCCAGACTCTGTCACAGCAGCAACAGCCTATAAACAGATAATCTGCTTGAAGTCTCACTGTGCTGCATTTTAAGAGTTTGACCAAAGCTTCTGTCTGAATATCTCTTGTCCTGTATTTATGATGTTTTATTCCTGTAACTCTTCAATTAGGATGTTTTTTTGAGGCTCATAAACCTGCTGATATGCAGAGGAATGTCAGTGTGCGCATGGGAACAATTTACAGCACCTCAGAGGTCAAAGGTCGACTGTGAGCATAGAGCTGCTGGTTGATGACACGCCAATCAGTCATCCTCATGAACTGGTTCATCCTCTGCAGCCTTGATCCAAAACCCTGACCCACTTCATCCTCAAAGCGTCCTGAACGGATGTCATCCAGCTGTGGCAGCCTGCAGACACAGCGGCTTGAAGCAGATCTGTCACAGTTTACACACTGTGAAATAATCCCAGGTCATATCAGGAGGACAGTGAGGGACACTTCTCTGAGGTTCTGATGAATTTAAGGAATGAAACAAATAAAATGTACTGATCATTTCAAAGTGGATTCAAAAAAGTGGGTTAAGATGAAATGTTCATTGTTTTATAGCAGACTGTGAATACCAAACTGATTTTATGTTTCCTGTAAAAGCTGCAGATTAAAGATCTGACAGAGGTTTGGTGTGAGTGTATATAATTCATCTGCTGTCTGTTATAAACTCCTCTGCTCCTCTAAATATGCAGACAGGTTTGTGTCTGAGGACACTGGGTGGACACCAGGAGTGTTTGACACCCAAGTGAGATGGGTTTAATGTGTGTTAATCACAGATTAAATCACATTTATATAATCTAAATCTGATCCTATATTAAATTTTAAATAACATTTATATAATCTGATTATATATTACAGATTAATATAATTTATATAATCTAAATCTGATTATATATTACAGATTAATATAATTAATATAATCTTAATCTGATTATATATTACAGATTGATATAATTCATATAATCTTAATCTGATTATATATTACATTTTAAATAAGATGTATTTAATCTAAATCAGATTATGTATTACATCTTAGAAAGTAATTTAAATTCAATTTAGCTCAGCTGTATTTATAAAGCACTTGAAAACAACCTCAGCTGAAACATACTGCTCTCCATAAAAGACGACGCAACACAGACATAACAACAATGCAAAAAAAAAAAAAAAACGGGTAAAAACACTAAGATGATTATTTTGTTTAAAAAAAAAAGAATAATAATAACTAGGGGCTGAATGGTGGCAGAGCTGTTAGCACTGCAGCCTCACAGCAAGAAGGCTTTTATCCCGGTCTGCACGGTGGCCTTTCTGTGTGTAGTCTGCATGTTCTCCCTGTGCATGTGTGTGTTCTCCTGGTACTCCAGCTTCCTCTCACAGTCCAAAAACATGCTCATCAGGTTAACTGCTGATTCTAGAGTTGCCAGGAGAATAATAAAGCTGACTCAGCACTATGTATGTTTAAAGCTGGGTTGAAAAACCGGAGTGACCTCATGCTCATCCAGAAATGATTGTAAGTGAACACAACAACTTTCTCCAAGATGGTTGAAATAAATGGGAGCTTGGAGATGGGCCTAGAATTTGCCAAAAGTGAACACCATAAACCTCTGCAGTGCTTCCAGATAGGGATGAGTTTGAGTTTGTAGTTTCACGACATTCTGGATTATAAAATGAGATTAAAGATCTGTTTCTGCACATTATATCAAGTTTTATGTTTTTAAAGTGAATTCAGACTCTGTCTTTATTTCTCTCCACTGAACTCAAACCCTTGTCTGTGTGAAAAAGATGACTGGTGCCCTCCAGAGGAAACTTGGGTTTTTACAGCCTCAGAAGGTAATAATTCCTTCTCCTGATCTGTGAAGCCATCCAGATGTTCACCAACTCTTCAGGTGATTTCAGACACACCTGTTCGGAGGACTCTGACAGGTGAGAGATTCACAGCTGAGCTAACACAGGTGGATTATACACAACACCTCAATTCTTCTTGACCAACGTTTACTATTGAATTTTTATTTACCATGAGTTATAAATATGCAACTATCAGTGCTGAGATTATCTTGTGTGTGATCAGACTGATGTTCCAGGTGGGAAAATGAAACAGGATGAGTGAGTAGATCTAAACCTGGTGTTCATGTTCAGGTCAAAAAAAACACTTTATTTTGACTGATTACAAACAATCACAGGAAGGGGTGAAAACTGAGGTTTAATTTCCCAAATAAACCAGCTCAGTTCTAATCTTTCTAATATTTAAAATAAAGTTCTAATAATTAAAACCCATAATTCCTGTCATCCTTCTAATGTCAGTCGTTTCATTCACCTCAGTAGTCCCATTCTTGCCAGTAATCCCATGAATTCCAGTAATCCAATGAATCTCAGTAATTTTTTTTAAAATCCTAGTTATTCTAATAATAATCACGATTATTCCAAGTACTCTTGATTAAGCAAGTAATCCAATTAACACCAGATTTCCTGGGTTCAGGTCCTTATTTGATGACGAAAAGCTGGGTGACCATGAGGTCACTGGAGTGGAACACACTAATCAACTGGATGATGCAGAAAGGCATCAAGCAGAGAGGAAACACCACCACCACCACCATGCACATTATCTTCTTCTCTGAGTGCCAGTGCTGCAGCCAGCCCACATTCAGGCCACATTCAGGCCACCATCAAACAGTAAACACAGGCGGACAGCACACACCAGTAGCAGGAAGCCCAGCAGGAAGGTGTAGCCCACGAAGGCCTCAGACCACACTGCCTTAGGCCATGGGAAATTACAGTACACACATGATGATGATGGGCATTGATGATAAGCAACAGCCAACACACGCACATTGACCATCTTAGCCACCATGGGTCTGCGGAACCGGGCCGCCTTGATGGGATTGACCACAGTCATGTAACAATCCACACTTACAATGATCAGGCAGAAGATGGAGATGAACATGTTTATCCCGTCCACGCTCAGAACCAGTCGGCACATCAGCATGCTGAACGGCTAGAAATCATTGGTGGCGGATGTAGCAGGGAAAGGAACTCTCAGCATGAGTGTTCGTCTGGCCAGGTTCAGGATGTAGATGTTGGTGGCCATTTTCACATTGGCATATTTTAAAATCATATTGATAACCATGGCTTTCCCAGTTAGGCAACCACAGCAGACCAGAGTGTAGATGGATAGGATGATTATCGTACTGGGGTCAGAGTCCTGGAAGTAGTCTTCAAAGTCCATGCTGCTGTTGTAGGGAAACCCTGTAGGATCTGTCCTGTATTCCTGGCTTCTGTTAAAATCCATGATGGCTAAACATCCATGGTTAAAACCTCATCCTCAGGTCCTGCTTGAGTCTGTGGAGCTCCATGTGTCAGCTGGGATTGTATCAAGTAGAGAAACGCTTCCTTTACTTCAAGTCTCTGAGCTCGATTGATCTCTCAGAATATTCATCTCCTCTTTGAGTCACATCAGGCAGTCCTTGGTCCATCTGCCAGTCAATGTCAGTGACTTTGCTGCGTCCAGACTTCCACAGAGACAAGATGTCCCCTGAGACGAGATGTCCCCAGAAACAATTCCATGGAGACGAGTTGTCCACGGAGACAAGATGTCCACAGAGATGAGATGTTCACGGAGACAAGATGTCAGTGGAGACAAGATGTCAACAGAGATTAGATATCCCCAGAAATAAGTCCACAGACACAAGATGTCCACAGAAACAAGTCCACAGAGACAAGATATCCCTTGTGTTGAGATGTCTACAAAACAAGTCCACAGAGATCTTTGCAATGATCTCCACAGAGATGAAATGTTCACAGAAACAAGTCCACGGAGACAAGAAGTAACAAGATGTCCGCAAAGACAAGATGTCCCTTGTGTCAAGATGTCCACAAAACAAGTCCACAGGGATCACCACAGAGATCTCTATAGAGATATCCACAGGGCCCAGTGGTCCCCAGAAAGAAGTCTACAGAGATCTCCACAGAGCCAAGAGGTCCCCTTAAACAAGCCTACAGAGATCTCCACAGAGCCGCGAAGTCCCCAGAGACAAGATGTCCCCTGTGATGAGATGTCCACGGAGACAAAAAGGCCAAAGAGACAAGATGTCCACAGAGCCAAAAGGCCAAAGAAACAAGATGTACACAGAGATGAAAAGACCAAAGAGACAAGATGTCCACAGAAACAAGTCCACAGAGACAAAAAGGCCACAGAGACAAGATGTCCCTTGTGTCAAGATGTCCACAAAACAAGTCCATAGGGATCTCCACAGAGATTTCAACAGAGATCTCCACAGAGCCAAGAGGTCCCCAGAAACAAGTATACAGAGATCTCCACAGAGCTGAGAGGTCCCCATAGACAAGATGTCCCCTGTGATGAGATGTTTGCAGAGACAAAAAGGCCAAGGAAACAAGATGTCCACAGAGACAAGATGTCCATAGAGATTTCCACAGAGACCAAAAGGCCACAGAGACAAGATGTAATGGAGACAAAAATGCCAAAGAGATAAGATGTCTACAGAGACAAGATGTCCACAGAGACAAGATGTCCACAGAGACTTCCACATCTGCTGAACACCAGAACACTCTCCTCTAGTTCATGTAGTCTGTAATTCCTGCAGGTCACAAAAGCTGAACAGACATCCTGAAAGAATTCTTCTCTTCTCCTCATTTTCTTGTCTCCCCCATTCCTTGCTTCACCTGTTTTCTTTCCTCATCTCTCCTTTAATCCTCTTCTTTTCACTCTTCTTCTTGGAGGTGGTTGCAGGGTGCAGTGAAAACAGAGCATCGGGCTGAATCCTGGAGGAGTAAACAAACACAGATCAGTCAGAAAGGCAGAGAAAGAGAGACAGGCAGAGAAAGAGGGGTGGACTGACTTGTCTGTCACTCTCTTCAGGTACTCTCAGGGTCTGTTTCCTGCAGCAGACAGAGGTGTGAGGCACACCTTAGGGGGCGTTTTTTCATGTTTCAGGGTCTTTCTTCATTCTGACCGCTTGCGTGATGATCGACCTTTTCTTTGAAAAGAAAAGGAAACTTTGTCGACGAGCAGAAGTCTTTATTTCATTCTTCACCAGAATACAGGAAATTTCCACAATATCCCCCCACCCCCAGAACCCAGAAATACCCTGATGTACATGTGTTTATACAGGTCTGTCTCCTTAACATGACTCCTGACCAATGAACTCTGTGAAAGGCTTCTCCATCTAGTATCAGTAGCCTACCATCTAAAGTGGACCTTTTAAACGCATGGGTCTCTTGTAACAAGCCCACTGTAATCCTTATGTCTGAGACATGGGTGCATGATAATATTTCTAATAATGTAATCAAACTTGATAGTATTACAGGTACTCGAGGTAGCGGAGTAGTTACATATACGTCTAATTTATCCTCAGAACTTGTTACACGTACAGAGCCTCCTTTAAACTTTGAATGTATCTTTGTTAAAGTAACTCTTAATAAAAAATAAGTATCTAACTGATGGAAATCTTTATAGACCTCCAAATTCTCCTTCAGAATTCACTTGAATGTTTATTGTGTACCATTAACTCTCTCTTAGGAGAAATGATTTCACTTGGTGACTTTAACAAAAACTGGCTTGATAGTGAAGCTGGCAAAGACAACAATCTATCCACTAACAAAAAATCTCACACAAATGACTACAGAACCAACTATAGATTACACTTAACATCAGAGACTTTGTTGGACAGAATTTTGGTCACACATCCTGATAGAATTTCAAAAACACGGGTTTTACCCGACAGCCTAAGTGACCATTCAATCCTTTTTTGCTTAGTCATACCAAAGATATTGAGTATATATTGATCATGAATCTGTACAGGCACACTGCAAGGCAAAATGCCTGAGCTGCATGAGCTTAGACAAGTAAGGAACAGAACATAAGAAATAATTGAACAGTTTGGAAGATTAAAGTTCTGTGTCGGTGTCATCAATGACCAGCAGGCCATTGATGGGCTTAGCTCAAGTAGTCGTTCTGGCCCTGAGGGCCTGGAGATTACATTTTTGAAAAGTGCATCTCATGTTTTGTCATTTCCGCTGTCAGATTTGTTTAATCTCTTCTTAAGTACAGGTGAAGTGCCTTTGGGTTGGAAATGCTGCCTCAGTGTATCAGTGATTTCAATATTCTTTCACCACATCAGTCTGGTTTCAGGCCCAATTTCTTTACAACCACAGCTCTCTTAGAGCTTACAAAGGATATCACATCTGCTTCAGACAATAACAAGCTTACTGGTGCCATATTCATTGACCTCACCAATGTCTGGAATAATTCTTCACCTTTTCTTTGCAGATGTTCCCCCTGCAGGAAGTTGCACAGAGGTCTCTTCATTAAAGATTTGACTTTGGGGAGACCCTGAACTCTTCCAGATATGCTTATGCAAGTTCAAAACTAAAGTGGAGCTCATGATGACGACGCTACACTTAATACCTTTCAACTTTCATGACGTGAGGAGACAATAATGGATGAGGAACATGGACCTCACCTGTAAATGGGATCACTTGTAGGAGGGGGATGGCGATCTGTAATGAGTCATGTGGACCTATCTTCAGCTGAGCAGTGGTGTGTGAAGGCCTCAGCGTGCTCTCCCAGCCCTCCAGAGTAAAAATCAAAAGTTCCCTACAAAGTTTTCCATCTGAACGTTCATGGTTGACTGTTGACTGTCAGAGTGTTTGTGATCGCACAGCTGGCTGCAAACTGACGTCTCTGCTCCCTGTTCCCCTGAAAGGTCACAGTGATGGAGGACTTCCATCCACAGGCAGAGAGCAGTACTCACACAGGGAAACAGAGAGTGGATCTATGACATGTTGGAAAAAGAAGGTCCCCAGGCAGAGACTGATCATGGAAACAGGTTTAATGTTTGTTCTGACATGTATGTGTCTGTGTGTGTGTGTGTGTGTGTGTGTGTGTGTGTGTGTGTGTGTGTGTGTGTGTGTGTGTGTGTGTGTGTGTGTGTGTGTGTGTGTGTACAGAGAAAGAACAGACACATCAAATGTTTTCTCTCTTTAGTCATCAAACAGGCAAATATATAAAACATCAGATCAGTTACACAGTCTGTCCACATGGGGGCGCTGTTTACAAAGATTCTTACATTGAACGCGTTACGGTGTCCATACAGAGGGGTATGATGCAGCTTGGGATCATGGGAGTTGTAGCCTGTCATGGCAGATTATTGGCAGTGATCAGTTCAGAGTCAGTTCATCTTGAAATGATTTTAAACTCTTCAGTCAGACGTGACTGTTTGAGCTCAGAGAGAAGAAGCAGAGCTTCTTCTGCTCCTCTGCTCCTCTATCCTCCTCTGCTCCCCTCGACTCCTCCTCTGCTTCCCTAATCTCCATGTCAGCACAGCCGCTCCTCTGTCCTCCTCTCTTTCTCCCTCTATGCCCCTCTGTCTTCCCTTAAACATCTCTCCTGTGAGCCCTTCCCTCTGGTGTTTTTTCTGTTTGTTTGTTTCTCAACCAAACTTCAAACCGTGTATCTGCTCTCTCTCTCTTTTATATGTGTGAACCTCTCTAGAGTCAGGAGGGACAGCTCTGAACCCCCAGCGACCAGAAAAGAAGAGGTCCTCAGTTCTGCAGTTCCAGGACCTCCTCAGAGACCTGAAGATGAGGAAGAGGGGAAGGATGAGGGGCCAAAAAAAGGCTTTGCGTTTAAAAAACAAAAAAGTTTTCTGAGCAAGACTTCCACAGACTGCAGACTGATCCCCCATCAGACCCAGAACCCAGACCCTGTCCCTAACATGGCATGTATCAGGTGTGTTCCTCAGTCTCTGATAAAGGGGGATTACTGGTTGGGGTTCAGGGGGTCACTGGATTAAAGTCACTGGTTTAGGTTCACTGGTTGGGGGTGCAGCGGTGGCTCTTGAAGGTGCCCAGGTGTCTGAAGCTGCGTCCACAAGTGTGACAGCTGTAGGGCGTGGCCCCGCTGTGGATCCTCTGGTGGGTGTACAGGTTTCCCAGCTCCTTAAAGCGGCGGCCACACTGGGGGCAGGCGTAAGGACTCTCCCCTGTGTGGACCCGCTGGTGTCTCTTCAGTCCGGAGAGGACCGAGAAGCCTTTTCCGCACTGGGGGCAAGGGAAGGGGCTCTGGGCACCGCTGTGCACCAGGCGGTGGCTCTTGAGGCGGGCAGCGTGTCTGAAGCGCTCGCCACACTCAGGACACATGAAGGGTTTCTCCCCGGTGTGGATCCGCTGGTGCTGCCGTAGGTTCCCCAGGTAGTTAAAGTGGCGCCCACAGTCCCTGCACTCATAGCCCCCATCCATCTTCACCTCCCGCCTCACAGGCCCTGCCACTTGTCCAGCCTCACCTCCAGCCCTGGCCTCCACCTGCCCCCCTTGGCTTCTCCTAGACTCTCCACAGCTCTCTGTGGCGGGCGGGACGGCCGAACAGGTGGACTGCAGGACGTCAGCAGAGTCCAGGTGAATCAGTTTAATGTGCTCCTCCAGGAACGCTGAGTCCGGGCAAAAGGTTCCACACAGAGAGCAGATAAAGGTGTGAGAGGGGAGCTGTGGGCCTTTCACACACACACACACACACACGCACATCATAAAACCATTACATCACCACAAACTACCTCTTAATGAGTGTGAGTATCACCTGAATAAACCTGGAGTTCATTCTGAATCCTCCAGGGGCAGAGCTAAGTATGATAAACTGTAAATATTAAATAAAAATATAATAAACTGTAAATATTGATTTAATATAATAAACTATAAATATGAAACAAAAACATAAATTGTTACTATTAAATCTAAAGTATGATAAACTGTAAAAATTAAATATAAAGTATAATAAACTGTTCATATTAAATATAAAATATAATTAACTGTATAAATTCCATGATCTCAGTCTCAGTCAGTTTCACCTTCAGTCTGCTTCTCCTCTCTCCCTGAGCCTGACTCTGACTCACCTCCTGCAGGATGCTCTCCTCCCCCTTCCTCTGGAATCCCCTCAGGAGAACTGTGCTCCTCTATGGAAAACTCTGCAGGCTGAGAGACCGGGTCCTGGTCCTGGTCCTGGTCCAGGCCTCTGTCCGTTGTCCTTGATGAGTCTTCGTCATCATCTGCTGCAGTGATTGGACGGTCCTCACAGTCAGACTCCTTCATCACTGACAACAACACACACACACACACACACACACACACACACACACACACACACACACACACACACACACACACACACACACACACACACACACACACACACACACACACAAAGACAGACAGATACACACACAGGTATTTAAATTATATCAAAACTCAGTACCCCAAACCCTGAGTCCTGACATCAGTTTTTGGGGTTTTTGATGTTTGTGACTGAAATGGCTGCAAAGACGGCAGCACCTCACTCTGCAGCGCATATCCAGCCTTACATTCTGTTCAAAGAACAAGACCTCCACATCTGGAGAAAACTTCTGGACATGCAGAATAAATTTATCTTAAAACTTAAAAGCTGCTACGTTAAAGATGAGTTCTTACTAAGTCCAACCCCCTGATGATATTCAACCATCAGCTGTCTGCAGGAGTCAGGCTGAAGCATCAAGAACTAAAACGCTGTGATCTGACTTTAACTCTAACGTCTTCATAAAGGAAACATGGTTCAGTTTGTGTTTTTGTGCTGACATTAGCATAATGTGCTCACTCTGTTAGCTCTGTAAAGATGTGGAACTCATCTGGATCTCAGGCTTTACAGTATGCAGTCAGATCAGTCTCAAAATCCACAAATACACACAGAGGGATTCACAAATGTATTTCTGACTCACACACAAATATATATCGTTCTACACAAATGTAAAAAAATAATCCAGAAATAAAAAATAAAATTCACAACCATATTTCTGATTCACACACAGATGTTTATTGTTTTATATATATTTAATAGAAATTCACAAATATCAGAATCAGAAATACTTTATTATCCCGAGGGAAACTGCATTTCACTTACACCCCGTCCAAGAAACATAAAAGCACAAGACATAAACATGAGGGACAGGAACAGGAGCACAGTCAGTGAAGGGCGCACATGAATGGGGAGAGATTTGTTTCAAAAAGATTTATTTCACAAATAAACGATATACATGTTTTTTAATTTTGCGAGTGCATTTACCATGACTTATCATTTGTTAATCCTAATTCTGCTTGTGATTTGTCAAAAGTGCGTTTGTGGGTCAACCAACACGCGCATTTATTTTTGAGACAAACATAACGCAGTTTCAAAGAGATTCACACACACGTTGAGCACCAGATATTCATGTGTGGAGAACCCCGCCCCTCCGTCCACTAGGTGGCAGTGTTGCTGTGTCTGTTGAGAGCGTAGACTGTAAACAGAGATAATTGGGAGCTATCAGAGGGCTATCCACTGTCTTCCAGCTGACACAGCTTCCAGACAACATCAAGGAAGAAAAAAGTCAACGTCAACAAGTCAGTTGGGTCAGTCTGCTTGACGAGTAAGAGTAAAATTAGTGTTGCTAACCGTGGGTTTTGAACTTCAGTAAAGTTAGACAGGTATTCACAGATTTGGCTTTCCCTGATCAATAACTCATCAGCGGAACATTGCATTTAAAATTCTGACACCTCTCTGCAATCACAGCAGGGTGGACTACAAGCCACAACCATATTTTCCTCAAAACAAGCCATCCTCGGTGATATGGAACTTCCATCGACCTCAGTGCAGAGCAGGCTGGTGCTCGAATGCGCAGGGACCATCTGCAAATTGCAGCACCAAAAGAATTTGATGCAGAAATATTCAATAACTTCACCCAGGGGAGTTGTACTGTGATAAATAAAACATTTTACACTTACGTGATCTCACGTTTTTCTTACTACATTTTCAAGATTGGACAATAAAACTTTCAAATTTTTATAGATCTTTTAAAGCCTGTAACTAACTCAGAGTTCAATAAATTCTGTTGTATAATGTGTGGGGTTAAAAAAAATCAATTATGAATAAACAACTGACTTGTTGATGTTGACTTCTTTCCTCCTCGATGTTGTCTGGAAGCTGTGCCGGCTGGAAGACGGTGGATAGCTGATAGCTCCCAATCATCTATGTTTACAGTCTACACTGTCAACGGAGTCAACACTGATCCAGTGACAAAGTTCTCGGGAGTATGGGGTGATAGGAGGGGAGGGTAGGCCGAGCATTCTCCCTACATTCCATCCAGGAGAGTAGAGATTTCTCAGCCTCCAAGGCCAATATGGGGGAGTCGAAGGAGAGAAAAAAGACTGTTTGGGTCAGGCAGACTCTGCTTTCCATCTGCCTTTAAGTCTCTCTGGTCGTCTAATATGATGGCCCAGCTGACAATTTCCCCAAGTTGTCATCCACCTTGCGAACGAGTCCAATAATCACATCCTGCCTGCGATGAAGCTTGATCAACGCATTAGTCTGAGTGTTGGCAGCCCTGTTACAAACATCCATAAGCAGCTTCTCCCTTTCCAATAGCCTGTGCCTTCCGAAAATTTGCGATACATCAAGACCCCACCAACGCCAAACAGCAGGAAGCCTGTTGTCATAAATCCAATTATGTAGACATCTTCAATGGAAAGAATCGACAGGCACACAATCCTCCACTTCTCCCAGGAGTCAACTGTATACCCAGCTGGAAACATTCCATCAGGACAGGCGGGCTCCCCTCTGCCCAGTTTCCTCGTTGAGAAAATTTGATCAATTGCATTGAGAGACCAGCTGATCAAATCCATGATTTGGGTTTCAGATAGAATGCAGAGGGGGTCTCGACAGTTCAGACAGAAGACAGGACAAGACAAGAGAGCAGCAGCGCAGATAGGGAGGAGGGAGCGAGAGAAAAAGGGTCCGCCTTCGTCAAGAGCAGAAGAGAAATACGGCGCATTTACGAGCTGCTTTTCATTTCTGAACCTCGCTGCATTTGTGTGTGGATTTTTGAGGATCCCCTGACGCGCTGAGATTCACAAATGGGTTTTTTTCAACAGGGACATGGTAGCGTAGATTCGAGCGTGTGTTTCTATGCAATCGCTTTAGCGTTCAACTGTACAAACAGAAGTACTAACAACAGCATGGATGTCACTGGGAAACCACAACTAAAATCTGATCATAAGCTGTATATATGTTTAAACACATTTCAAAGTGTTCTGTTGGAGATTATTCAATAACTTCATATGAATGCCGTACAAAAACAACGAAGTATAGGAACAGGCTGATCAGGCGTGAGCTCTCGCGATTGATAACATAAACTGTATGTAGAAAAATACTGCAGAGAACGGCAGCTGTCAATGATCGGACTTGAACACAATGCAGCCAAATAATATCTTATAATATCACCACAGCATACAGATGTGAGAAACATTTCTACGAGGTGTATTAATTTTTTTAAAGTCTGACTTCAGCCCATTTGGAATGAAGGGGAGACAGAGGTTTTGACGTGTACTGCAGCTAGTCACAAGGGGGAGACCGTTTTTATGGTGACCTCAGTTCGAGCCGAGCAAGATAATTTCCAATGATGATCAGCAGCTCACAAAAGTCCAGGGGGCACAGCTTCGGGGTCATCATCATTGCAGCATCTGTATGGATGTTACAATATTTTAATGCCCTCAGCTCTTAAAATGTTTGGGATATCCATGGTTACCACCAATTACAGTTCTCCTTCCTTCTTCTACATCAGGGGTGGGCAATAAATTTTTATCAGGGGCCAAATGAGAAACCTGAATTTTGTCAAATGCACTTACTTATATTTTGATTCCCTGCTACTAATAACCAAAGAGGATATTCTGTAAATATGTGAAACTGTGGTGAGGGTCAAACAGGGAAATACTACAACGGAAGTAATAAACAGTAAAAACAAAAACAATCATTGCATTAGTGTTGCAGTTATGTTTAGCTTGTTAGTCTCCACAAATACTGAAAACCTTTATAACAACTTTTTACCAAAAATTAAATCAATCAATCAATCAATCAATCAATAACTTGAATGTTTTTCACTTCATTTTAACTCTTCGGTGAGAAAAATCTAGTCTGCCTTGGGCTTGAACATGTGCACTAAAATCTGGCTGAATTTCTGAAAAAGCCATGTGAAGGACAGCTGGGAGGTGGTCGTCAGTGATGGAGGAGCTGGATTTGGATTTGTTGAACTTTATCACTAAACATCACACAAGAATATCACTGTTCATGTGCAAACCTCTCCTTTTTCAAAATAAAAGCAACTCAGTTATACTGCATGCACAGCATACATTTTTCATTCATGTTTGATGATTGACCTCGCGCGGGCCACACAGGGATGCCCAAAGGGCCGGATGTGGACCACGGGCCGTAATTTGCCCAGGTCCGTTCTATATTCTGCAAATTGAATCTGGCTGGCTGATATTTTACTCAAGTTATGTGCAATTCTAGTTGTAGTGGAAACACTTGTACTATGAACTGAAAGCGATATTTCAAAACTTTGGAAATTTCGCTTTTGCGAAAAAGTGTAATGACAACGTAACTTTTATCTCTGAAGTTTCCATGAAAAGGCGTTCGTTTAGCCTGCCATGGCTCACCTGCAGACACAGAGTATCATCCATCTCACCTGCAGACAGAGAGTATCATCCATCTCACCTGCAGACAGAGTCTCACATGTCTCACAGAGAGAGTCTCACCTGTCTCACAAAGAGAGTCTCAACAATGTCTCTATCTAACCCTAACCCTAACCCCTGACCCTAACCCTAACCCAAAGAGAGTCTCACCTGTCTCACAGAGAGAGTCTCACCTGCAGACACATACAGGGTCTGTGTACAGAATCTCACCTGTAATTTAATTCACCTCTTAATGGGACAGATACAGACTGAGTACACCTGCACAGGTGTGCCATCAATCACATACTAACATCACTGGAGTAACACTGTTATTGTGCTGTTGTCTTCCTTCTTGTCACTACCTGCTACGTGACTCCGCCCACTCCCACTGTGACACACCTGCTCTGTGACTCCGCCCACTCCCACCTAGTCCAGTTTACCTTTCAGTTCTGAGGAGAACTCCATGGGGGGGATCCAGTCGTAGTCGTAGATCCTCTTACTGCCGGATGGAAGCATGCTGAACAAGTCCTCTGTGGTGGACTCTGTGTCTCCAGGACCAGGTCCAGGTCCAGCCAGTCCGCTGTCGTGCCACAGGTGGAGGGACTGTGGGTCCAGGTCATGCCGGGCCTCCCTGTCACAGTTCTGGTCCTGCTCTTGGTCCTGGCCCCCTCTGGAGTTCTTGTCTTTCATAAGGTAGTCGCAGATGGCGTCGATGTTCTCCTTCTTCACTCCGGGAAGGACGGATCGGGTCCTTCGGGGATCTGCGGTGCCAAGTTTGTTCAAGTCCGGCTTCCTCAGGCCGGAATCCGCAGACGGGTCCACGGTGGCTCCCCCTGAGAACGGGTCCCTCTGAATCGTCTCCAGCCTGGATTTTAACACCTGGATCTCCTCAGTCTTCTCCCGCAGTTCCATCTTCAGGACCCGGATCCGGATGCTGACCATCTTGCGGATCTCGGACAGCGCCGTGTCCAGGACTACCGTGATGTTCCGGCCCAAGTGCTCCGTGATGTCGCTGACCGAGCACAGAAGCTCCTCGTCGGGCCCCACATCCAGGAAATCTCCCTCAGTCCGGGCAGAGGCTCCGGGAGGCTCCAGGAAAGCCGGGTCTGGAGACAGAGTCTGGGTCCTCCTGCGGCTCATGGTTCTCCTGGACCGTGTCTGGATCCTGTCAGCTTGCAGCCAGCTAACGGCTAATGTTTGGATGGCGCTGAGACAGTCAAGTGTACCCCGGTAAGCAGGAGCAGCCCGGATTTAACTTCCGATGATCTTCAAAATAAAAGCACTGCCGTCTGAACTCATACTATAAGCATCTGTACGTCACTGGCAAGCTCTTATTTCGGAAGCATTTAACGGAAGTGGAATTTGTCTTAATTTACTTCACAACCAACACCACAGAAGAAGAGTCATCCTGTATTCAGCAGTTTAGATTTAAGTTGAAAGTAGCGCCCTCCACAGAGTGCAGGAGGAACTGACGAAGGAAATACTGCCATGTGCTGCAAAACAACAACGACCCCCCCCCCCCCCCCCCCACCCAAAAAAAAAGGAAGAAAAAAAGCCCATAAAAATAAACACCAACAAAAGACCGTCTGGGATGCTCAGTAAGGTCTGCCCCGACAGACTTTAGGGATGAATTCATGGTGTGCCCAGGCCACATGCCAGCACAGAATTTGGCGTCAATAACATGAAAATATGGCCACAGCCTATCTGAGTATTGTTGCTGACCATGTCCATCCCTTTATGACCACAGTGTACCCATCTTCTGATGGCTACTTCCAGCAGGATAACGCTCCATGTCATAAAGCTGGAATCATCTCAGACTGGTTTCTTGAACATGACAATGAGTTCACTGTACTCAAATGGCCTCCACAGTCACCAGATCTCAATCCAATAGAGCACCTTTGGGATGTGGTGGAACAGGAGGTTCACATCATGGATGTGCAGCCAACAAACCTGCAGCAACTGTGTGATGCTATCATGTCAATATGGACCAAACTCTCTGAGGAATGTTTCCAGTACTTTGTTAAATCTATTTTGAGCTTTATTACTTCATTTTCAGCTCCTTGTACTCCACGTCTCTCTCCAGACTCCTCATATAGAGATTGTTCATCCAGGGTGGCAGCTGCACTCTGTGATAAGTAAAATATAGAGCACATAGTTAAAAGCATGGACAGGGTAGTTTGGCTCAAGTGACATAAAGGATGGCAGGAAGGCAATACAGCAGACATCTCTTTTCCCAGAGGTGAGCATTATTTACAGTGGTTTTAGGACAGGTCCAACTCAACAAAACAAACAGAAATATAAAGAAAAGTAAGGCTAATGAAATTATAATCCAAATAGGATGAGGCATGTGTTAGAGGTAGCGCAGCCCCCTCTCCCCCTGCGAAGCACACCTCTGCCCATTACAGACTCCAAGTTATCCAACAAGCTGCAGCTGAAAGCAGCTGAGAGCCACCGAGTAGGACACGGCACACAAGAAACCAACACTGCATTAAACAGAAGACTAAATAAACATACAAATTAACCTTCACTCATAAATGTTACTAAATGACCTTCAAACAGGAAAAAAATGTTTCCCCAAATCAGAATAAAATAAGGAAATAGAAAACTTCTTTCAGAAACCAACCCCCCTACAACTGAAAGCCCCAGTGATGTCAGTGATGACATCACCAATTACATAGATATGCAGGAAGTGCAGAGCCAGATCCTTTAAGCTGTCTAGCAGCACGTGGTGCTAAACAGAACAGAATACTTATGTATGTACTTTATATATATATATATATATATATATATATATATATATATATATATATATATATATATATATATAGAGAGAGAGAGAGAGAGAGAGAGAGAGAGAGAGAGAGAGAGAGAGAGAGAGAGAGAGGTCTGAATAACCCTTTTTTAAAAAAAAAAAACGGAGACCATCTGAATCCTAATAACTATAGAGGAGTGTGTAAAATTCAAATGCAGGCAAATTATTCTGTTATATCTTATATTCAAGATTAGACCAAAAAGATTGGTTTTATGCTCCAACAAGAACAGCTGATCACATATTTACTCTACACACACTGATACAAATCATCCAACAGAAGAAGAAAAGGACAATCAAGCCATGTTTGGTTGATTTCAGGAAAGCTTTCGATGAAATTTGGCACAACAGTCTTTTCAAGCAGTTACTCCAAAGTAGAACTGGAGGGAAAATGTCTGAATTGATTCGAGGTAAATACTGTGAGAATGAATGTGCTGTTCAAATGGGACAGAAAAGAAGAGGGGTCTTTAAACAACAGCGTGGTGTCCATCAGGGCTGCTGTCTATCACCAACTCTTTTTAATAGTTACATCCATCATTTATCCAAACTGCTGGAACACTACTAATTCAAGTCTCCATTGGAGGGAAAAGATATTAAATGTCTTTTTATGCAGATGACTTACTGTTGTTGTCTCAAACAGAACAAGGACTTCAAGAGCCCCCCAATGATCTCCGTGATTACTGTGAAAACTGGAATATCAACGTTAATCTAGAACAAGACTATTAGACTATAAGACAAGATATTCCAGAAGAAATCCAGGTGCCCACTACACTCCGTCTTGAAGTAACTTTGACAATTTTAACAAGTTTCAAGCAACTTTTAAAAGGAGTGATCTACATATTGAGGCTACTCACCGAAAAGATTGTTGTGTTGGAGGAAAGGATCCATAAACTTTATCAGATCCAGGAAGCTAAAAATCGACGGGACGTTCTGTGACAGGAGCAGGTCATCACAGATGTCAGGATGGTCTCCAAGAGGAGCACATCATCACAGACAGCAGGACGATTTGTAAGTGGAGCAAATCATCACAGACAGCAAGATCGTCTTTAATAGGAGCATATCATCACTGGCACAAGGAATGTCTGTGACAGGAGCAGATCATCACAGACAGCAGGACAGTCTGTGACAGCTGATCTGTCTTTTTTATCAGAAATTTTATGACACAGAGACATTCAAACCAAGAATTAGTCAGTCTTTATTCTGATTTCTGAAACCTGAGCGAGAGCTGAGAGAGAAATAGTCCCTGGACAATGTTTTTCGAAATAAGAGATTTATTGGACAAATGGGATCAAATAGTGTAATCTCTCCTTCAAATTATTCTCAGTCCCTCTGTGGGGATGCTTTGGATGCTTTGATGCTTTCGAAGCTTTACATGTATTAATTCTTCTGAGCTGTTTGGATAATCATTAACTGAGCTATTTTAAATAAATCATTAAAATTATTGAAAATTAGTAAATGTTAAAATTTTTGAAAAATAATGTATGTCAAACTTTGATTGATTTGTAAATAAATCTATATAGTTTATTTAAAACTTTACTAAAGAAACATGTTTTCCTTATTCTTTACTTCTATTCTTAAAATACAAACATCATCTGAACGCGTTTCAAAGGTCAGCTGACCGCTCACTCAGACTTTTACTTTGAAAGGACCACTGTCAGCTTGCCCATCCTGTCTGCTGAAGAGGGACGAAGGCTCAGCAGAGGCGCGTGACCGTGCGAAGATCACTGATCACCGGAGAAACCTCATGGTTCAACCGGACATGTCAGCCGGACCAGACCGAGACACCGGAAGCAACTGGCCCTGGGGAGGGGTCTCTGCAGACGGCCAGCAGGTCCGGGAGGGTCCGGGGAGATCCAAAAGATCCAGCAAAGCAGGTACCGGATGTCTGTTAAAGCATTCGTCGTTAAGTCTCACTCTGAGGGGTGAGTTCGAGTCTAAACATCAAGTTAGAAACTTGTCACTCACATTTCATTTAAAATCTAAAGTTTCAGACATCTGAAGTTTAAAATAATCCATGATTTAAATCAAATCTGAACTTTAAAACTAATCCTTCATTTACATAAAATCTAAAGTTTAAAACTCATCCTTCATTTGAAGTTTAAAATTAATCCTTATTTTAATAGAATATTACTTCTTGTCCTCTGTGAGGTTTATTTGAAACAACACAGGTTGTTAACCTGAGCAAACAGGCTGCTGAGGATCACTGAAGCTAACATCAACAAGGGGCTTCAGGTACTACGTCTCCAACTCATTCTCAGAGACAGAGATATTTAACATTTCCTCACCTCTGAGTGTCTCTGCCACAGGAATGATGAGAGAGAGACAGGCCAAGGTGGGACAGGTGGGACTCAATGGAGGGGGATCGGTCCTGTCTAGGCTCATTTTGGGTTCTGAAATCAGGATGTGATGTTTAAACACATGGATATAAAAACACAGAAACAGTGAAAGCAGGATACTGAGGTCAATTTAAACACAAAGTAGGTAAAATATATTTCCTTTGCTCTTCTGCTCTGTATGTTTTTCAGCGCAAGGTTCCTGCAAAGATGCCTCCAGTCTGAAAAGATCTCCGTCCATGTCTGAGGACCCCTTCCCTGCAGGTATGTCTCCGTACATCTACAGATACAACAGGTTTCTACAGGTACGTCCACATGTACATCTAACGGTACATGTACAGTTACAACAGGTACATCAACAGGTATATCTTACAAGTGCAACAGGTACATCTAAAGGTTTGTCTGCAGATGCAAACACATTTTCATCCTCAGGAGCATTAACAGGTACAACAGGTACATCACAAGTTACACCCACAGGTATGTTAACAGGTATGTCCACAGGTACATCTACGGGTACATCCACAGGTAGGTCAACAGGTATGTCAACTGGTATGTCCACAGATACAATCGAGAAAGTATTCACAGCACTTCACTTTTTTGCATGAAAGTATTACAAAGTAAGTCTTCATGTTGTCATGAAGCCCTAAATGTAGCTCAGGTACATCCTGTTTACACTGATCCTGAGATGCTACAGCTTTATTGGAGTCCACCTGTTAGGAGTCCATCAGCTGATTAGACTTGATTTTGAAAGAGTCACACCTGTCTATATAAGGTCCCTCAGGTGAAAGTGCATGTCAGAGCAAAAACCAAGTATGAAGTCAAAGGAACTGTCTGTAGACCTCAGAGACAAGATTGTCTCCAGACACAAATCTGGATCCAGGGTCCAGAAACATTTCTTCTGATTTGAAGGTCCCAATGAGCACAGTGGACTCCATCATCTGTAAATAGAAGAAGTCCAGAACCACCAGGACTCTTCTAGAGCTGGACCCCTGTCTAAACTGAGCCATCACAGTTGAAGGGTCTTAGTCAGGGAGGGGACCAAGAAGCTGATGGTCACTCTGTCAGAGCTCCAGAGGACTCTGTGAGAGAGGAGAACCTTCCAGAAGGACAACCACCTCTGCAGCAACCCACCAATCAGGCCTGTATGGTAGAGGGTCCAGACTGAAGCCACTCCTTAGTAAAAGGCTCATGGCAGCCCGCCTGGAGTTTGACAAAAAGCCCCTGAAGGACTCTCAGACCAGGAGAAAGAAAACTCTCTGCTCTGATGAGACAAAGATTGAACTCTTTGGCGTGAATGCCAGGCGTCATGTTTGGAAGAAACCAGGCACCGCTCATCACCTGGACAATCCCATTCCTAGAGTGAAGCATGGTGGTGTCAGCATCATGCTGTGGGGATGTTTTTCAGCAGCAGGAACTGGGAGACCAGTCAGGATTGAGGGAAAGATGAATGCAGCAATGAACAGAGACATCCTGGATGAAAACCTGCTCCAGAGCGCTTTAGATCTCAGACTGGGGCCTTGGTTCGTCTTTCAGCAGGACGACCCTCAGCACACAGACAAGCTTGAGGCATCATATTCAAAAAGACCTGAGGCTGTAACTGCTATCAAAGGAGCGTCAATAAAGGACTAAGCAAAGTATGAGAATACTTATGGACATGAGAGGTCTTACTTTTTTATTCTAAATGAATTTTAAAAAGTTAAAAAAAAATGTTATTCCTGTTGTCATTATGGGGTTGTTTGAAGGATTTTAGGGAAAAATGAATTTATTCCAATGATGTCTGTAGGTACGTCTGTCGGTACGTCTGTAGGTATGTCACAGGTGTTTGTCACCTGTCAAGTGAGTTTTAAGCCTGTGTGGAGAGGAGCAGGATTTAAAAGGTCAGAGCAGCTCAGGTGAGTCAGAGCAAAGATCTGTATCACTGGAGAAAAGAGTCATGAGGCAGACAGGTGACCCGTCAGGTGAGAGGATGGTTTAAACCTTGAACTTGTGATTCCTGTGTTGTCACTCATTAATCTGAGAGTTTATTCATTTTGTGATATGGACCTCTATGGAGGTGGTGGTTCTGTGATCATCACTACAACACAGAACCATGGACTCTGTGGCTGTGCCTCTCTGTGTCTGTGTCTCTTTCTCTCTTTCTCTTTGCCCCCCCTCCCTTCTCCCTCTCTCTAATCCCAGCACAGTCTCCTCAGATGTCTGTTTAACATGAGTCTGGTTCTGTCCAAGGTTTCTGCCCGTTAAAAAGAAGTTTTTCCTCTCCATTCTAACTCAGTAAATGCTTCAACTCATGGTGGATCAAGAGGGGATCAGACTTCTTATCTTGTCTTGATGTTGGGTCCCTGTTAATAAAAAGTTATTATCATTTATCTTTTATCATTTAATTTCATCATTTGCCTGTTAACGCTTTTGGAAAGCATCGTGAGATAATGTTTGTTATGAATTGGTATTATATAAATAAGGATTGATTGATTGATTGATTGATTGATTGACTGTCTGAACACACCGGTGTTTAATGAGTCTTACCTGATGCTTCCTGACTGTTCTTCTTGTTGTTCTAAAGAGCTAGATGACAAAGGCTCGCCTGTCAAATGTTCAGATCAGTTTGTTTCAGTGTGACTGTAGACTATGTCACCTGTACCTGTTACCTGTGCCTGTGACCTATCACCTGTACTTGTTACCTGTCACCTGTTACCTGTCACCTGTTATCTGTACCTGTACGTGTTACCTGTCACCTGTTATCTGTACCTGTACGTGTTACCTGTCACCTGTTATCTGTACCTGTACGTGTTACCTGTCACCTGTACCTAACACCTGTTACCTGTCACCTGTACCTGTAACCTGTCATCTGTTCTCGTTACCTGTCACCTGTACGTGTTACCTGTCCCCCTTACCTGTTACCTGTTACCTGTTACCTGTTACCTGTCACCTGTTACCTGTACTTGTTACCTGTCACCTGTACGTGTTACCTGTCCCCCTTACCTGTTACCTGTTACCTGTCACCTGTTACCTGTCACCTGTTACCTGTCACCTGTTACCTGTACTTGTTACCTGTCACCTGTACCTGTTACCTGTATGGTAATCAAACTCACCTGTCTCAGGTAGAGCTCTCAGTATGGCTGAAACCCAAGTTTAGTATATTTCAGTAAATAATCTGGGGATTCATTACACAACAAGGATCTTTACAGTGAGACTCATACAGGTGAGACAGGTAGAAGAGGAATGAGTCCTTCAGAGTTACCAACAAACTGCAGCCAGTCTGTCAAAAACACACCTGTTACCACTGCAGGAACATTCATGGGACTAAGATCCTTGTGTGTGTGTTCGTGTTTATGTGTGTGTGTGTGTGTGTGTGTGTGTGTGTGTGTGTGTGTGTGTGTGTGTGTGTGTGTGTGTGTGTGTGTGTGCGTGCGTGCGTGCAGCTTTGCCTGTCCTCCTGCAGTGTGTTCAGGGTGCTGAGCGGCTTCCTGCAGATGACTCTGTGCAGGAAGCTCTGAGAGGAAAACTGAGAGCTCTGCAGACAGACAGCAGCCAGGTCACTGCTCTGTTCACGGTACATACACACACACATACACACACACACACACTGTCTGTCAGTCTAAATGAATCAGGATGTAAGGTGTGTTTGTGGTTCTGAGGTCAAAGGTTAAACTGTAAAAACAATGAATGATTCAAATGATTATGGCAACAAAACTTGCTTTGTGTGTGTATGTGTTATAAAACTTGTTTTGTGTGTGTGTCTGTGTGCACGCGTGTGTGTGTGTGTCTGTGTGTGTGTGTGCAGGAGCTCTCAGCTCATCTTGTCTCCATCAACAGTGAGGAAAAAGTCTTTTTTGTCACATTCAGAACCTTTGAGGAGCTTTGGAAGTTCAGCACATATCACTCCATGGGTAAGTCTGAGAGGGAGATAAAGGTCTGCAGGTCTGCAGGTCTACAGGTCTGCAGGTCTACAGGTCTGCAGGTCTACAGGTCTGCAGGTCCACAGGTCTGCAGATCCGCAGGTCTGCTGGTCTGCAGGTCCACAGGTCTACAGGTCTGCAGGTCTACAGGTCTGCAGGTCTACAGGTCTGCAGGTCCACAGGTCTGCAGGTCTGCAGGTCTGCTGGTCTGCAGGTCCACAGGTCTGCAGGTCTGCAGGTTCAGAGGTCAGGGTTTTTCCTGGCTGAAAATGAGGTGGTGGTGGTACCTGATGGTGTGCTCACAGGTGTACTGTTTCCTCAACTGGCCAAACAAGTGTTTTACTAGGGGTCTATTCAGGAGTTGTAATTATATTTTATATTAACAGAAATGATAAGTATTATTTTAAAGCATATTCATTTATTTTTTATGTGCCTTGTTTAATATTTTAGTTTGGTTACATGGCAGCTTAACCACCATTTACTTACTCCTGGAACAACCTGTGACAGAACATTTGGCCCTCCTTGGTTTCATTTTGTAGAAACTCAGAAGTTTCTATCCAGTCTTTGCTTCTAAACATGCAAAAAAAAAAAAAAAACCTTACTGAAAATTTAGGGAAAAGTGATTTTTATAAATACTCAAAAAATGAGTTGAATGACATGATTTTAGCAGATTTATTTAAAATTTGGTCTGAATTTTTCTCTGCCAGCATTAAATTAACTGTGTGAGCAAATTACTGAGAAACTAAAGAAACTGTCAGTTTTTGTCGTAGCTCCGTCTGATGGAGGAGTTGTGAAGTATTTTAATCTTATTCTAATTCTTAATCTAATTTTACTTTAATTCAGTAATTCTATTATTCTAATAAATGAATCTGTTAGTCACTTCTCTGCTTATCACTGTTGACACAACTACCTTTTAGGGCTTATTTTTATTGAATGCAATAAAATAAATCATGTTCATGTCAATGTGAAGATGTGCAGAGCTTCCTCTCCTGCTGTCAGTCTGTCTCTCTGCAGAGTGAGAGGCTGAGTCTCACTCAGTACACAAGAGTCTGACAAATCTGAACCTTATAACACAACTGTGTTATCTGATCTGTTAGTGAGTGACAGTCAGCTGTTAGCTGTGGAGCTAGCTGCTCTTACAAAAAGCAGAATAAATATGCATTAAAATGTTAATGTCTGTGCAGGAACAACAGTGATATTAATAAAGTTTTGGCCTTTGAATCACAGAGATTTAATGATGTTACTTACAGAAACTATAGGTTCAGTTCATGTCTCCTCTTATTCATGTTAAACTGTTTGTGACTCACTGCTCTGCTGTGAGGGTCGGTCCGCGCAGCCAATCAGGCGCCACAGTGAGGAGAGATGCATGTAACTGCAGCTACATATGACTGAAATAACAGATACTGACAGGTAAAACCTTGTAGAATATCTGTTTAGAAAAACAAAGCTGTGAGCTGGTGGTGGTGAGGAATTGGCGGTGGTGTGTGTGTGTGTGTGTGTGTGTGTGTGTGTGTGTGTGTGTGTGTGTGTGTGTGTGTGTGTGTGTGTGTGTGTGTGTGTGTGTGTGTGTGTTTCCTGATAGTTAACTTCTCTGTGGCCCCTCACCTGCAGGGTTCATGGGTTTGTGTCTGGAGAACCTGCTGCTGGAGCAGAGGTCCTGGCTCGGTTCTCTGAAGGAACAGGTCTTTTTGGAAATTTCATTTCAGGAAGAAACTCTGAGTCTGATGTACAGAGGGATCCTGATGCAGGAGGGTAATTCAACTCAGTGTTTCTCTCTAACATGTCCAGGTGTGTCTACTTGCCTGATGAATCTGCTCTCTTTGGAACCCCCACCCCAACCCCAACCCCACCCCCAGGCTCTCTGTTTGCCAGCTGCAGCAACAACCAGATGTTTGACAGTTCCATCTCTGGAGGAGACCTGTACCTGGAGCAGGGGGACATAGCCCAGTTTGAGCCTCCCTTTCTGGGTTCGGGCTGGACCGTTCTCTGCCTGTCTGATGGATCCAGAGGAACAGCCCCAAAACCTGCCCTGGAGCCAGTCCTGCCCTTCCACCAGTGAGTCCAAACTCAGACCTCTGATCTGTGAGCTCACAAGTGATCTGATGCCCTGTGGTCACATGACCCGTTTGTCCTCAGGTGGTTCCTGAAGTCTGCAACAGAGAACATCTTAGTGGGCAACGGGAAACCTGCGTGTGACTTCCCCCTGCAGCTAGGTAAGAACACACCTGTCAGAGCTCAAGAGACCTGTCTTACCTGAGGGAGAGAGAGAGAGACAGACAGACAGACAGACAGACAGGTGATATCAGAGAGCAAGACAGTCACAGAAAGTCATTTTGAAAACTTGAAAAAATGTAACCCAACAAATCAAATAAGATCTCTTTACAGCAGGGGTCCACAAACTTTTTCCTGTTAGGGCCACATAACTTTTCCCTTGGCTGAATGGGGGGGCAGGGTCAGTTTGTAACAGAAAAAGTGTGACAATCGCAGGGGTGTCTAAAGGTAAACATTTATTGTTTTCCAGAAAGCCACAATGGAAGCCAGTCAGGAAATAAATAAGAACACTATTAATAAAATAAATAACGCTATTTTTGAAATAGAAAATAACCAAATAACCCTCTCTGGGATCTTCACAGAAAAAAGTCAGGAAATTAAAAACATTATTTCTGACATAAAATTACACTGACAGGGGCACAGACTGCAGAAGGGTGGAATAGAATGTCATGTTCTATGTAGTTCTGGGTATCAATCAAAAAATTTTGTGACAGGTCAGTTTATACTGAGTACACTGTAAATGTGTTAATAACTATATATGAACTTCCTTCTGTCGATTCTTGTTTTTTATGATGGAATAAACACCCTCCTCCTTAAAAATGGAAAAGCTTGTGGCATTGACAGCCTCAGGACTGAAATGTTAAAACACAGCAGCAGGAACTTAACGTCAGTATTGGTAGTTGGATTTAGGTAGACTTTTTGTTATTTTGGTTAAAATAATGATATTTATATACCAATGTCAATCAATACATGATGTGTTCTTAAAACAGAGTGAAAAATATCTGCTGTCTACTTCAGGAGTAAACCTGGAAAACAACAACCAATCCTAGCGTTTAAAATCAGATTATTATATCAATCAAATCCCGTCCTGTCGTTCTGCCCGCCTCCTGTGTGTACATTTCACCAGCGTGCTCTAGCCCTGATTCACTGCACATAACAAACGGGGATCCGAGTTCGCTGGAGAAAGGCAGAAAAACTACCTAAACCCTGATTACTGCTAACTTAAAGCAAACAAAAACAATGTGAAGAGGTCCGATTTGAGTCTGTGGTTTTAAATCAGTCATCATCATATGGTTGCGAATCAGTGGCACTCATGCATGTTAGGAGGGGTGTCGTTTTGGAGGAGCTCTAAGTGTGGGAGGACGGGGGCTAAACAGAGTCCTGAGGGGATGCTACATTTAGATTCATGCTATTTTTCTGTGACTACCATCTGTGCCTTTAAAAGCTGCTGTGTTGAAGTTATTTAACCCTTGTATTGAAAAGTGGAGTGTATCCTGAAATAAGGAACAAAGGTTTGATTAGCACTAATTTTAAAGACAGAGACCATCTTAATCCTAATAACCATAAAGGAGTGTGTGTCAATTCAAATGTCAGCAAATTATTCTGTAATATTTTAAATTCAAGATTACTATCTTACCTGGCTGAAGGTAATGTTCTGAGTAAATCCCAGATTGGTTTTATGCCCAAACAAAGAACAGCTGATCACATATTTACTCTACACACACTGATACAAAAACACATCCAACAGAAGAGGAAAAGGAAGATCTATGTCTGTTTGGTTGATTTCAGGAAAGCTTTTGATTCAATTTGGCACAAAGGTCTTTTCCAGCGGTTACTCCAAAGTGAAATTGGAGGGAAAATGTCTGAATTGATTCAAAGTAAATACTGTGAGAATGAATGTGCTGTTAAAATGGGACAAAAGGAAGAGAGGTCTTTAAACAACAGTGTGGTGTCCATCAGGGCTGCTGTCTATCATCAACTCTTTTAATATTTACATCCATCATTTATCTAAACTGCTGGAACACTCTCCAGATTCAGGTCTCCATTTAGAGGAAAAAGATATTAAATGTCTTTTTTATGAAGATGACTTACTGTTGTTGTTTCAAACAGAACTTCAAGAGCTCCTTAACGTCCTCCCTGATTACTGTGAAAACTGAGATATCAACATTAATCTAAACAAAACTAAAATGATGATATTCCAAAAGACAATCCAGAAATCAGAACAATAAACACAACAGTAAGTCACAACATGCAGTACACGTACCTGGTTATTACTGCCTCAGGACATTTTAATACAGTCGTTCATTGGCCAATAAAGCTCGTAGAACTTATTACTTCGTGAGAAAGACATTATTAAAATTAAAACAGCTTGTCATAGAGTAAGACAGGCTTCAGTTGAAGATGATTAATAAAGTGTTATTAAGGAAAGAAAAAAGCTAATATCTATATCCATGTAAATATAGATCAGTGTTTGTTTCTTATTGTTGTTTCTGTTGGTTTTGTTTTATTCATTTTATTTTTGAAGGATTTTATTATTGTCTGTTTTTGTTGTTTTTTATTGCTGTTGATTTATTTTTGTAGTAAGCTTTCTTAATAATTTTAATTGTACATTTGCTATGGCAACATGTTAAAAAAAAAGAATAACGTCAAGCCAATAAAGCTTCTTTTGAATTTAAATTGTTATAGGCACCTTTCAAAACTTGTGGTCTCCTTAAAGGTTGTAGTTCAAATGAAGAACAGTGCATCATTAAATCAACAAATCAGTTCATCAGTTGATTAACCAGAGGAATTTGTCAGGGGACAACAGTTTTTGATGTTCTTTGTTTTTCTGTCTTCGTGTTGTTTGAGAATGGTTTTGTTTCTGTCAGGCTGCACAGTGATGTGGTTTCCTTTTTAACAGGAAAATAGCATTTTAAAACCAAATTCATTCCCTCTCCCCTTCCTCCTTCTCTCCTCTCCTTCTCGCCTCTCACTCTCTCTCTTCCACTCATCCCTCCTTAGCTGGAGGGGTCTGTGAGGTCACAGCAGAGTATGATGCTGAGGGTCCAGATGAGCTGAGTGTGGTGCCCGGTGATCGTGTCATCATCGTGGGACTCCTGGCAAAGTGTTTTGATTGGTTCGTGGGTCTAAAGGAGGTTACAGGTGAAGTGGGTCTGGTGAAGACGAGCCAGGTGAAGCCTTCAGAGGGAACGTATGAGTGAGTGACTGAAACAGACTGACACACTGTGTAGAGAGAGAGACAGAGAGAGACTCTGTTCAGGTAGACCGAAAATGAGTCAGACTGACCTGTAGACCTGTTGGTCTCTGTCACAGAGTCAGACTGACCTGTAGACCTGTTGGTCTCTGTCACAGAGAGTCAGACTGACCTGTAGACCTGTTGGTCTCTGTCACAGAGAGTCAGACTGACCTGTAGACCTGTTGGTCTCTGTCACAGAGAGTCAGACTGACCTGTAGACCTGTTGGTCTCTGTCACAGAGTCAGACTGACCTGTAGACCTGTTGGTCTCTGTCACAGAGAGTCAGACTGACCTGTAGACCTGTTGGTCTCTGTCACAGAGTCAGACTGACCTGTAGACCTGTTGGTCTCTGTCACAGAGTCAGACTGACCTGTAGACCTGTTGGTCTCTGTCACAGAGTCAGACTGACCTGTAGACCTGTTGGTCTCTGTCACAGAGTCAGACTGACCTGTAGACCTGTTGGTCTCTGTCACAGAGAGTCAGACTGACCTGTGGACCTGTTGGTCTCTGTCACAGAGTCAGACTGACCTGTAGACCTGTTGGTCTCTGTCACAGAGTCAGACTGACCTGTAGACCTGTTGGTCTCTGTCACAGAGTCAGACTGACCTGTAGACCTGTTGGTCTCTGTCACAGAGTCAGACTGACCTGTAGACCTGTTGGTCTCTGTCACAGAGAGTCAGACTGACCTGTAGACCTGTTGGTCTCTGTCACAGAGAGTCAGACTGACCTGTAGACCTGTTGGTTTCTGTCACAGAGAGTCAGACTGACCTGTAGACCTGTTGGTCTCTGTCACAGAGAGTCAGACTGACCTGTAGACCTGTTGGTCTCTGTCACAGAGAGTCAGACTGACCTGTAGACCTGTTGGTCTCTGTCACAGAGAGTCAGACTGACCTGTAGACCTGTATCTGCATTACAGAAAATTGATCCTCCATCCTGGAAGTTCTCACAAAGAGAACCATGTCTCTGTTCCAGGTCGGCAGATATTTTAATAAACGGAGAAGAGACAGCGTTTTTCAGTCTTATTCAGGATCAGGTCCTGGAGGAGTCCACAGCCTTGCTGAAGTCCAGATCTCGCCACGATACTGGACTAGACTACAAACTGGGTGAGACTGATTGTCAACTGATTGTTTGCTAATTGTGGTGCTGAATGGATGAGATGATGGTGAGATGGTTGTTTTGTTTTTTATATTAAATTCTTTATATTTTTATTAAATTCTTTTACAGTTGATGTGAATCACTGTGAGTAAGTCAGAACCATGTCATCAGAGCTCTTCAGAATCCTCCTCCGCTCTGTCCTCTCTGATGTTCTTTAGAATCCTTCCCCACTGTTTCCTCCCTGACTTCCTTTTTTCTTTGATTTTTTTAGATACCATTCATCAAATATATTTAGAGAACCCTGAAGGTAAGAAAATCCAACTGAGACACCTGACCTCTACCTTTCCTCTGTCTCTCACCTGTCTCTCACCTTTGTCTCCTGTCTCACCTCTCTCTCTTGCATCACCTGTCTCACAGTTGTCTCTTCTTGTGGTCCTGAGCTCCAGGGGCCTGACTTGAAAACAACCCTTGAGAGGATTCTGAACGTCTGGACAGACTTGGAGTCTAGATCTGGAACCATGAATGTGACTGTTAAGGACTCGGTCTTGGTCTCAGAGTCTAAGAACCATACCCTGCCGAGTCTCAGGTGTGACCCTGTGGTTGAAAGAAACAGTGGCTCTCAGGACTTCCTCCATCTCTTCTCCTTCCTGGAGGGTCCAGACTTCAGAGAAGAGTTTGGGGTCCTGTATGGACTGAGCTCGGACCTCCTTGCCTGCTCGGTCTTCACGGGTCACAGCAATGAGGCCGAGCTGATCTCCTTCCTCTGTACCGCGAGGGAAGCAGCCAGGAAGAAGAGGCTCCTCTGGCCTCAGACTCGTTTGTGCTTCCTGTTGGGGAAACTGTGTGCTGGGAGGTCAAAGTTCAGCCAGGCCCGGGTCTACCTGGAGGAGGCTCTCGCTGTCCCCAGAGAAGGTTTCACAGACTTCAGGCTGCTGGCCAGCATCTACTCCAACCTGTCCAGCATCTACCTTGTCCAGAACAACCCTGAGAGCTTCTTCAGTGTGGCCGAGAGGCTGGCAGCTCTGCTGTTTGGGGTCCCAGACTGCCTGCAGTGCGTCCAGGAGGACTCTGCTCTGAAATACATCTTAAAGAAAACTCTCCTCTCTCACAACAGTAGGGCAGAGGCCCGGGCCTGTCATCTTCTGGCCAAGCACCACTGGACAGTCTGTGAGGGGGCTCAGGTGGTGCCTTACCTGGAGAGACTCCTCATTCTTGGTGCTGAGGCTCAGAGGACCTGGAGCCTCTCGTCCAGTCATGGCTTCCTGACCCTGGGGAGGCTGTACAGCGAGCTGGGCCTCCCTCACCTCTCCATGAGTTCAGCCAGGAAAGCGTCTCTGCAGCCGTCTGCAGCACTCAGCGACTGTCTGAGCAGCTTGCAGCTGGCTTTAAACAACATCAGCAGACTGAGTGAGGTCACGGAGCAGGAAGCATCCATCCCTGTTCAGCTCGCTCCGTTTTTTCACCACGCACTAACCATAACCCTCTGCTCCAAAGACCTGCAGCCTGGACCTGAGCAGCAACACATCCTCATCCATCAGCTCACCATCTGCCTCTGTCAGCTCCTCTGCAAACACGGAATGGTCCAACACGCCATCTGCCACATGCATGCTCTCATCAGCCACAGACAGCTCCCCTCCTCCATCCCAGAAAGGAACAGCACCCTCATCTGGCTGGCATGGCTTCACATCAACAACCATCAGCCTGAGGTGGCTCTGGAGATCCTGGACCTGCTGCTGGATTCGATGCCAGAACACTGCACCACCCGTCAGGAGGGTATGTGAGCTGGATCCAGATTTAAAAACAGCTGTTAGAGATGAGTTTATAAAAGAGGAGGCCGAGGACGTAAAATCTGTTTACATAATGAGTATAACATAAATAAAATGTATATACTGTTCAATTGGTTTCATAGATGAACTGGTGTAGGGCTGGACGGGAGAGCGGAGCCTTGCTCCTCTCCAGCTCCGCCCCCTGGTCCAAATATTGTCACTTTATGTTGAGCTACAGCTAGCTTGGTAATGTTAATGTTGGTGTCATTTACAGGTGTGGTGTTGAACATGCGTGGTGTTGCGCTGCGATGCCTGGGGGACCTCCGGAGGGCAGCAGAGAGCTACGAGGCTGCTGTGGACATCTGCCAGGAGTATGAGGACACAGCAAACTGGGCTGTGGCACAGGCTAACCGGGGTAGGATGCTACATGCTAACAAGTAACATAGCATCATCAGTTATGTGATCTGACTCTGCATCCTTCTGTAGGTATGCTGAGTCTGAAGGCTGGAGCTAAAGCTATGGCTCAGAAACACCTAACAGAGGCCGTGCAGCTCTTCTCTGAGCTCCATGAAGGTCACGAGGAGAACTTCATCAGCGTGCTGCTGCACCTTGGACAGCTCTGTGTTGCACAGCAGTTGATGCATTATGGGAAGGGATGCTACGAGTGGGCTCTGCTGCTGGCTATTAATGCTAAACTGTTAGCCTGTGAGTAAATCCTGACTCAGTGGAGATACTGTCCTCTGTATCCTGTTCTAACATTTCTGATCACCAGGTCAGCTGACCGCTACCACACACCTGATCCGTCTGTACGCCTCCGAGAGTCCAGACAAGGTCCAAAGTCTAGTCTACAGCCAGCACTTGGTCCACCTGCTGAGACATTCCGGGGACAGAGAACAAGAAGGGGGCGCTCTGGAGGCTCTTAGCAGGCTCTACCTGAGCCTGGGGACGGACAGGTGAGAGAAGATATGATCCTGTACACACCCCTCTGTTAACACCTGTCTGTTAACACCTGTCTGTAAAAACCTGTAAGCAAACACCCTTCTGTACACATCTGTCTGTAACAACCTGTCTGTACACACCTGTCTGTACACACCTGTATGTAACAACCTGTCTTTACACACCTCTGTGTAATCACCTGTTTGTACACACCTGTCTATACACACCTATGTGTAAACACCTGTCTGTACACACCTTTTTGTACACACTTTTTTGTACACACCTGTCTGTAAACAGCTGTCTGTACATACCTGTCTGTAAACACCTGTCTGTACATCCCATTCTGTAAACACCTGTCTGTAAACACCTGCCTGTACATACCTGTCTGTACATACCTGTCTGTACATACCCGTCTGTACATACCTGTCTGTACATACCTGTCTGTAAACACCTGTCTGTACATACCTGTCTGTAAACACCTGTCTGTACATCCCATTCTGTAAACACCTGTCTGTAAACACCTGCCTGTACATACCTGTCTGTACATACCTGTCTGTACATACCTGTCTGTACATACCCGTCTGTACATACCCGTCTGTACATACCTGTCTGTACATACCTGTCTGTACATACCTGTCTGTAAACACCTGTCTGTAAACACCTGTCTGTACAAACCTGTCTGTACAAACCTGTCTGTAAACACCTGTCTGTACATACCTGTCTGTAAACACCTGTCTGTAAACACCTGTCTGTACATACCTGTCTGTACATACCTGTCTGTACACACCTGTCTGTAAACACCTGTCTGTACAAACCTGTCTGTACAAACCTGTCTGTAAACACCTGTCTGTAAACACCTGTCTGTAAACACCTGTCTGTACAAACCTGTCTGTACAAACCTGTCTGTAAACACCTGTCTGTAAACACCTGTCTGTACATACCTGTCTGTAAACACCTGTCTGTAAACACCTGCCTGTACATACCTGTCTGTACATACCTGTCTGTACATACCTGTCTGTACATACCCGTCTGTACATACCCGTCTGTACATACCTGTCTGTACATACCTGTCTGTACATACCTGTCTGTACATACCCGTCTGTACATACCTGTCTGTACATACCTGTCTGTAAACACCTGTCTGTACATACCTGTCTGTAAACACCTGTCTGTACATCCCATTCTGTAAACACCTGTCTGTAAACACCTGTCTGTACATACCCGTCTGTACATACCCGTCTGTACATACCTGTCTGTACATACCTGTCTGTAAACACCTGTCTGTAAACACCTGTCTGTACAAACCTGTCTGTACAAACCTGTCTGTAAACACCTGTCTGTACATACCTGTCTGTAAACACCTGTCTGTAAACACCTGTCTGTACATACCTGTCTGTACATACCTGTCTGTACACACCTGTCTGTAAACACCTGTCTGTACATACCTGTCTGTACACACCTGTCTGTAAACACCTGTCTGTACATACCTGTCTGTAAACACCTGTCTGTACACACCTGTCTGTACACACCTGTCTGTAAACACCTGTCTGTACATACCTGTCTGTAAACACCTGTCTGTACACACCTGTCTGTAAACACCTGTCTGTACATACCTGTCTGTAAACACCTGTCTGTAAACACCTGTCTGTACATACCTGTCTGTACATACCTGTCTGTACACACCTGTCTGTAAACACCTGTCTGTACATACCTGTCTGTACACACCTGTCTGTAAACACCTGTCTGTACATACCTGTCTGTAAACACCTGTCTGTACACACCTGTCTGTACACACCTGTCTGTAAACACCTGTCTGTACATACCTGTCTGTAAACACCTGTCTGTACATACCTGTCTGTAAACACCTTTCTGTAAACACCTGTCTGTACATACCTGTCTGTAAACACCTGTCTGTAAACACCTGTCTGTACATACCTGTCTGTAAACACCTGTCTGTAAACACCTGTCTGTACATACCTGTCTGTAAACACCTGTCTGTACACACCTGTCTGTAAACACCTGTCTGTACATACCTGTCTGTAAACACCTGTCTGTACATACCTGTCTGTACATACCTGTCTGTAAACACCTGTCTGTAAACACCTGTCTGTAAACACCTGTCTGTAGACTCAGTAGCGCCCCTGTTGGTTCCTGTAGAGGTGATGAAACACTGAATCCTGTTCATGTAGAAACAGACATAGATGGCTGTGTTGTACCTGTTTGCCAGATGGCGAGGCTATGTCCTCAGCTTCACCTATGTCTGCCAAAGAGGCCACGCCCCAATATTGCTTCCTTTTATCTTTAGAGAAGTGTGAGTATTTAGCGCCATGTGGTCAAGCTGTGGACCATTCTGTTTGCAGGGCGTACCAGGCAGCTTTGAACAATACAAAGAGCAGTCTGGGTATTTTCATCGACCTTGGCCTGAGGGAGAAGGAGGCATTCGGCTGGCTGCAGGCTGGGAAGATTTACCATCTGCTGGGTCAGACCGAGCTGGTGGAACTGTACATCCAGGTCTGACTGCACCTGATCACCAAAAGAGGACACCTGCTGTGATCCATCCATTTATCCATTTATCCATTTATCCATCCATCCATCCATACATACATACATGCATACATACATACATACATCTGTATTTACTAATCCTTATGTAGTCTGAAGTCTGCTGTCTGTATGTCTGAGTTTATTTTGTGTGTGTGTGTGTGTGTGTGTGTGTGTGTGTGTGTGTGTGTGTGTGTGTGTGTGTGTGTGTGTGTGTGTGTGTGTGTGTGTGTGTGTGTGTGTGAGGCAGGCAGCTCAGGACGTGGCTCTCAGCACAGGGGACACTCAGTTCATCCTGAAGCTTCTGGAAGCTGCCGGAGACATTTTCTTCGACAGCAACCGAGACCGAGAGAAGGCCGTTCTCTTCTACAGGGTCAGGGTTTAATCACGCACGCACACATACACACACACACACACACACATCTGTGTGAACTGACTCTCTCTGTCTATAGGATCGAGCTCTGCCTATCGCAGTGAAAAGTGGCAGCATGGCGTCTCGGCTGCGTCTGTGTAATAAACTGACTGAACTGATGCTCGCTCTGAAGATGTTTGAGGACGCCGTGGAGTTTGCACAAACCGCACTGGACATCAGTATCACTCTGGGTACGCAAACCTCCACCTAAGAGTGTGTGTGTGTGTGTCAGAGGAGTGTGTGTTTCTACATCTGTCTGTGTGTGTTTGAACAGGTGACCATCTGAACGAGCGTGTGGCGTACCACCGTCTGGCCTCTTTGTACCAGAGCCTGTGTCAGTACGAGCTGGCTGAACATCACTTCCTGAAGACCCTGAGCCTGTGTCCCAGCCCCATGCTGTTTGAGGAGGAAACCCTGTACTACATGAGGGTGTACCAGACGCTTGGAGACATCATCTTCCACGACCTGAAGGTGAGTGACTGATGATGAGGAGGAGTGTGTGTGCAGAAATGTGTTCCGTGATGACAGGTACACTCAGCGCCTCCTGTGGAACGTTTAGAGTAGTGGGTGAATCCATCCAAAATATTCTCTTCTCTTCCATTTCTCTTATTTCTTCTACATGTGCTCCTCTCACTCACCTCATTCATGCGCACTCTGCCCCTCCCCCTCCTCCCCTGCTGGACTGTGAGTGTAGCCGTTCAGTCACGTCACTCAGACGCATACTGCTGGCTGCATCACGGCAGAGAGGATCATTGTTTGGTGTTATTTTACAGCTGATTAAGTGCTGATTGAAGTCAGTGTTTGCTGATGGCATCCGTTCCGTTGTTGTCTCTGCAGGACCCCTTTGATGCTGCAGGTTACTACCACCTGGCTCTGGCTGCAGCCATGGATCTGGGAAACAAGCGATTTCAGCTGCAGCTGTGCATGCGTCTTGCCACCATCTACCACAACTTCCTGACTGACCGTGAGCTCTCGCTCCTCTTCTACCAGAAGGCCAGAGCCTTCGCTGCAGAGCTGAATGTCCGGAGGGTTAACATCTCACCTGATCAGCAGCAGAACAGCAGCTCACAGTTCAAGACCTCCGTACAGTGACACAGATTAATCATTGTCATTGGTTTCATGATAAAACCATCTGATCCAGAGGATCACAGAGACTCTGACGGCTCAGGACTTTCATCAAGTCATTAACCGCTTTGAAAAAAAACTGTTTAGAATAAAACACAGTTCCACTAGAACTGAAGGCTGAGTTAACTGAACCAGAATTGGAGAACCAGCAAAATCATCCATTTTCATCTAAACACATTAAATAGGTCGTACATGTATTTCCTTGAAACATGTCTAAGCCATTCAACCATGTAGGATTTCATTGTAGAGCTACGCATCACAAACTGTTTTAAATTTCTGTGTTCAGGATTTAATGGGCGGGTCCAAATTCATAGCTGCATTCCATCATTTGCATAACCCCACCCCCTGTTGCCACCGCCTGTGGTCAGCCATATTGTTGCAAGGCAACTGGAAATTGAAAACTGTGGGCAGAAGTAGTTATCCATCATAGCAACACCCACAGGCTTCTGAAGAAACAGGTGGATTGATTGCCAAACTGTTTGTCTACTTTAACGTTACTAGTCAGTAATCCATGTCTGTAAATGTCATCAATGGGAGAAATAAATGACCATTCTGATGGAGACTGTGAGGAACGAGGCTGAGCTCTATCAGTGTCTGACTCAGAGTCAGTTTCTGGCTCTGATGGCTCAAACAGGTAGGGCTGGCTCCGTCCCATCACGCTGCTAGAGCTAGCTTCCATTGTTACTGTAGGTAACCATGGAGGTGGCTCCCCTTCAACGTGCGCGTGGCCCCAGGTCTCAAACTTACACAACCCTCAGCGTTCCACAGCAGAGTGAAGTACTTATTTTTCCATGATTTTCAAAACTAATTTTAGATACTTACATTTTTTTTGATATGTCAAATTTGGCTCAGTGGTCAATGACACATGTTTCTGTGGTGTGACAAAACACATAAATTAATTTCTGCTTTACACGGACTTTAAAGTCTTTAACAACGAATAAAGAAAACACAATGTCACATGTTTCAAGATCAACAGACATGACTCTGTAGTGGAGATCACTGCATTAATACAACCAGACATGACTCTGTAGTGGAGATCACTGCATTAAAAACAGTCATGACTCTGTAGTGGAGATCACTGCATTAATAAAAACAGACATGACTATGTAGTGGAGATCACTGCATTAATACAAACAGACATGACTCTGTAGTGTAGATCACTGCATTAATACAAACAGTCATGACTCTGTAGTGGAGATCACTGCATTAATACAAACAGACATGACTCTGTAGTGGAGATCACTGCATTAATACAAACAGACATGACTCTGTAGTGGAGATCACTGCATTAATACAAACAGACATGACTCTGTAGTGGAGATCACTGCATTAATACAAACAGACATGACTCTGTAGAGGAGATCACTGCATTAATACAAACAGACATGACTCTGTAGTGGAGATCACTGCATTAATTAAAAACAAACATGACTCAGTAGAGGAGACCACTGAATTTATGCAGCCTCTGCACTTTTATAAAGACATTCAGGATTTTGTGATTTGAAACTTTTTTTAAACACTGTGTTAACTTCAAATCAGTTTATTTTAATAAACAGAGCAGGAATAAGAGGGAGCTCTGAGCTCAGTTTCTTTTGAACGCTTTTAAGAAAATTAGAGTTTGCTCTCAGCAACAGTTTGTTCAGTCAGTGTTATTCTCTGTGTCTACACAGGATGGCAGCACAGCCAAACCTTCTACTGTAAAGTTGCATGTTTCACTCAGGTGAGCTCATCTTTTCTATTGTGTCAAGTATACATTATATATAGCTGGTAGATACGAGTGAAGTATATAACTATATATAACAAGTTGATCTGGTCTGTAAATAAGAAGCTTTCAAACACAGAAACATTGTGTTTGAAACACTGCAAGCATGAAGCATCTTCACCTGAGATTTAGATACAAGACATAGTTTTTGTAACTCAGTCCCAAACATGGTCCAGTCCATAGACATAAAAATAGACGCTGCATCGACCGCTACTACCTATTGGCGCTGACGAGCTGTAGGGCCGCCATCTTGATCCGGTCGCCCACTCAGTGGCTGTTTTCCAAACCGCCTACTACATACTACTCCTGAATTTAGTATGTAGTGAACACTGCATACTACATACTGCATACTGCGTGCAGTTGTAGTATGTAGTATGACTGCCAGACAGCGGTTATTCAGTAGTATACTAGACACGGGATGCGCAGGTTAACAGTACCCTTGCTGACGCCGCTGTTGTGTGGCATTCTCTTACAATCAGACAAATGATACAGAGATGACAACTTATCTGTAAAATGTGTAGCACCTTTAAGAAAGTTAATTTAGCAGTATATCACTGTCAACCCAGTATATCACCTGTTAATATAACATGAGGTTTGTTTTCACAAATTAATTTGGCTGTGCTCACATTTACTGCTTTAATTAAAGTGTGTACGGTTTTCCAAAAAAACAATCTCTTATTTAATATATGCTGGTGTGGATGTAGGCTAATTACACTGCCTGTTACAATTGTTGATATAACTTCAATAAATACCATCAGAAATGGCTCTCATCTTCTGCAGTTGTTTTTAGCTTCTGTTTTTCTCTGTAATTTTGCTGATATGGTCTATAATTATGTTTGAAACATTAAGGTTAATGTTCACTTCACGTCTCATTCCTGTGTAACCCAACAACACAATATGGCAAGAAGAAGAAAAAGGCAAGCTGCCAATAGGAGGAATCTTCTGGCAGTGCTTCTACAAAATTAAAACAATGTAAGTAGCCCATATAGTCACTTTTTGAGGGTACTAGGTTACTAAGATTTTGAAATGACAGGCATACACAGTGAGTTAAGAACTTATCTGTGACAATTATGTTTCTTAGAATTCAGTTTATTTAGTCACAAACCAGAACAAACAACAATAATTACATTATACAGTACTTCAAAAGAACAGTAACATAACATGCAGGAAAAGACTTAAGAAAAAGTGTTTCTTTCTGTATCAAAGCACTATGTGACTGGTGAGTTTCTCCGTCTCTTGCAGCATGGAGGACCATATCAGCAGTTAAATCCCCACACTGCTGTTGTGTGCCTTTACCAGGGTGATTGGGACCTTGACCTAACAAAAGACTTCCGTCTGTCAAGGCAGACAGTTAACGCATTGGTCAACTCTCTGGGTTACAACAAGGACCATGGCTGGGGAAAAGACCTGGAGGTTGGAATCTGTTTATTTATTATTGGCTGGCCAGTGCCACTTCTTATCGGGTCACATCAGAGGCCTTTGATGTCCCCATTACCACAGTGCACAATGTGGTTCATCGAACTGCTGGTGCCATCATCCGTATCATGGGCAAAGCAGTCTGTCCCCCTACAGCTGAAGAGCTGGAGGGCAGAGAGGAGGGCTTTGCCCGTCTGGCTGGTTCCCACGCTTTCTGCTGAGTGGCTGGCAGTATAGACGGGACACACATTCGTATTAAGCCACCTGCAGCAAACAAAGAAGACTATCTTAACAGGTAACCCATATTGCCATTTTATATTTGGATATATATACTTTTTTTATCAAGGTCAATATCAGTGTCACCAAATGCCAATGTCATCTTGCTACAGGAAGCTTTTCTATTCCATTCAGCTGCAGGTGGTCTGTGATCACAAGGGCCGCTTCTTGAACATCTTCACAGGTATATAAACCCAATATTACATTCACAGATTAAAGAAATAAAGCTGTTAAATAAAACTTACTGTTTTGAAGGAACATTTCATGCAAAAACAATTAAGACTGGGTGAACTTTTAAAGTCTTTGTAACATTGCTGAACTTCACCAGAAAAAAAAAGTTTTTGCAGTCATCTCCTTAAAAAAAGACATTAGTAAATATTTAACATTGTTATTACTAATACTATTATATTTTTCATACTGCTCTTCTGAAGAGGTCCAGGGCTCATGAAGCCCTGTTGTGCCATGAACTTTAGAAAACTATCAGCATTCCCATTAAGCAGTTTTTTGTGGACTAAAATAAATTTCACCTAACCTCAACAGTAGCAGTGTGAGTAGATCATGACTGAATTTTTCTTCCTTGTGAATAAAACTCCCTTTAAAATACTACTTACCTTTCAAATGTCAACCCTGTACTTTCAAACTGAGCTTTCCAGAAAGACATCTCAGGTGTTTGTACCTACATCTATCACATACCATTCACAATACATGACCATTGTTCAGAGGGCTTCCTTGCTCAGTGCATGATTCCAGGGTCCTGCGGTGGAGCTCCATCTATGTTCACCAGCTTTACCCTCCTCATGGCTGGTGCATCCTTGGGGATGGGGGATATCCTTGCCTGGCTGCACCAATCAGCCTGATGACACCTATCAGGGAATGGTCTTTAACAAACTCTCTATCAAAACACAATAATAAATCGTTATTTATGCAGTGGTTAAAAAATGTATGAGACTACCTGTCATAAAAAGGAGCAAATCATCATGAAGTGCTTTAACTCTCGTTTTTCAGAGATTTTCCCATGCTTCACCATTTTGGAAATGAGTGAGGTGTTTCAAATGGATTTTATGTTTTTATTATTTGAGCAAGAAAACTGGAATTGTCTGAGAAGTCAGAATTTAATCTAAAATAAAACAATTGAAACAGTATCCTGTTCAGGAATGAAAGTAATTAACTGTATTCGGCAATCAAACAAATAAGCGCCAATAGGTAGCGGTCGTTGCGGCGTATATTCTTTATTATGTCTATGATCACGTCCATTTACAGTTTATAAATGAAGCTCCTCCTCCTTCCTCTACCTCCTCTTCCTTCTCTCTCCCGCCCTCCTCTCCTCCGGCTGCAGACTGGCTGGATGTCTCTGTTTATTTCCTCTGCGCGCAGTTACGCGCGGACACGGAGTCAGAGTTCAGTCCCGGGTTTCGGAGTTCTGCAGAGTTTCTTCAGAGATTAAAGTCTCACCCCGCTGTGAGAGAGGATTGGTCAAGTCTGCAGAAAGTGGTGTGGGGAGAGCTCAGAGGACATGATCGCTGTGTGAACTTCACTTCTCCTCTCTTCTCTTTACTGGACCTTCCTCCGAACATGCAGCACCTCCTGCTCCCCGCCGTGCTCCTCTTCCTCAGGCCGTCTGCACGCGCAGAGCCCAAACCCAAGTGTCTGACCCGCTGCGACGTCAGCACCTGTCCGAGTCCCAGCTGCCCCAGCGGTTACGTGCCGGACCGCTGTAACTGCTGTCTGGTGTGCGCACAAGCGGAGGGCGAGCCATGCGGCCGCAGGGACGACCTGCCGTGCGGGGACGGACTGGAGTGCAAGCACCCCGCAGGGAAGCGGATCAGTCAAGGCTTCTGTCAGTGCAGGTTTAGCAGCCAGGTGTGCGGCAGTGATGGAACCACGTACGGAAACGGGTGTCAGCTGAAGGCCATGAGCAGGAAGAACCTGCAGCAGGGTCTGCAGGGGGTCAGCCAGATCCACAAGGGACCTTGTGAGACCGGCAAAGGTACGTCTCAGACTCAGGTGGATCCAAGAGATGTGTCAAAGTCAGAAGAGGGCGACATTTATACGGACCAATAAGAAACCGAACAATCAGCTGTGAAAAAGGTTAAAGAGGGTTAGGAAGAGAGTTTTTCAAAATAAGAGCCTACAAGTCATCACCAACTCCCAACTACAGAAAACAGAGCAAAATAACAAGGACAAATATTACCATCAATGGAAGCTGGAAACTCAATCAATCAACAAATTTAATCAGTTATTAAAGAAAATTTAAATAGGCAGATTATTTAAGAGTAAGTAAAGATCCCCTTAAAGAGACAGACACTCTGACCATAAAGTGTCCATTGAAACGGGTGGATTCAGAAGTCAGTGGTTACAGAGATCTCAGAGAGTCTGTAGTCTCTGTCACACAGGACAGAAAACAGATCCATTTCCTCATCACCTGTCCAAATTAGACTAATATAAGAGACATGTTTTTCCCAAATTTACTAATTTGATCCTTGAATTCCTTTATCTGCTTCAGTTAAAGATGATTAATAAGGTGTTATTAACTAAAGCAAACATCTATATCCATGTAACTTGTTGTTTTTAAATGTTATTTCTGTTTGTTTTTTTTTTTATTTATTTTTGAATGATTTTTGTTTGTTGTTGTTGTTTTCTTAATAATTTTAATTGTACATCAGCTTTGGCAACATTTTTTTTTTTTTTTTTTTTTTTTTAAGAAAACTTCATGCCAATAAAGCTTATTTCAAATTTGAATTTGAGAAAGAGAGAGAGAGACAGAGAGACATAGAGGAACAGTTTAAAGAGAGCCTCTTAAAGGAGGCTCCACAAACTTAACCATAGACCTCATCACTCTGCTCCCTCTCTCGTCTTATTTGTCCAAACCAGGAGAGAAAACAGTACAGAGGAGGGTGTTGGTCAGTCCTGGACTCAGGTCTCTAAAGTTCCTCTGACTCAGTAACCAAGTCTGTCCCTCTGATTAGTGCCCCGTCTGTCCTTCATGTTAAAGTCAGATTAATGAGATCCAGATGTTAATCTGGATCTCATTAGTCTGACTTTAATATGGAGGACCCTGTTAAGGGTCTCAGCTGGTCCTCTGCTGCAGACTCTCGTCAGAGAGCAGGTCCAGATTTAACACCCCTCTCGGATCAGACTCCCACAGAAACCCTGCTCCTATCTGTCTCTACAGGGAGACCAATGAGACACGGTTCATCTGCAGGACTCTGAAGGACTAAATAGCACTCCAACCTACAGTCTGGTATAGATGAATCATATGCTAACACACACACACACACACACACACACACACACACACACACACACACACACACACACACACACACACACACACACACACACACACACACATTCCTACAAGAGTATCTATGGAGGGAACAGGAAGTCCCGTTATACCACACAATCTGTTTACATTCTCTCTGATCTCCAACCCATTATTTAGTCTGGCTTCACACACACACACACACACACACACACACACACACACACACACACACACACACACACACACACACACACACACACACAGAAAGAGAGAGACAGAGACAGAGACAGAGAGACAGACAGACAGACTGGGTCAGTAGAGCATTACTTCCTCAGGCATGGTCAGTTGAGTTTAAATCCTGATCAGACGAGCCAGGCTCTGAACCGGTTTCTGGATTTTTTGACTGATCTCATCATGTTTTTATTTCATCAAACTAAAGAAAATCAGTTTGTTTCATCCTGCTGAAGGAGGACAGAGAGAGACCTCTGAGGGACTCACTGTTCACAGACCCACCATATACTGACTATCTAGAGAACAGAAACTCATGATTCAGATGTGACTAGACTAGACTAGACTAGACTAGACTAGACTAGACTAGAATAGACTAGACTAGACTAGACTAGACTAGACTAGACTAGAACAGAACAGAACAGAACAGAACAGAACAGAACAGAATAGAATAGAATAGAGCAGTATGTACTTTATTAATCCCAGAAGGGAAATTCAGGATTCTGCAGTCTGAACTGAGTTTTAATCTCTCATTGGTCGTCAATAAGATGGTATGGACCAGATAAAAGTAAACCTGATCATCCATGAGGTGGTACAGAACCAGGTCAGAGTAAACTTGACATTCTGTAAGCTCTTGAAAGAGTAGCAGCTTGTTGCAGCAGCTCTCTCTTCGTTGCTCATTTTTTTCACAGAGACATGGCTAACTGAGCTAACACCAGACCATAGACTGTATCATTAATGGACGTAGTCTCCACGATGTCACCCGTCTGTTCCTGAAACAGATTTTTGAAGCAAAACGGCCAGCGCGGCCATATTGGAAATGAGGCGGGCTTTAAGTCTCCACAGTAACAGCCATAGGGCGCCCGGCAGTCACGTGAGCTAAACTGTGCCCCCGATTGGACAAACTGGGGATCTTAATATTGTCTAGATTGTGGAGTTGGAAAAAAAATTCCCCCCCCTACAGTGCCTACAGATAGTGAAATTAGCAATTCAGACGGGAGACATTCTTTGTACCAGGCTGTAAATGTGCTTATTTTGGCTGTGAAAAAGGCTTTTTTTGGCTTGGTGAATACGTGAATTCTGGTACTTCTGGAGCCAGCCTCAAGCGGACACTCGAGGAACAGCAGACTTTAGCACTTCAGCATTGCCTCATATTTTCAGACTGGAGGTTGCCGCTTGGTTTTAACACAACTTCATAATGTTTTACTGGTTACAACCCTGCTTTAAACTAAAATGCTAGCTCATAGTAAACAACTCCATGCACATACATTGAGTCTATATAATATTATTATATTATATTTTTTTAAGTTCTTTTAATTTTAACACTTTACACATTTTGCTGCTGTGACCCCGGAATTTCCTTTCAGGAAACAATGAAGTACCTTCTATTCTTTTCTTTTCTTTTCTTTTCTTTTAAACGTTTCCTGTTATCATTTTAGGTCTTTCTCATGCAGCCAGTCCTCGATACAAGTTCAACTTCATTGCTGACGTGGTGGAGAAGATCGCTCCAGCTGTGGTCCACATCGAGCTCTTCCTCAGGTAAAGACTTTCCATTAGAGGACTCGTCTCGGTCCTGACATGGTCTGTGTTTTTAAGACCTGCTGAGCTTTGTATCATGTTGCAGACACCCTCTGTTTGGGAGGACCATCCCTCTGTCCAGTGGGTCAGGGTTTGTGATGTCAGAAAATGGACTCATCATCACCAATGCCCACGTCGTCTCCAGCACCACACCTGTGTCTGGTCAGCAGCAGCTCAAGGTATGCAGGTCCTTGTCTTACTTAGGGACTAAGATCCTGGTGTTCTTTTGTGAGCCTCTTGGGTCAGTCCTTCACCTAACCCAGGTAAGCTGTTTCCAAACCCTGTTTATGTGTTTCTTCCTGAAGGTCCAAATGCAGAACGGGGATGTATACGAAGCCAGCATCAAAGATATTGACAAGAAGTCCGACATCGCCACCATCAAAGTCAATCCACAGGTGAGGCCATGGGTATAAGTGGGTAAGGGTTCTGGTCTCTGTGATGGATGAGGGTTCTGGTCTCTGTGAGGGTTCTGGTTGGTATTTGTTGATGTTTTGAGTGAATCTGATTGGTGGACAGATCCAGTTGCAGCTTTAAACAAAGATCATTTTAGAGAAGTATCTTCTGGGTTAACCCTGGATTTTCTGTCCTACAAAACTTCTTACCAGGATGAATCACTATGGTAACGTATGCTGAACAGCTAACCTGCTCTGGAGCAGGTTAAGGTTAAGATCTGGATGAGAGCTCAGTGAGTAAAAAACCAACACCTCCTGACCAATCAGCTTTCTTGTAAAAGACCCTGCCCATTTTTAGAAGATCCTGTCGATGTTGATGTGCAGAGCGCTCAGGAGAGAGAGAGAGTTTAGAGAGAGATGTGATCCTTTTGATGTTCACGTGGTCATTCTGTACAAGAGATTCAGATTTTCATCAGATGGACTGAACTACATCTGTCAGCTGATGGATCAATAAATAAATAAATTCAGTTGATTTCATCCAAACATCAGAGACAGAGTGAAGAAATAAAGCCTTGACACTGACCGCTTTGAAGGAGGTTTTTGTACTTGTTACCCAAGTCTGTTTAGCTCCACTGTTTGCATCTTAAATAATGATGTTAATAATAATGGTCACACATGGAAGAACTCTAGAAACAGGAATTCATGGAACCACAGCTATGTGGGAGTTGAGGAATTGATATTAATATTATCATGTTTAAATGCTGAGCAACAGCATTTTAACATATTGTTATTCTACTTTATTATTATTATTATTATTATTATTATTATTATTATTATTATTATTATGTTGAAATGCTGAGCAACAGCATTTCAACATAATAATAATAATAATAATAATAATAATAATAATAATAATAATAATAAAAATTCTAACCCTCATACTTTTTAAAATAATCAGCATTTTCCAAAATTTTTTGGCTCATTAAAATAAATGTAAATGATCTCTTACCATAGAAGCTGCACAGCTGACCTGCTTGTTCACATTCATATTCAAAACCCTGATTTAAAGCAAACAGAATGTTCACTTAAAGAGATGTGAACATGTGAAAGAAATGTGCCTTCATCCCTTATCAAATCTACAAATGTGACTGGTTTGCAGGAAAGTACAGTTTCTCATGAAGGCATTTCAACATTCAGCATTTACTGCAAGAAAATATTGACACAAAAAACACAGACTTCTCTAAGTCCTGGTTCAGTGATGCTCTGCAGGGTTAAAGCCTCTTTGGAATAAAAACACCCTGATACTGTTTAAGACATGAAGACACAAACACAGATCTGCAGGCAGTTTCAGAGCAGATGTTTCCCAGATGTGACTACATGAAAAAACAGCATGTTCAGGTCAGAAAGAGACAAAAAACAGATCCTGTCCCCATCCTGATCCTGTTCTCATCCCTTGTTTAACCTGCTGATAATTGAAACCCTGTCAGTGACCTGGGTCAGAGATGTGTTGTAACGGCTGGCTTTGTTATAATAAATTGATTTTTGTCTATGTCACTCATTCCTCGTGTGAGACGTGTTGACTTGACTTGGGTTGAAAACAGAGTGAGGAACCTTATCCATCACGTGTTCATCCTTTAGGACACAGATGGATCACGGTGGTGTGAAACTCTGGACAGTTTGTTTGCAGAGATTTATCCTTGGGGGAGCATTAATAAAGCGCCCCTGTCAGCTCTCCTGGTCCTGTAAACCTCCTGTAGGTTAACGACCATCTGCAGGCTGTTTTTTCTTCAGCACACCACGTGTGTTAACAGTGTGTATCACGTGTGCAGGTTCACAGAAGTGTTTACATAGAACACTGTAAACACAAGAACTGGTCCATAGTCAGGGTCCAGGAGACACTGAGTACTTCAAGTATGAGCTCTAGCCAGCGTGACCATGGACCACTGCCCCATTGTGTCATCCTGTGACTCCACAACCCCAAGGGTAAGAAAGGGTGCTGGACGCATCAAGGAGGGCCACAGATAATGGAAAACAGCTGCATTTCCAGGGCTCGAGAATCTCATTCTACCTAGATTACTCACAGGGAACCATCAGGAAACGCAAATCATTTGATGAGGTCAGGAAACTACTGAGGGAAAAGAAAGTGGAGTTTGCCCTGCCACACACTGGGTCGCTCTGGATAAGGCACAATAGCACAACGATGCTGCATGACACCCCTGAGAAGACTACACTCACTGGCCACTTTATTAGGTTCACCTTTCTAGTACCGTGTTTACCCCCTTTTGCCTTCAGAACTGCCTTAATCCTTCGTGGCATAGATTCAACAAGGTACTGAAAACATTCCTCAGAGAGTTTGGTCCATATTGACATGATAGCATCACGCAGTTGCTGCAGATTTGTCGGCTGCACATCCATGATGTGAACCTCCCGTTCAACCACATCCAAAAGGTGCTCTACTGGATCAAGATCTGGCAAATTGAATACAGTGAACTCATTGTCAGGTTCAAGAAATCAGTCTGAGATGTTTCCAGCTTTATGACATGGAGCGTTATCCTGCTGGAAGTAGCCATCAGAAGATGGGTACACTGTGGTCATAAAGAGATGGACATGGTCAGCAACAATACTCAGGTAGGCTGTGGTGTTAAAATGGTGCTCAATTAGTAATAAGGGGACCAAAGTGTGCCAAGAAAATATCCCTCACACCATTACACCACCACCAGCAGCCTGAACTGTTGATACACGGCAGGCTGGATCCATGCTTTCATGTTGCTGCCACCAAATTCTGGCCCTACCATCTGAATGTGGCAGCAGAAATTGAGACCAGGAAATGTTTTTCCAACTTTCTTTGTCCAATTTTGGTGAGCCTGCACGAATTGTAGCCTCAGTTTCCTGTTCTTAGCTGACAGGAGTGGCACCTGGTGTGGTCTTCTGCTGCTGTAGCCCATCTGCCTCAAGGTTCGATGTGTTGTGCGTTCAGAGATGCTCTTCTGCATACCTTGGTATGAACTGCAGCAGATAGTCTTGACCATGTCTACATGCCTAAATGGATTGAGTTGCTGCCATTTGATTGGCTGATTAGAAATTTGTGTTAACGAGCAGTTGGACAGGTGTGCCTAATAAAGTGGCCGGTGAGTGTATGTCCTTTATTATTTCTCGGACCAGAGCTGACTAGTTGCAGCCTTATGCTTATTCTCACGTTATAGGCCCACCTACGCGATACTTCACGAGGTACAATCTTTTGGTAAGGCAGTTAAATCTCTTATTTTACTTTACACAAAATGGGAAGTAAGATTATATGTTTGACTTTCTTTTAAATATGGTGTGCAGAGGCTTGGAGGCGGTTATGACTGTTTACCTGGCTATGCCAAGTTTATGCCAGTTTAGTTTATGCCACCCTCTTTTATTTTCAACATGATGTCTCCCCTTCTCTGTCTCCTTAAGGAAGCCTGCTGTTATGATATCTTTGTTAAACCTGTTTTATTATGGGTACGGACTAATCAATCAAAAGTATTTTTATTTTTCTCTGTTCTTGTTCAGAGTGTTATTCTGCATTTCTTGGCTGCTCAGCATATTTAATGGACACATGGTTTGTTTTTTCTTTTTGTAATTCTGAGATTTGGTGGACATTTATTATCTACAGATTGTATTGCTTTGTTATTCTGTATGAGATAGTAAATGTCATTGAATAGCCTTAACCTTTGTTCATGGAATGTCAGGGGTTTGCACAAGCCAGTTAAGAGGAGGACTGCGTTATCTTTTCTGAAGAGAGAGAATGCTGATCTAGCATTTTTATAAAGAGACATATTTGGAAGAAAACAAGGATTAACCCAAATCACAACATACCTGGATTGGTGAGGTCTATATGACATCTTATGCATCTAACACTAGAGGGGTTGCAATTCTAATTGGTAAAAAAATTGCCTTCGAATCCACGGGCCCTGACATAGAGCCTGAGCCCAGAGGGACTGTAGGCTCTATGTCAGAGCTGGGCCAGGACCAGGACAGGGAGGAGGTGCAGCTCACTCCACCTTAAAGAAATCCTAAACAGACTGATCTCATTCTTCCTCTCCCTCACACCATCTGTTTCTGCTTCAGTCCTAAAACCTGTCTGTCCCTGAGGACTGTCTCATGTGTCTCTAGACCTGCGTGCTCTTGACTCTGAATCCCTGAACGTGGTTTCAAATGTTGGCCTTCTGTCTGTCCTCAGCCTGTCTCCCTGTCCTCATCCTGTCTCCCTGTCCTCAGCCTATCTCTCTGTCCTCAGTGTTTCTCCCTGTCCTCAGCCTGTCTCTCTGTCCTCAGTCTGTCAGTAGTGGTTGTTGGTCAGATGTTGGACAGTAATTGTTGTTGGACAGTAGGGGAATGTTGGGTTGTGGAGGGCTTACACAGTAGCTGTTAAAGTGTTCCACACAGACCTCAAACCTCTTCAGCATCATGTAATGGACGTCACTCAAAGAGCTATACACTGATAGTCTCTTTCACCCTTTCACACACCACTGACCAACAGTGCTTGTTGGTCAGTGGTTGCAATTTAGAGACAACGACTCTACCACTGATCCACAGTCGCCCAAATGTCCTGTCTTCCCTTTGTTTGTTTCCTCCTTTCAGGTGAAACTTCCAGTCCTATTTTTGGGCCACAGTGCTGACCTGAGGCCTGGGGAGTTCGTAGTGGCGATTGGCAGCCCCTTTGCCCTGCAAAACACCGTCACCACCGGCATCATCAGCACAGCCCAGAGGGATGGAAAGGAGCTTGGCCTTAAGGACTCAGACATGGACTACATCCAAACTGACGCCATCATCAATGTAAGTATGAAGCAGGATGACGTCTGACAATAAAGCAGCATGAGATCTGAGAATAAAGCAGAATGATGTAGCATGAGATCTGATAATAAAGCAGCATGGGGTCTGAGAAAAACGCAGCATGACATTGCATGAGGTCTGAGAATTAAACAGAATGACGTTGCATGAGGTCTGAGACTAAAGCAGAATGATGTAGCATGAGGTCTGAGAATAAAGCAGAATGATGTAGTTTGAGGCCTGAGAATAAAGCAGAATTATATAGCATGAAGTCTGAGAATAATGTAGTTTGAGGTCTGATAATAAAGCAGAATGATGTAGTATGAGGTCTGAGAGTAAAGCAGAATGATGTAGCATGAGGTCTGATAATAGAGCAGAATGATTTAGCATGAGGTCTGAGACTAAATTAGCTTAATGTAGCAGAGGTCTTAGAATAAAGTTGCATTATGAAGCATGAGGTCTGAGAAATATCTTGCTCTGATGTGTTATTTAAGTCCCTTTATTTGATGAGAGGATGGTTTAACTTTAACTTTAGGTCGTTAAAGTTGTGTTCTCTGTTTTCTTTGCAGTACGGGAACTCTGGAGGACCTTTGGTCAACCTGGTGATTCTTCAGTTTCTGTCCTATAAGTTTCATAAACTCCTTCATAAACTAGGTTATCTTGCCATTAAGATGTTTTTTATTTCAATTGCTTTAGGATGGAGAGGTTATTGGCATCAACACCTTGAAGGTTGCTGCAGGAATTGCTTTCGCAATACCCTCTGACAGGATCACTCGCTTCCTAAACCATTCTGTAGACAAGCCAAACAAAGGTGAGTCTATGACATCAATGACCTTGGGATCATCCTGCTCAGGATACAGGTTAAAGCCTCTCTCTGTTTCAGATGTGAAGTCTGTAAAGAAGAGTTTTGTTGGGATCAGGATGTTGACCATCACATCAGCGTGAGTCAGAACTGATGGTCAGTTTTTAAACGTCTATGAACAGACTGAAACCTTGTGACCGCATCCAAGGTGTCCCACAGGGCTCTATGCTGGATCCTCTCCTCTTAACTTCTGTGCTGAAGATGCTAAAGATAATTTTACTCTCTGCTGTGTAACAGTAAAGATCATCATGTTCTTCTTCTTTGTTCTCAGAGTTAAAGAACAGTTGTGTTTGTTTCTCTGACTCTCACAGCTCCAGCTTTAACTTCTTCTACAAACTCTTAGTTTAAGGCTCTTATCTCTGCATGGATCTGATCACAGCTGAGCTAACATGCTTTGATTTCTTAATCATTATGTAGGTGAACGTTTCCTCTCTCGTGTTCACCAGAAAGTAAAGAGGCTTCCTCTCTTTCAATCTTCTACCTGCTGATGTATGAAGCTACCCAACATCCTCCCGTGACGTGTTTCTTTTTCAGGTTGATTGAGGAGCTCAAACAGCAGAACCCAGACTTCCCTGATGTCAGAAGTGGGATTTATGTCCATGAGGTTGTTCCTCACTCTCCTGCAGATAAGTCAGTCTGATTCCTTCACTCAACCCATCGTCAAACTGGGTTCAAAGCTTGATCTGATACCTCTATCTTTGTCCCCAGAGGAGGAATCAGAGATGGAGACATTATCGTCAAACTGAACGGCAGACCTATGACTACCACAGCTGACCTGCAGGGGGCACTGCAGGAGGAGTCAGCACTGCTGCTGGAAGTCAGGAGAAACAACGACGACCTGCTTTTCAACATCCAACCTGACGTCATCATGCAGTAACACCTGAGGTCCTGCTGCAGGGTCAGAGGAACACCTGAGGTCCTGCTGCAGGGTCAGAGGAACACCTGAGGTCCTACTGCAGGGTCAGAGGAACACCTGAGGTCCTGCTGCAGGGTCAGAGGAACACCTGAGGTCCTGCTGCAGGGCCAGAGGAACACCTGAGGTCCTGCTGCAGGGCCAGAGGAACACCTGAGGTCCTGCTGCAGGGTCAGAGGAACACCTGAGGTCCTGATGCAGGGTCAGAGGAACACCTGAGGTCCTGCTGCAGGGTCAGAGGAACACCTGAGGTCCTGATGCAGGGTCAGAGGAAGAACTGAGGCCCTGCTGCAGGGTCAGAGGAACACCTGAGGTCCTGCTGCAGGGCCAGAGGAACACCTGAGGTCCTGCTGCAGGGTCAGAGGAACACCTGAGGTCCTGCTGCAGGGTCAGAGGAACACCTGAGGTCCTGCTGCAGGGTCAGAGGAACACCTGAGGTCCTGATGCAGGGCCAGAGGAAGAACTGAGGCCCTGCTGCAGGGTCAGAGGAACACCTGAGGTCCTGCTGCAGGGTCAGAGGAACACCTGAGGTCCTGCTGCAGGGTCAGAGGAACACCTGAGGTCCTGCTGCAGGGTCAGAGGAACACCTGAGGTCCTGCTGCAGGGTCAGAGGAACACCTGAGGTCCTGCTGCAGGGTCAGAGGAACACCTGAGGTCCTGATGCAGGGTCAGAGGAAGAACTGAGGCCCTGCTGCAGGGTCAGAGGAACACCTGAGGTCCTGCTGCAGGGTCAGAGGAACACCTGAGGTCCTGCTGCAGGGTCAGAGGAACACCTGAGGTCCTGCTGCAGGGTCAGAGGAACACCTGAGGTCCTGCTGCAGGGTCAGAGGAACACCTGAGGTCCTGCTGCAGGGTCAGAGGAACACCTGAGGTCCTGATGCAGGGTCAGAGGAAGAACTGAGGCCCTGCTGCAGGGTCAGAGGAAGAACTGAGGCCCTGCTGCAGGGTCAGAGGAACACCTGAGGTCCTACTGCAGGGCCAGAGGAAGAATTTAGGCCCTGCCTTTTTTCTGAACAACACGTCAGAGAATAGAAACTTGAATCCTATGTAAAGGACTTTTTTTTACACTTCCTGTGACACCTGAGACTGTTACCTGTTGATGTGGACAGGCTGATGGGGCGCAGGGTGCATCTATCTGCCTGAACCTGTGAAGAAGCTTGTTCTGGGTTTCTGTCAGTGTTAATATTATCTCACACAATGACGAGATGTTTGTAAAGAAGTATGATTAAATGTTTCTGATCATCAGTCAGTGTGTTCCTCTGCTGAGTGTCTCATGTTAACTGTCCTGTACCCGACAGGTGAGTAGATTCAGCAACCATGGTGACAAAGACAGCATCACTGCAGATGCAGACAGATGCGGGCACAGACGCAGACCCAGACATCTTTTATTTGGTGTAAAGCTCTCTGGGTCACAAACTGTGAAACTAAAAGCTGTGTTCACTCTCAGACTGTCAGTTTTTCCTCATACGGTTTCTGCAGATCCCTTTTTTTGTTTGGTTGGAGTCATCCAAACAGACTGAACGTCCTCATGCTGTTTCTGGTTTGTGGTCGTCCTGACTCTTTACTGTCAGAAGATGTTTCTCCATCAGCTAATGTGAACCATCTGTGTTTTGCTGATGGGCTCAAACCGTGGAGGTTTTTTTAAAGACATTTTGAACATGTGAACTGAACCATGTTTACGTGTAAAGTTCCCAACAGAGCCTCTGCAGCAGCAGCTTTTTACACCCAGTAAACTTTCCACAAACATGAAGCTGTGTTTTATTACAGCCGCTCACACGGTTCACCTTCAAATCTGGGTCAGAGCGGTGACTCTGAGCTGAGTCCTCCTCAAACGTTCCTGAGTGGAAACACATCTGCTGCAGGAATGTGGGGCTCAGAGGAAACAGTTTCAGGGCTCAGAGACCGAGTCCATCAGACGCTCAATGTTTCAGCTGGAATCTCTATGAAACTCAGGGTCAGCTCGGCTCAGGACTCTGTTCAGTCCTTTCCTTCCAACTCTATGAGGACACTGCCTTACTTCTATGCTGAGTCCTCACAGTCCTTACAGAGTACCCATAGTCTTGGCAGTTATGAGGTCAGTTATGAGATCATAAGATCAAGGTCGTCTCCAGTCTAAACTGAGGACAGAGGAGCTGCTCAGGACAAGATGTCATGTGACCCCTTCTAGATTAACACCTCACCAAACATCCGTTATCCTCATCGATTTTCGCTGAGATCAAACTTCAGTGATCTGATCAGGGTGGAGAGCCCCAGAAATAACTGTCTGAACACAGACCTACATTCAGCTCAGGGTGAGACTCAGAGAGACGGAGCAGCATGACGCATGAACACAGAGAACATTTTAATCCAGAGAACTACTGAATCTCACTGAGTCCACATACAGCTGAACTTTGACCCGTCTGTAGATCAGGACTCAGCTCAGGACAGCGCCCTCTTTCTTTGAAGGTGAAATCTGAGTATTAAATGACAGACGAGTCTGAAATAAAACCTGTTAAATAAAACGGTCCCTGCAGTCTAAGTGTCCCTGTTTCCATGAGTTCAGGTCTGTAATCAGAGGACTGTATATTTAAGTCTAAAGTCTGAACCTTTGGAGTTTAAAGGAGGGACACATGCCAGTGCAAGCAGTTCTGTGGTCACAGAGCCTTTAAAAGCACCATGAAATGAACGAGCACCGCTCTGTGCGACCACAATGGCAGGCCGCAGGTCAGCTGACAGACAAGATCAGACACCAAACCTGTGCTCTAAGAATAGCTGGGACTTCTGGCTGAGTTAGATATGGAGTGAGACGCGGTCGAGGAGGCTCCCACAGACTTCACTTTAAATGTAATTTTATCTGCATTTCATGTGCGCCAAACTGTCCTTTTTTTAATCAAAAGTCATCCAGTTACGATTTTATTTTCTGCCTTTACTGAAAAATGGCGAATAGAAGTAGAGGTGGACGTCAGACGACTCAAACCGTACTCAGGCCTTTTCCCCAAGTTACGACCTCGCCCTCAGGTTGCACCTCTCCCCGCTCAGAGTGCACCTGTGCCCCGCCCCAAGCGCCTGTTGACACCTCAGCCCTGAAAATTGAGCTCCTCGCCGAGATGCGTAAGGAAATAGCAGAAATCTTCAAAACCAAATTACCTGCTGCTTTTGGTAAACACTTATCCACGACTAAATCCGAGCTGCAAGCAGTGAAGACGCAGTTAGCAGCGTTACTTAAAGAATCTATTGACCAGGACAGGGATGTGAGGGATGGAGGGCGTTAGATACTTGGGGCTCAGTAGGCTCAGTAGGTAGAGTTGTCGCCCCACAATCAGAAGGTTGTGGGTTCGATTCCAGCTCCTGCAGTCACATGCCGAAGTGTCCTTGAGCAAGACACTGAACCCCAAGTTGCTCCCACTGTTGTTCAGTGGTGTATGAATGTGGTGTGAGTGTTAATGTTAACGGTGGTCTGATTAGCTTAAGTCGGCCATCTGTGTGAATTGGGTGAATGAGGCAGGCAGTGTAAAGCGCTTTGAGTAGTCGGTAAGACTAGAAAAGCGCTATATAAGTACTGGTCCATTTACCATTTACCATTTAGATACGGACTGATCCATCCCGCTCATCTGCGCATCTCATATGATGGAGTGGAGAGAGTGTTCCAAACCCCAGAGGAGGCCCAAGTTTTCATCAAGAAGATACAAAACGGAGCAAATGCTGGTAATGCTTAAGACACATTTCACCATGTGCTCATATTGTTAAGCTTTTGTGCCATTTTTTTCCCTATCTGATTGAACTGTCAATTATAAGATTGAATCCTCAGATTTTTTTTTTCTTTACTATATGTAGGCCCTTTGCATCTTTCTAAAGTTAATTTAATCATGGCCTCTTATAATTATTATGAGGATCTAACATTGTATTTGAGTAAAATTTAATTTTAATTTACTTAAAAAAAAAAAATTATTATAATTACTAGGATTTCCTTTTCTTTCTTCCTTATTTTGCTTTCCTCTCATGGTAATTCTGTTATTAGTTTTTACTGAAATTAGTTTTGGGTAAATTGTGTTAATATTTTTGAGGTGGACGTTTGAGAGCGGCTAATTGTTTTCTAAACATTTCAATTCTTAAATAACTTGTGGTTATTTTATTATAGTTACTATTTTTCTTTATTCGATAATAGATATCTTGCTTTTCTGAAGCTGGATACGTGATTTTGAGCGCATGTTTATCTCATATATTGTGGTCTGTGGGACTCCATTGGCCCACCCTGGTCTCAAGACGTTCGCACTTTTTGTATGTGAGCATCTTCCTATACGGGATATACACAGTTGATTTCAATGCTGTGTACGTGGGACTATAGTTATTTGGGGTGGTTTAGTTTAAGTGCAGTGGGTTACATGTTTGGGATTTCGGGGAAGTGTTTGTGTGAATGTGTGTGTGCCTCTTCTCATGTGGCTGGGGTAGGACTCTTGCGTTCTCATTCTGATTTAGTTCTTATTTTGTACTACAAGTTGCTAACACTCTTAAATGGTAGGTCACTTATATAACCAAAACAAAGGTGGTAAAGGTGCACCAATCAAGTTTTTGACATGGAACATTAAAGGAATGGGTAGTGTTAGAATTGATTCCCATATATTGGTGAAAGTATATTAATCAATTTTATTGTTTGGTAATGTGCTCATTGCAGTCGTGTATTGTTGGATATGTAATGGAAGGTTAAAAGCTCCTGAGAGGCTATGATCGATCAGGTTTTCCACTCAGAATTCAATTCCAAGTCCAGAGGTGTTGCAGTCTTAATAAGTGACAAAGTTCAGTTTCCCCCCTCAGAAGTTATCTCTGATATAAATGGCCGGTATATTATTGTAGCCGGTGTTCTTTATTCAATCCCCGTGCTGTTAGTTAATGTATATGCCCCAAACTTTGATGACATTAATTTTGCCCATACCATACTGAGCAAGCTTCCTTTTTTAAACACTCATTTACTAATTTTTGGAGGTGATTTAAACTGTACTATTAATCCAGCTCTAGATCGTTCCAGTCCGCAGAATTATAATCAAACTAACATGGCCAAATCCTTTTCTGATTTTATGAACCAGAATGGCTTCATTGACCCATGGAGGTTTCGCAATCCTTCTGCTAAAGAGTTTTCTTTTTTCTCTCATGTCCATCACTCCTACTCTAGAATTGATTATTTTTTATTGACCATTCGTTAAATTCATATGTCTCTTCCTCTGAATATTTAAGTATTGTTATATCAGACCATGCCCCTTTATCATTAGATATCATATTTGCTTCTAATATCAGAAACCCTCCATTATGGACATTTAACCAGCTCCTCTTGTCTGATAACGATTTCTGTAAACTTATCTCGGATTCTATCGATGACTTCCTTGCTCTAAACCAAAATGATTCTACCTCCTCTTCCTTACTATGGGAGTCACTCAAAGCATACCTCAGAGGACAAATAATCTCTTATTCAGCACATTCAAACAAAGTTCATAAAGCTAAACTATCTGAAATAACATCCAAGACACTTCAACTTGATCAAAAATATTCTTTAAATCCTTCTCCTGAATTATTTAAGCACGACTTAATCTGCAGTTGGAATTTGACCTCATATCTACCCATGAAGCAGAGCAGATGCTAATAAAATCACGTAGCTCTTATTATGAGCATGGTGGCAAACCAGGATGTTTATTAGCCCACCAATTAAAACGAGGTGTAACCTCTCGTTTGATTCCACAAGTCACAGATCTTTCTGAAAATCTAGTTTCTGATCCCTCACAAATTAATGACATTTTTAAATCCTTTTATTTGTCTCTTTACAAATCAGAGTTTCCCTCAGACACCTCAAATATATTACAATTTATGGATGAGATTGACACTCCAAAGGTTGACCCTTCATGTGTGCAGGATCTCGAAGGTGCAATTAAGGCAATGCAGACGAATAAAGCTCCTGGCCCAGATGGATTTTCTGTTGAATTTTATAGAAAATTTCATGATAAGCTGGCTCCAATTCTTCTATCTGTGTTTAACGAGTCTCTTGCAGGTGGCACTTTGCCTCCTGCTTTGACACAGGCGTCAATCATATTTGCTCCTAAAAAAGGATAAGGATCCTACATCCTGTAGCTCCTACAGACCCTTATCGCTCTTAAATGTGGATGTTAAAGTGCTGGCAAAATTACTCGCTATTCGTTTGGAAAGGGTACTTCCTAACGTTATATCAGAGGAGCAGAATGGATTTATAAAAGGATGACACCTTTTCTTTAATACTCGTAAACTCTTCGATTTGATTTACTCAAAAAACCATGCTGAACTCCCAGAGATTGCTCTTTCTCTTGATGCTGAGAAAGCATTCGACAGGGTGGAATGGGATTATCTTTTTGCTGTGTTAGTGAAATTTGGGTTTGGGAATAATTTTGTATCATGGATTCGCCTTTTATTTACAGCTCCGCAAGCCAGCATACACACAAATAATAAACAGTCGGACTATTTTCCTCTTACACGTGGAACGCGTCAATGATGTCCACTTTCTCCCCCTCTGTTTGCCTTGGCGATGGAACCACTCTCCATTAAATTAAGATCTTCTCCTGTGTTCATTGGGGTTGTACGTAAAGATATTGAACATAAACTTCTTTTATATGCGGATGACATGTTATTGTTTATAACTAATCCTACATCTCGTATATCATCTATTTTATCTATTTTGGACAGTTTTAGGTCCTTCTCAGGATACAAATGAAACCTTCAAAAAAGTAAATGTTACCCTATTAATACTTCCGCTCTCCACCTACAATACATAGATATGCCCTTTAAATTCAGCAAAGCTGGTGTTGAGTAGGCCTATCTTGGTGTCAATGTCACCCGCACTTTACCCAGCTTATACACAGTTAATTCTGAGCTCCTTATCTCTAAGACCAAGGATGACTTTGAAAGATGGAGCAGTTTACCTCTTTCATTGATTGGTAAAGTCAATGCAGTAAAAATAATCATTTTACCAAAAGGTCTTTTTTTGTTTCAGAATATTCCATTTTTACACATTTTATACACTTTAAAGATTTGGCAGCAATTTAGATGTCACCTTAAGTTCTTATCTTTTATTATAATAAAAGAAAAATTATCATTTATTTCCCCCTTCACTGTTAGACTCATCCTTGCAGTGGCATGGAAAAGGCATTGGCTAAAGGCAAGAATTTTCAGGATTTATATGTAGATGGAGTATTCTCTTCCTTTTCCTCTTTGTCATCTTCATATAGGTTACCTCAATCACATCACTTTAGATATTGTCAAATCAGGCACTTTATTTCTTCAACCTTTTCTAATTTCCCTTCACTTCCCCCTAAACCTCCATGGACTGACATGCTTTCTTTGAATCTTCATCAAAAGGCATTAATTTCTAAAATTTCTAACTGTCTTCTCTCATTCAAAGATAATGAAGCTATTAAAGCCAAAGCTAGATGGGAACAAGAACTGGGATCAGAGATCAGTGTGGGGCTCTGGGAGGCAGCTATTGACAGAATCCAAACTACCACTACCTGTGCTAGGCTTAGCCTCATACAACTTAAAGTACTGCACAAAGCTTATCTTTCTAAATCTAGGCTTTCAGTTATATATTCACAGGTTTCAGACATCTGTAGCAGATGCAGCAATACTCCCTGCAATCTCAATCATATGTTCTTCTTCTGTCCAGAATTACATAACTATTGGAATGGGTACTTCAAAACTATGTCTACAGTGCTTGGTTTTAATTTACAACAACACCATCATGTGGCCATTTTTGGCATCCCAGCTGAAACAGTTTTAAATATTTTAAATACTAAGCAGGAACTTATTATTACATTTACATCTCTTATAGCCAATGGCTTAGAGAGGTCTGTTTTTCCTTAAACTGGAGAATATATGATACACTGTCAGGGGCTCTAGGGGAATTTTTTCATATGTGGCAACCCTTTATATCCCATTTCAATGACATGCACTGCTTACCTTTCGATTAATCAAAGTACTCCCAAGAGAGGTAGCTATGGTTTTATCCTGTACCTAATCATATTTACCCCTTCATAGCGAGGCACAGAATGCATGTGTGTGTGTGGGTTTTGGGTTCAGATGGGTGGTTATGGGGCTTGTATTTTGCGATCATGGGGTCAGATCATCCGGTGCTGTTTCCGCTTGTTTTGCGTTCTGTCACTGTGGTCGGGTTTATGTTTGGATTGATGTCAATCGTGAATCATTGAATGTGCACTGGCATGTTATCTTTTCTACTATAGTGCAAGTTTACCTTCAATTATATTTGCCTTGAGATGTCATTGATCATTGTCTTTATGTATCATTGGATGTAATGCCCCATTGTTCTGAATAAAAGTTTATAAAAGTCAAAAAAGAAAAAAAAAAGAATAGCTTAGTCTGCAGAAACTCTGATCTACATCCCCGATCCTCTGATCCAAATCAGACGCTTCTGATCTCCTCCACAGCAAAGGATCGGTCTGTCAATCAAACACTCACCTGGACCATCACCTGTAGGACCAGCCTTGAAACCAATCACAGAGCGGCTTGGTGTTGTCTCTGGATGTGCAGCGAACAAAATCCACCAGACCTGGTCTTAATATATAAAGGTTTTTATTTGGACCAAAATAGTCCCCTTTAAGGCTGGTACTGTTCTTTACATCCTGCTTAGAACATCACAGATAACATCCTTGAGATCAAACACATCCATCATTTCTTCACCCATTCATCCAATCATTCATTCATCCATTTATTCAATCATCCGTTTGTTTGTTCATTCATTTATTCATTCGTCCATTTGTTAATTCATTCATCCGTTCATCCAATCATTCATCTGTTCATTAATGACTTAACTATTCATTCATCCATTCGTTTCTTGATTTATTAATTCATTTGTTTATCCATTCATTAATTTCATCTTTTGTTCATTCATCATTTGTTCATCTGAGGCTGTCAGAAAATCACATCAAGGGTTCATGTTGGTTGATCTAAAGAAGTCCAGCTCTGAGCAGACCCTCTAACAGAGCAGGGCTGTTAGCTCCAGGGTTAGCATGTCCAGAAGCCACTTATTCTTTCAGTGGATGAGTCTCTGAGTCTGAGTCCGAGTCCAAAATCTCATTTGCCACATCCTTCTTTCTAAAGTAAGCTGTTGATGCTTCAGTTAGGGAAAACCTGAACCAGGATTCTGCAGTTTTTCTAAACTGTTCCAGGACTGTTAGGCTTTGTCCTGAAATGAATATTTAGACACCATCATGGGAACTCTTTACCAGCAGTTCTGGACTAAGAAGAGTCTTGCTTGGCATTTTGACCTTCCGGGGTTAAATCTGGGACCTGGAGGTAGCAGACGGGGACACAGAGGTCAGTTATCCCTGACCCCCTGGCTGTAGGAGTGCACATGCATTCAGTGAAGGTGGAGCAACAGTAATGTGCTGATTTCATCGCAGAAAATTCAAACTATTGCCTGGGAAAAACAATTTCTGTCTGGGATTACTACACTGGCACGACATGGGGCCTTTGAGGGGGCCTTGGAGTGGACCTCAGAGAGAACCTTGGTGAGGACCTTGGACGGAGCCTTGGACAGGGCCATAGTGGGGACCTAGGAGCAGGACCATGGTGGCGACCTAGGAGGGGGCCATGGTGGGGACCTAGGAGGGGGCCTTTGTAGGGACCTTGGTAGGGGCCCTTGGAGGGGGCCTTGGATGGTACCTTAGTAGGGCCTTGGTATGGGCCTTGGAGGGGACCTTGGAGGGGACCTTGGTAGGGGTCTTGGAGTAGGCTTTGAAGAGGTTCCTAGTAGGGACCATGGTAGGGACGTTGGAGGAGGCTTTGGAGGGGGCCTTAGTAGGGGCCTTGAAGGGGGCCTTGGACTGGGCCATGGCAGGGGCTGAATGTTACAGTTAGAGTTTAGGACGCAGAGATCCAACTACAGGTTTGTCTGAGCAGAAGTCTTTCCACCATGAGGCTCTCTCCAGGACCTGAGAGCCCTGCATCACTGTGGACCACAGGTTCCTGTAGAGCTGGGGGGGGGGGGGTAGTGCCGATGAACAAACAGACCTTCATTTATACACACACATATTTATACACACATCATGAACATTCACAGTCAGAGATCAGACATGACACTAAAGACAGGCTCTTTATATTGTGTGTGTGTGTGTGTGTGTGTGTGTGTGTGTGTGTGTGTGTGTGTGTGTGTGTGTGTGTGTGTGTGTGTGTGTGTGTATGTTTACCTGTCCATCAGCGTTTCCTATAGGTGAGTTCAGAATGAAATCAGGAGGAGCCAAAACATCGACCAATGCTACAGCATCATCTTTCAGCTGAGAGAAAGAGAGAGTCATGGTTACCAAAGCTGTTTGCAACATGAAAAGATGCACTCGAGTTATATTTTTGATTGTACTTATTTCTCATTGTGAAGTGGACAATTTATGAAAAAAAATAAAGGACAACAAAGAAATTAAGTTTTGGATTGTTTTGAGAGAGAGAAACTTGAAATTTCCATCTAGGAAAAACCCCAAAAAGAAGAAGAAGGATTCAATTGCACCTACCAGCTAGCTTAGAACAGCACCAATTGCCAGTAACTGCCATGAGCACTGCTGATCAACAGAAGACTGGACCACTAATAAGCTAAGCTAAGATAACACAGAGATCACAAAATAATTCAAGGCTGTGAGATAATCTATCCAAAGCACATCCCTTCTGTTAAAGCTCAAAAAGCTTACAAACTAAAGCACTCAAAAAACATCCTGAGACAGTGGTGGCAGACTTTACAGTCACAGAGAGAGGAAGAGTGAAGACTAATCTGCTCCTCTTCACCAATAAATCAACCGCTTGGCACACCACTATGACTGAATTTTTCCGGTTCACCAACAAACATGGAATCAGCAAAGGCAGACAAATCTCTGTATACCAAGATGGAGACAGCAGCAGCTCAGTGCTGACCATCAACATCTACCATAACGAGACAGTCCTGGTTTCAACAAAACTTCCAGAAGATGAAGGCGGAGGCTGAAAGAAAGAGACTGGAAACTCAACACCAGAGGAAGAGAACAAGAACCAGACAGAGAACTTCATCCCATCCAAAACCCCCTCATCTGGACCCTCACCTGAGACCCTGATGGAAAAAAAATTGCTTATGGACATTTTGGCTGTCCACACAGTTTCATATACGTATTACATAAACATAAAGTGCCATTATAATTTTCACACACTCATTGCAAGGTACATACATTATATGTATATACTTTACTAATAAAGATCTAACAGTGGCAGAAAGAAACTCTTAAAGCCACTGTATTCTAAGTGAAAAAGGCCTCAGATAGTGGTCCATGTTTGACCCTGCAAAAGAATGTGCAGTTGCCTCTGTCTCTGACCTTGAGAAGACAGCAGACAGTCAGGGAATTTCTAGAATTGTACTTCTGTGCTAAGTGATATTTATATTTATATTTGTGGGTTATTCACCAACTATCAAAGAATTTGTGTCCCAGGTGGAAATGAGAAAAATAAAACCACATTTGTCATTTTTAGGAAGAATTCTGAAAAAAAATTATGATAGATAAATTACTTTTTTATCATATAAAATGGTTTTATGAGTTTTTTTTACTGTATGTCCCTTGTCTTTTGCACTATGCACTACAATGCACTACATCACACTTATGGCTGCACAAAATCTTGGTTAAACCCATCTGTACCGGACTCGACTATAGAGCTAGCTAGCTACATAGCCCATCGGCAGGACAGGACGGAGGACTCCGGTAAGAGCAGAGGAGGGGGTTTGTGCATGTACATAAACAACAAGTGGTGTACTGATTCAGTGACTGTGGAAAGTCACTGCTCTAAGGAACTGGAATATGTGACTGTTATATGCAGGCCTGTGTACCTTCCCTGGGAACCAACGGTGGTGTTTGTGATTGTTGTTTACCTCCCACTCGATGCTAAAGCTAGCGTGGCCAACGGACTAATCCACAGCAGCATTAGCAAGCAGCAGAGCAGACACCCTGAAGCAGGGGACTTCAATCACGTGGACCTTAAAACAGTGCTCCCCAGGCTCCATCAGTACATCAAGTGTACCACCAGAGGAGCAAATACACTGGACAAGGTGTACTTCAACATCAATCTGGGCTACAAAGCTAGACAGCTAGCACACCTGGGCCAGTCTGACCACATGTCCCTGCTTATGATCCCTGCACGGTGGCTCAGAGGACGGCCCTGCAAAGGATCATCAACACGGCCCAAAAAATCACCGGCTGCCCTCTCCTCTCACTCAAAGAACTGCACCACTCCCGCTGCCTCTGAAAGGCGGGAAAGGTAACCCAGGACCCCTCACACCCTGGACACCACATGTTTAATCTGCTACCATCAGGCAGGCGCTACAGGTCGATCACTGCGAGGACAAACCGGCTCAGAGACAGTTCCTACCCAACAGCAGTAAAGGTCCTAATATCACCACCTCATGTCATAATAATTATGGAAAATAACTACCTCATGTCATTTACTGCACCACAACATGGCAGCTTTTTTTTGCTCCTATATCATTGCATTCAACTCCCTCTTGCACCTTATTCTCATTACTTACTGTATCATACTTTGTTATTCTATTTTGCACCTTACCTACATTATTTTATTACATATATATTTTATTTTATCTCTTTTTGCACTGTTTTGCGCTGGCTGAAGGGCTTTCGAAACTTTGTTGTACTTCGTGCAATGACAAAGTTCTATTCTATATTCTATTCTATTCTATTCACTTAGTCACAGTGTAGGAACTATGTATCTTTGTCAGGTAGCAAAGATACATATTAGCAGGTTGGGACAAGGGGTGGAACACTAATTAAGGTCCCTTGGGGGTGGGTGGACCCTGTCCACCCGCGATGTGTCTGCGTTTATATGGAAACACTGAGGGACTGAAAACGCTGTCAGGCTGATCGTCTGGTGGATATATTAAATACGTCTTATCTGAGCTGAATATAGAGAGAGATAGAGATAGAGAGAGAGAGACAGAGAGAAAGAGAGATAGACAGAGGGAGAGACTTTCCATCTTCAGATCATAGACAGGTAGACAAGTAGAGAACACAAACTGAGGGAGCTGTGTTACAGCCAATCAGAAAGGACAAATAAGCGGTCAGCTGTGATGTCACCAGTTTACAGGTGATCATCAGTTCATCACAGTTAAGTCTTATTTCCTCCTCTAGACTCTGTTTTATCATGAAGAGCTGAGAAGTAGACACAGGTGTGTGTGTTCGTGTGTGTGTGTTTGTGTGTGTGTGTGTGTGTGTGTGTGTGTGTGTGTGTGTGTGTGTGTGTGTGTGTGTGTGTGTGTGTGTACCTGAGAGCACAGAGTCAGGATGCTCATCTGGATTAGCTCTGCAGGTTTCCCTCCACTCAGGTAATTACCTGCACAGGTAGGACAGGAACACATCAGCTTATCCATGATAATGAGTGAAGGTACAGGTTTGAGTGAAGGTACAGGTTTGAGTGAAGGTACAGGTGAGTGAAGGTACAGGTGTGTGTAGGTACAGGTTTGAGTGAAGATACAGGTGTGTGTATCTGTCTGTGTGGGCTCTGACCCTGGTACAGTGTGGCTGTGTGGTTGCTCAGACTCCAGAGTCCGTACAGAGCACAGAGTTTCTTCAGAACTGGTCTGAGACCAGCAGGAGTGTCGGGGTCAAAGATAAGCTCATGAAACCTCTGCAGACAGTTCATCTCAATGTAGGCCAAGGCAAGAGAGCGGCAGTAATACACCTAAACACACACACACAAACCACACACACACACACACACACACACACACACACACACACACACACACACACGCACACACACACACACAGGAACAAAATTAAATGTGACATCCTTTCAGTCACATGACCAGTCTCTGATCACAGCCTCTGGTCCACAGTCTCTGGTCTACAGCCTCTGCTCTTAAGTCACTGGTCCACAGTCTGATCTAAAGCCTCTGATCTAGTTTCTGGTCTAAAGTCTATGGTTTACAGTCACTGGTCCACAGTCTCTAGTCTCTACCCTCTGGTCTACAGTCTTTGGTATACAGTTCATGGTCCACAGCCTCTGGTCTACAGTCTGTGGTCAACAGTCTCTGGTCTGATATCGCTGGTCCACTGCCTCTTGTCCACAGTCTTTGAGCCACAGCCCCTTGTCCACAGAGCCGTCATGGTCTGATTGGTCTGAGTAGTCATGGTCTGAGCAGACTTGGTCTGAGTGGTCTGTGTGGTCTGAGTGGCCTAAGCAGACTGAGCACGGATTTGGTCAGAGTGGTTGTGGTCAGTGATGACATGGTCTGAGTGGTAGTGGCCTGGGTGGTCTAAACGGTTTGAGTGGTCTAAGTGGTCTAGACGGTTTGAGCAATCAGGGTCTGAGCTGTTATGGTCTGAGTGGTCTGAGCAGTTGTAGTCTGAGTGGATGGGGTCCAAGCAGACATGGTCTAAGTGGTCTGAGAGGTTTAAGGGGTCTTAGGGGTCTGAGCTATCGTGGTCTGAATGGTCTGAGCAGTCTCAGTTGAGCGATCTGAGCAGTCTGAACAGTCTGATTGGTCTGTGCAGTCATAGTCTGAGTGGTCTATGAGGTCTTTGTCTGATTGGTCTGCATGGTTGTGGTCTGAGTGGTCTGCGTGGCTGTGGTCTAAGTAGTCCGTGCAGTTGTGGTCTGAATGGTCTGAGTGGTCTGCACAACCATGGTCTGAATGGTCTGAACAATGAGAGTGGACTAAGTTGAGTGGTCTAAGCTGAGTGTTCTAAGTGGTCTGAGAGGTCTAAACTGGTTAGTATAAGAGGTCTGAGTGGTCTGAATGGTCCGAACAGTCATGGTCTGAGTGTTCTAAATGGTCTGAATGGTCTGAGTGATCTGAGTGGTCTAAGTGGTCTGAGTGGTGGTGGTCAGATCAGTGGTGGCCTGAGAGGTGGTGGTCTGAGCGGTGGTCATCTGAGCAGTCTGAGTGGTGGTTGTTGTAGCAGTCTGAGTGGTCTAAGCATCCATGGTCTGAGTAGTCTGAGCAGTCTAAGTGGTCTGGTCTGTTGGTTGGTGGTCTGAGCTGTTGTGGTCTGAGTGTTCTGTGTGGTCTGAGCGGTCTGATTGGTCTGAGCGGTGGTGGTCTGAGCGATCAGGGTTTTGAGTGGTTTAAATAGTCTGAGTGCTCTGAGCAGTTGTGGTCTGAGCTGTCTGAAAGGTGGTGGTCTGAACGGTCATGGTCTGAAAGGTAGTGGTCTGAGCGGTGGTGGTCTGAGCGATGGTAGTTTGAGTGATGGTAGTCTGAGTGACTTCAATGGCCTAAGTGGTCTGAGCAGTGGTGGTCTGAGTGGTTTGAACAGTCTGAGTGGTTTGAACAGTCTGAGTGGTCTAAGCAGTCTGAACAGTCTGAGCAGTCGTGGTCTAAGTGGTCTGAACAGTGGTGGTCTAAGATGAGCAGTCTTTGGGCAGCAGCTCTAGCTCTGTGATGTAGAGGGATCTGAAGGGGTCTTACCTGGCTGTTGTTACGAGCCTCAAAGTCATTGAGTCCTGAGTGTTTCTGCTGCTGGAGCCGCCTGAGACTCTCCTCCAGCAGGAAACACACCAACCATCGATACGCCGACACACATACTGATAATTAGAAATACACACAATGAGAATCAGACACACACACTAAGGATCGGACACACACACTGAGGATCAGACACATACACTCTAAGGATCAGACACAAACTGAGGATCACATACACACTGAGGATTGGACACACTGACTGAGGATCAGACACACACACACAAACACACACACACATACACACACACACTGAGGATCAGACACACACACTCAGGATCAGACACACACACTGAGGATGTGTTTACCTGAAGAATCCAAACACTCAGTCAGGGTGGAAGCAGAGAACTTGGTCTGAAGGATGTTCTGATGATCATCCAGGAAGTCCACCGTGTGGAGAGGAGACTGGATCTTAGCCCCATCTGACAAGAATACACACCACTAGTGAGGAGAGTGTGACATACAGAGAGAGAGAGAGTGAGGGAGAGAGAGAGAGGGAAAACACAGACACAGAGATAGAAAACAGGAGAGAGAAAACGCACACAGAAAACAAATGGACACACACACACAGAAAACACACACACAAACAGAACACTTCAGACTCGTATACCCTTTTCCACCAAGTTGGCGTTTGTACTTGTGCTCAGCTAGTTCTTTCAAAGAACCGGTTTGGTTTTCCATGTGTCGGCTGTGGACTCTGGGGGTGTTGGTGTCAAACAGCGCTAGGAACGCTTGAGAGAAGGCAGAGATTTCCTTTTTTTCTGCATATCCTGTGGTAAGTGTGGCATTACTCATATTTCTTGCTGCTACACCTCTCTCTCTCTCTCTCTCTCTCTCTCTTTCGCTCTATGCATCGGGTGGACGACGCCGGGAGCAGAGGAGAAATGTACGCACAACCATAAGGCAGAAAGTTGTCATTTCTGAATATATCCTGTCATTTAAATAAGATGAAAACATGAAGCTTATTAGTCTGTTAAATAAATTAAGGTATAGACCTGATCTAACCAGAAGGATAATTACTGCTTCAATTTGGCCTCCATTTCAAGTTTTGAATGAGGAAACACCAACAAAACAACAGATGATTCACTTGGCTGCTTTTCTGTTTAAGAATGATAAATAACATGAGGCTGTTTAGTCTGTTCAATAAAATAAAGTTTGGACCTGATCTATAGGAGAGGTAATTCATTGCTGCTTAAATTTAGCCTCCAATTCAAGTTTTGAATGAGGAAACACAACAGACTTCTTGCTTGGCAGCTTTTCTTTTTATGAATGGCTGTTTTCCGCGCTGATTGTTGGTCTCAGTAAACCCACCCCCACCCCCTGGCATTGTCAGTTCTTTGCTCTGGCCCAGCAAGGAAGTGGGGCCAACTAAGCTCAGGTTTTTCACACCTCGGGACCGGTGCTTTGTTGGTGGAAACAGAAAAAAGTGGTGTTAATTCAGGCACAAGCACCGAACCAGAGGCTGTGGAAAAGGGGTAAAAGTGAACCCTTTAGAGACCTGCAGTCTTACAGTGAACCCTTTAAAAACTTGAAGACTCAGGGTGTGTCTCAAAGCACCAAACTGCAGTCTCCTCTCTCCTCTCTCCTCCGCGGCACCAGAAGTACTTTCCGAGGTACCATATTGAAGGATGTCCCAAAGCATTAATTGTGCTCAGAGGAGAGAGGAGAGAGGAGGGAGGAGATTGATCAGATTATTGTTTCATTATTATGTTTTTATTTGATTAGAGTTATTACAGTGCACATGTGCAGACACACAAACAGCTGTTAGAGCTGACTGACAGATGATCCAGAGGTGATCAGCTGTTAGAGCTGACTGACAGATGATCCAGAGGTGATCAGCTGTTAGAGCTGACTGACAGATGATCCAGAGGTGAGCAGCTGATGCCGTCATCACCAAAACATGTCGCTTCATGTGACGCTCCCGAGGAGAGGACGTCCCAATGCTCTTAAAATGAATCTCCTCGACTCCTCTCTTCATTTCCTTGCATCTCTCCCATGCATCTCTGGTGGGAGAGTCTAATGCAAGTGAACGATACAGTGGAGGAAGGAAGGATGGACATTTGAGACACACCCTTAGAGTGAACCTTTTAGAGACCTGCAACCTCACAGTGAACCCTTTAAAGACCTGAAGACTCAGATTGAATCCTTTCAAGACCTGCAGACTTAAAGTGAACCCTTCAAAGACCTGCAGACTTAAAGTGAACCCTTCAAAGACCTGCAGACTTAACGTGAACCCTTCAAAGACCTGCAGACTTAACGTGAACCCTTCAAAGACCTGCAGACTTAAAGTGAAACCTTCAAAGACCTGCAGACTTAACGTGAACCCTTCAAAGACCTGCAGACTTAACGTGAACCCTTCAAAGACCTGCAGACTTAACGTGAACCCTTCAAAGACCTGCAGACTTAACGTGAACCCTTCAAAGACCTGCAGACTTAAAGTGAACCCTTCAAAGACCTGCAGACTTAAAGTGAAACCTTCAAAGACCTCTGCAGACTTAAAGTGAAACCTTCAAAGACCTGCAGACTTAAAGTGAAACCTTCAAAGACCTGCAGACTTAAAGTGAAACCTTCAAAGACCTGCAGACTCACAGTGAACCCTTTAGAGACCTGCAGACTCACAGTGAACCCTTTAGAGACCTGCAGACTCACAGTGAACCCTTTAGAGACCTGCAGACTCACATTGAACCCTTTAGAGACCTGCAGACTCACAGTGAACCCTTTAGGGACCTACATACACTCAGTGAAGCTTTTACAGGCCTCCATACTCAGTGAACCCCTTAGGGACCTCCAGACTCAGTGAACCCCTTAGGGACCTCCAGACTCAGTGAACCCCTTAGGGACCTGCAGACTCACCGTGCTGCTTGGCTTGCATCCAGCTCAGCAGGTAGTTGCTTGTTTGTTGCAGCAGCACGTTGTTGTCTCCTTCATATGTACAGTTTGGATCATTATCATTCCTCAGATCACCCAGACGGTTCACTAACAAAGAGAGAGATGGGGTCAGCTTTGTTTGTGTGTGTGTGTGTGTGTGTGTGTGTGTGTGTGTGTGTGTGTGTGTGTGTGTGTGTGTGTTTGTGTTTGTGTGTGTGTGTGTGTGAATATGTCTTTGTGACTGACTGGCCAGGTATCCGTGCCCTCCACAGGCCTCCCTGCACTCCTGGATCCCTCGCTGTGCCAACCACGAGCCCAGAGGTTTACTGCTGCAGCCGATAGCATGAATCTCTCTGCCCATCTCAGCCTGAACCCGTCCACCCACACCCACGCACACACGCACACATGCACACACAAACACACACACACACACACACACACACACACACACACACACACACACACAAACACAAACACAGAGGAAAGAGTGCATGATTGAATTTACTCAGCATATTTACCAGTTTTTGCTGGTACTACATGCATGTTCAGCAAGTCCTACAGGATTCATAAAGCCCTCTGTATCCATGTTTTTCTGTTTCTGTGTCTCTGTATTTTTGTGTCTCCATTTTTGTGTGTCTCTGTATCTTTGTGTCTCCGTATCTGTGTGTCTCTGTATTTCTGTTTTTCTGTCTTTCTATCAGTGTGTCTGTGTTAATTTCTCAATGTCTCTGTTTGTTTGTGTCTCTGTATCTGTCTGTATCTGTGTGTCTCTCTATCCGTGTCTCTGTATCTTTGTCTATGTATCTTTGTCTCTGTATCTTTGTCTCTGTATCTTTGTGTCCGTGTGTCTTTATGTGTCTGTTTCCTTATCTGTTTCTCTGTATCTTTGTCTCTGTATCTTTATGTCTCTGTCTTCATGTGTCTGTTTCCTTATCTGTTTCTCTGTATCTTTGTCTCTGTATCTTTGTGTCTCTGTATCCTTGTTTCTGTGTCATTGCATTTCTGTGTGTTTATTTCTAAATGTCTCTGTGTGTCTCTTTGCGCCTTCCTGTGCTTGTGTCTCTCTACCTGTCGGTCACTCTTGTCCCTCATCACCTGTCCCATTTGAAACTCCACAAAGTTCATGAAAATGGTTTTGGAGAAGTGTTCCAGAGCATAGGCTGCAGCCAGGTACGGGATCAGACGCCATTGCTGTGAACAAACACATCAGTTTACGGTTTACGTCCCACACATGAGCATACCGTAAGTTGGACTAAACATTAAATATTACATATGATCTTTAAGTCCTTAGAAACCTGCAGCTGGTACTCCAGGACTGGGATCTCCTCAGTGTCTCTGGGTCCAAACTGTCTCCTGGTGGCTGAGTATCTGACAGCCACAGTCAGAGCCAGCTTCAGGTTAGTCAGAGCCATTCTGGTGATGGAGATCCGCCCCCCCGACAAGGCCCCCAGAGAGGCCCCAAAACGCTTGTTAGGGTCCTGGAGGACAGGGGGACAAAGCAAGGGGTACCATGAGAAAGACATATGGACTCTGTGTCTGTGCATGTCTGTGCCTCTGTCTCTCTCTCTTTGCATCTCTCTCTCAGATGTCTAACATGAGTCTAGTTCTGTCTGAGTTTTCTGTCCACTAAAGGGAAGTTTATCTTCTCCATTATAACTTTCTAAATGCTGGAAAGGTCTGTACTTATCGTGGGTCAAAATGAGATTAGACTTCATTTTTCAATACTTAGACATTTATTTCCATTTTTCATTTAAGTACAGCAAAGACAGAGAAATAAATAATCAAATACAAAACGAAATAAAAAATAAATAAAAAACATCAACATTATTGCCAGGCTTTGTAACATACACAATTCCAGTATAGTTCCACAGTCATCTTTTTAATTTTTAATTTTTACTTTGAGATAGATGAGTTCTCTGTTGAAATATGATTTGGTTACTTTCCTTTCTCATTTTTGTCATCACTCTGCTCCTCTTAACAGGATTATTTAAGCCATTCACATTCCATGAAACAACTTTAAATCTGTTGTACCGCACTGAAAAGGATTAACTGTCTCAGTGTACTGGCAATGTTAACATATGTAATGCAGATTACATGAACAAGAACATTTGAAAAAAATATAACAGTGACTTCCAGCTTCAGAGTTTTAACGTACCTTATCATCTTCATAAACCTGTGTTTATGCTGATGGAAAATTAGTCCTACCACAAGGTGCAAAGTCTCTTCTTTCTTTTGAGCCAGTACAACAGTAATTTCTCTTTCTGGCCATTTATATATAATTATTTACTCCGGTGGCTCCAGGTCCATAAAAAAGAAAGAAAAAAAAACAGAGGGAGAAGGAGGAATAACATCCAAAGTGTAAAACATCTTGACAGTGCAGGAAATAAAGAAGCTGGTGAAAATTACATCAATGCATAGGAGAGGGTTCCTTCGTTAGCTCTAGATAAACATAAATGACAAAAGTAAGATATGTGTAATATATATCTTTACATATATCTTTGCCTTATGATCATCATTCATAATGGTTATACTTGTTGTCTCTGGAAGTCCTTGAGTCTTTCTCGTACCCGTCTGGTGGGATCACCATCATTTTTGCTCCAGTGGGGTCCTTGTGCAAGCTTCCATTCCCAGTCCACATCAGTTGTTCTTGGCAGGTCTGTGGTGTAGGTCTTTCCTCATGTTCTGGGCTGCCTCTGTTGCACGGTTATAGAGACAAATTCTGTTTTCCCAGTAAATCCTCATCTTTGCAATGTATGGGGTCTGGAAACGTATTGGTTTTTCCTTCAAAATTTTCTTTATTTCTTTGTACTTCTTAAGATTGTTGTTCACTTCAGTAGGAAAACCGTGTGCAAATGTCACAGCCCTACCTCCACATGTAATTTTTTGGTCCAGGCTGTTTTAAGCACCTTGTCTTTGATGTCTATCTTTGAGAGAGAGACAGTTTCATCTTGAGGTCTGGGTCCAATGGTCTGGTGGGCTCGCTGAATAAGCAGATCGATGTTCTTACTGAGTGCAAGCTCTGTCTTTAGAAAGTAGTCAACAAAAGTTGGCATCGAGCTTCTCTCTGTGTCCTCTTTAATGCCGTATATTTGTATGTTATTATGACGCGAACTCCTTTTTAGATCCCTAACTTTCTCTTGGAGTAACTTTTGTTGTTTAAGTGAGTAAAGCAAAGTGTCACTAAGCTCAATGTTAGCTGTTTCTGTTTCTTCTACCCGTTGTTCTGCTTCTGACAATCTTGAGAAGTTGGTCCATACTGACATGATAGCATCACGCAGTTGCTGTAGATTTGTCAGCTGCACATCCATGATCCAAATCTCCCATTCCACCACTGATTTGAGTACAGTAAACTCATTGTCATGTTAAAAAAAAACAGTCTCAGATGATTTGAGTTTTATGACATGGCGTGTTATCCTGCTGGAAGTAGCCATCAGAAGATGGGTACACTATAGTCGTAAAGGGATGGACATGGTCAGCAACAATACTCAGGAAGGCTGTGGTGTTGAAATGATGCTCAATTGGTATTAAGGGGACCAAAGTGTGTAAAGAAAATATCCCCCACACCATTACACCACCACCACCAGCCTGAACCGTTGATACAAGGCAGGATGGATCCATGCTTTCATGTTGTTGCCACCAAATTCTGACCCTACCATCCGAATGTCGCAGCAGAAATCGAGATTCATCAGACCAGGCAACGTTTTTCCAATCTTCTATTGTCCAATTTTGGTGAGCCTGTGTGAATTGTAGCCTCAGTTTCCTGTTCTTAGCTGACAGGAGTGGCACCTGGTGTGGTCTTCTGCTGCTGTAGCCCCTCTGCCTCAAGGTTCGATGTGCTGTGCATTCAGAGATGCTCTTTTGCATACCTTGGTTGTAACAAGTGGTTATTTGAGTTACTGTTGCCTTTCTATCAGCTGGAACCAGTCTGGCCATTCTCCTCTGACCTCTGGCATCAACAAGGCATTTTGGCCCACAGAACTGCCGCTCACTGGATATTTTCTCTTTTTCGGACCATTCTCTGTAAACCCTAGAGATGGTTGTGGGTGAAAATCCCAGTAGATCAGCAGTTTCTGAAATACTCAGACCAGCCCGTCTGGCACCAACAAACATGCCACATTCAAAGTCACTTATATCACCTTTCTTCCTCATTCTAATGCTCGGTTTGAACTGCAGCAGATCGTCTTGCCCATGTCTACATGCCTAAATGCATTGAGTTGCTGCCATGTGATTGGCTGATTAGAAATTTGCGTTAACAAGCTTTTGGACAGGTGTGCCTAATAAAGTGTGTGGTGAGTGTATATATAATTGGATCTAGAAAAACGGTGCTCTAAGGTTGACCTGAACCAGCTCCAGGACTAGAGAGAAACTCAAACCCAGCTGTCTGAGGCCCTAATCAGGCCTCATGGTACGGCCCCTGAGACTTACAGCTCTACAGAGGGCCCTACTTCTCCCTGGGTCCAAGTGTGTTTGGCCCCTGAGGGCCTGTTATGCAGCAATTATGAGTGTAAGTTTCTATAAACTCATGTCCAGGTCTGCCTGAAGGTGTAGGTCATAAGCCACGTTTCCACCAAGTAGTCCGGCACGGATCAGTACGGTTAGGCATAGGTTGGGTCAGTTGAGCTTGGTCCTGTTTGCGTTTCTACAGCCAACCGTGTCCTTCTTTGTAGGCAGCGTGACGTCATAGCAGCGCGACACAGTGTCCCGCGCTAATAAATCCGGCAAAGAAGAAAAGCGCGACAGTAAACAAAGGAGCAACGATTGACGACATCCAGCAATTGTTCTTCTTTGTGATCGGCATGTGGCTCTTTGTTACAAAGCGCAATTAGGCTTTATTTCAGAGAAGGCTGCATGCAGCGAGGAGAAATGCAGCAAAAAAACAAGACTGCTGTGGGGGATGATACTTAAGAGACCCAATGCACAGGAGAAAAGCACATTAACTCTACAGAAACGATGACGCAGAAGGGTAAGCTAATACTTTCATTTCTTGTGTTACAGTGTATTGCGTCTCATGTATTGATACTTGTGATCTACCAGACACATGAACAATACAAAACTATGAGGCTAAATTTTGTTCAGTTGTGTCTAGTGTTTCTTTATGAAGCATCAGTTATACCAACTATAGAACGTTTTCAAGCAGTGACACTTGAGAAATACCAACGACACTGCTTTGTTTTACTGGATTGATAACAGTACTTAACTATGTAATTTTTTTTTTTTTGTAAATGTGATTTATTAATAGTACTTATGACTTGCATTTTCTAGATAACTCAACTGCTGGATAATCATCGCCGCAGACCAACACTTTGGGCTTTCAAATGAGCCACTGAGTGGTGGGATGTGATTGTCCCAGGATTCACCCACACTCAATGGGTACACAACTTCAGGATGTCTGAAGAAACGTTTCTGTACCTTTGTAACAAGCTGCGTTCTGCGATGGAAAAGCAGGACACAAACTACAGAGTGTGTGTGTGTCCCTGAAGAAAAGGATTGCCGTCACACTATGGAAGCTGGCAACCAACAGCGAATACAGGAGTATCGGCCATCTTTTTGGTGTCAGCAAAACAACTGTGTGCCGGTGTGTACTGGACTTTTGCAGGGCTGCGTGCATGTTGTTGGTTCCAGAACAGATGTGTTTTCCAGACCACGATAAGCTCAAAGGCATGTCAGCCTACATTGAGAATAGGTGGGGGCTTCCACAGTGCATCGGTGCCATTGATGCCTCACACATTCCCATTATAGCCCCGCAAGAGTACCACGGTGACTACTTCAACAGAAAAAGCTGGCATTCCATAATCCTTCAAGGAGTTGTGGACAGAAAAGGTCTGTTTTGGAGTGTAAATGCAGGACTGCCTGGGAGTATGCATGACGCACAAGTACTGAGACTTTCTGGGTTGTGGGAGATAGCGGAGCGTGGAGGGCTTTACCCAACCTGCACCAGGAACATTGGTGGGGTGAATGCTAGCTATTACATATTGGGAGACTCTGCATACCCTTTACAGAACTGGCTTCATAAACCATTCACTGACAATGGATGGCTGACAGCAGAGCAAAAGGTATACAACAAGAAAATACGCAGGGCACACGTTGTTGCAGAAAATCCATTTGGTAGACTGAAGGGGAGGTGGCGTAGTCTTTTGAAGAGAAATGACAGTGACATAGAACTTGTCAAATCATTGGTGGTGACTTGCTGTGCTCTGCACAATCTTTGTGAAAGCCATGGAGAAGAGTATCAGAACGAATGGGACACAGCAGTTGTAGCTGAGCCTGTGGTTGCTGTGGCACAGGGGGCAGAGGAGGAGGGCAGAGATGTGCGTGAGGGTCTGATGCTGTATCTGAACCAATAGTTTTTTGCTTCTTTGTGATCATGCAGAACACTCACCTGTGTACTTTGCTGTCACATACATGGTGTAAATGACAAATAAATCATGTTTTCATTCACCTTGCATCTTTGTGTTTTGTGAATATCTAAAAATGCTTTTGCAGCTGTATACCAATTAAGTCACATGCTACATGCAACTGGAATCTTCAGTTTAATGCTGGAGTTGAAGTAATATCACCTTTCATCTGCATGCTCTTAGTAGTGTTTATGTCTGACTGATTCTCGAACTATGGTCAAATGTGTTAGACACATTCTCACACAACGTTTCCTCATCATCAATATGAACAAAATTAATTCAGATTTTATGAGGGACTGAGAATCCAGAGTTTGACACAAATTTTTTTGGATATATGGCCAATTCTTCCAATGGAAATCATTCAAAGAATGTCATTACATAACCAGCCTAAAATTTGTGAATTGCAAAGCTTCAAAGATAAAGTATACAGTACTGATTATTCATTTAATGTTAATGATTAATTATTGATTACTGATTATTGCTATAGACAAAGTATTGATCATTGATTTAGTGTTATAGCTACAGTATTGATTATTGATTAATGCTATAGCTAAAGTACTGATTACTGATTTGGGTTATAAACTATTGATTGGTGATTGTTAAACTCTGATGCAGTGAGCTCTGACTGACCTTAAAGGGAGTAACGTATTTTCCATCAGGCGTCACGTCTCCTGTTCTGTTCAACAAGTTCTCTCTAGGAATCCTCACACCGTGAAACAAAGCGAACCTGACAGAGGAGACAAGAAGAGAGGAGACAAGGACAGAGGAGACAGAGAGGAGACAAGGAGAGAGAAGAGACAGAGAAAAGACAATGAGAGAGGAGACAAGGAAAGAGGAGACAAAGAGGGGAATAGAACAGAGGAGACACAGAGAGAGGACAAGGAGAGAGGAGACACCAAGAGGAGATAGAGAAAGGAGACAGAAAGAGAATACAGAAAGGAGACAGAAAGGAGACAGAGAGGAGACGAGGCAAGAGGAAACATGGAAAGAGGCTCAGCAGAGACTTGGTTTGGTATGATTTGCAGGTGATGTGCAGCAAGGGCCATAAAAACAAACTCTTAACATCACGGCCTCAAAGAAGACTGTCCTCACCTACAGGGCTGTCTCACCTGTCCATAGACCCTGTTTCGTTACATCATGTCTGTGCCTTTGATATAAACTGTAACTGAAGCTCTCCCTAGTGGCTGTACAGCGACACTGCAGCAGACTGAGAGTGTCTGAAGAGCATGATGAAGGGATGTTAAAAAAGGCTGTTTTAATTAGGGATGCACCAAAATTTCAGCCACCGAAATTTTTCGGCTGTAAATGACCTTAAGTAAAGGACGTAAGAGTCATCCTACCTGATTTTACAAATGCCAAGTCAGTCTGTCTCATCTGTAACCAAGTTGTTACAGTTTGCAAGGAGGAAAATATCTGAAGATACCACGAAACAAAGCATCTTCAGGGAAACATATCTACTCCAGACAAAGGAGCAGAAACTTAGAGCACTGACGGCTGGAAATAAGCAAGTGTGCACATTGGGCCTGTGTGAGTACAAAGTCAAACAGATACTGCTTTGTTTTATTTTGTCATGGTTTGTTACGTTCTGTGTAGAATTGTAATTTTTGTGATAGCATATCATATATATAATTAATTTTTTAAGTCTTTTTTTTTTTAGTCAACGTCATTTTGGGGGGCCAGGTATCATTAGAGGCAGGCCAATTTTAACCCGTAGGCTGCCAGTTGCCGACCCCTGCCTTATGTAATTTATCTTATTTACATGACAGGATGGCCATGTGATCACAACTCTACTCTGCTCTCTGTCACGTACAGCAAAGTTCTGCCCCAATGCACACAGACACAAACACTGAACGCACGTATGCACTCATTAACCAAACTCAGCACAGCTCAGAGCAGCAGGAGAACATGTCTGACAGCGAGAAGAAGAAATATTGGTGCCAACATCATTTACCCGTTATCCAGCCCGTTCTGACCCAGCTTCTTCCCCATGTCCCCAACCAGAACCCCAGGCACAGCCAGCAGAGTCTGAGGGTCTCTCACCTGCAGAACAATCATAGAGTATACATCACACAAGGAAAACACTCAACACAACCCTAACCATGATCAAAACACAGAGAATATACCCATCAAACCCAAACACAAAGAGAATATACCAATCAAACAAACACACACAATGAGAATATAACCATCAAACCCAACACACACACGCACAGAATATACCCATCAAACCCAACACACACACACACAGAATATACCCATCAAATTAAAAACCCAGAGAGAATATACCCATCAAACCCAACACACACAGGGAATATACCCATCAAACCCAACATAGAGAAAACGCCAACTAACCCTCATCCTTTCCTTTTATAACACTTTAAACCAGGGGTGGGCAATTAATTTTTATCAGGGGCCAACTGAGAAACCTGAATTGTGTCCAAGGGCCGCAACAACAATAACGTGAACTTAATTCTGCTCAATATTAACTTTTTCCCATTGTAAAATGCACTTGTATTTTGATTAGCTGATACTCATAACCTGAAGAATAAGGATATTCTGTAAATATGTGAAAATTGTGGTGCAGGTCAAATAGGGAAATACTACAACAGAAGTATTAAACAGTAAAAACAAAAACAATCATTGCATTAGTGTTTCATTTTATGCTTAGTTGTTAGTCACCACAAATACTGAAAACCTTTATAACAACTTTTTACAATAAATAAATAAATAGAATGTTTTTCACTTTATTTTAACTCTTCAGTGAGGAAAATCTAGTCTGCCTTGGGCTTGAAGCGCATTGAAATCTGGCTGAATTTCTGAAATAGCCACGTGAAGGACAGCTGGGAGGTTATCATCAGTGATGGAGGAGCTGGATTTGGATTTGTTGAACTTTATCACTAAACATCACACAAGAATATTGCTGTTCACATGCAAACCTCACCTCTTTCAAAATAAAAGCAACACAGTTATACTGCATGCACAGCATACATTTTTCATTCATGTTTTATGATTGACCTCGCGTGGGCCACAAAGGGATGCCCAAAGAGCCAGATGTGGCCCACGGGCCATAATTTGCCCAGTCTCCCTTAAACTAAAGCTGCTGCAACATTTCAGAGGTCAAAGTTCAGAGTCTCACCGGGACGATGAAGGAGTGCAGCCCATGGCACACCTGGTCAGGTGTGTAGAGCTGAGCAAACACCACAGCGTGAGTCGCCGTCTTTCCAAGGTTACCAACCCAGAATTTAGCTGCCTCAAAGTCTGGAGAGTTAATCACAAACTCCTAGAGAGGGACATAAAGTTAAGATAAAGAGTTAAGATAAAGTTTAAATAATGTGCATATATATATATATATATATATATAAAGTTCAAATAGTCTTAATGTGCATATATATATATATATATATATATATATATATATATATATATATATATATATATATATATATATATATATATATATATATATATATAAAGTTCAAATAGTCTTAATGTGCATATACAGTGCTGTGAAAGTTTGTGAACCCCAGAGGACACAGTCACTGTTTTTGTAAAAAACATTAAAAATATCTTACTAAATGCACATCCAAATCCCAATTTGTAAATAAAACATTTCCAAATAATGGACATACACAGAAAGAGATATTTTCATTATTTAATTCAACAAAAGTGGATCATTTGACAACAACTGAGAATTTAATATGTGCAAAAGTATGTGAACCCTTGTAGTTAGTAGCTTGTGTCTTCTCCTTTTGTCACTATTACTTCAACCAAGCGTCTTCTGTACCCACTAACTAGTCTCTTACATCTGATGTGGATTTTTGCCCACTCCTCCTTGCAGAACTCTGCCAGTTGAGAGAGGTTGGAGGGGCACCTGACATGTACCATCTTCTTATGGTCTTGCTACAACATTTCAGTCTCATTAAGGTCTGGACTTTGACTGGGCCAATCCAGAGTACAGATCCTCTTCCTCTTGAGGCCATTCCTTTGTAGTTTTGCTGGAATGCTTTTTCGTCATTGTCTTGTTGCAGAATCTATTTTCGTACCAGCTACAACTCCCTGACTGATGGCAGGAGATTCTGGTCAAGAATTTCTTGATAGGCCTGAGAATTCATGGTTCCCTGGATAATGTGGAGTCGTCCAGGTCCAGAAGAAGAAAAGCAGCCCCAGACCTTTACATTTACACCCCCATGCTTCACTGTTGGGAGGAGGTTCTTCTCTTGAAATGCAGTGTTGGCTTTTCTCCAAACATGGCGGTTTTGATTGTGACCAAATAATTCTTCTTTGTTCAACTTTGAACTTGAACTTTGTTCAACAAATAATTCATCTGTCCAGAGGATGGACTTCCAGAAGGCCTTGGGTTTGTCCAAGTGCTCTCTGGCAAAGTTGAAACGGGCAGCTTTGTTCTTTTTTGAGAGCAGAGGCTTCCTTCTAGCAACCCTCCCATGAATGCCATGGCTATTCTATTTTCTTCTGATTGTAGACACATGCACATTTGTCCCAGATGCTACCAAGGAGGTCTGCAACTCTCTGGAGGTGATATGTGGGTTGGCTTCTACCTGATTTATTATTTTTCTGGTGCTTCTGGGTGATATTTTTGATGGGCGTCCACTTCTAGGCAGAGTTGCTGTAATGTTGAAGGCCTTCCATTTGTAGATGATTAGTCTTACGGTGGATGGATGGAGCTGGAATCTTTTGGAAATGGTCTTATATCCTTCACCAGACTGATGGGCTGTCACTACCCTCTTCCTTATGTCATTGGATATCTCCTTTCCTCTTGGCATTGTTGATCTGTATGGACCTAAAGTGGTTTGGCAGGTTTCTTCTCTCTTTTAATTAGTGCTGGTCAGACCCTTTCCCAAGGATGTCTCATGCCATTGGTCTACTTACTTGATTAATGACGCACTCAAATGTGTTTCACCTGAGTCCTTTACCTGCATGACTACCAGTGCAGCTGTGGGTTCACTTACTTTTGCATAAACACCAATTCTATGTTTCATTTATAAAAACTAGTTATGATAGATCATGATAGAAGTCATGGCAAAACAACAGAAACATCTAAACTGTTAAAGGGGTTCACAAACTTTCAAGCAGCACTGAAGTCTAAATAACATGCATATAAATACAGTTTGAAGCACATGTCCATGCAAATATATACAGTGGGAATAAAGTCTAAATAACCTGCATATAACTACAGTTAAATAACTTGCATCAATACCGTTTTAAAAAAGTTTTAATAACGTGCATATAAATAGTTTAAATACAGTTTCAATAATTGCACCAATACAGTTTAAAAAAAAAGAGTTTAAATAACATGCATATAAAAAAATCTAAATAATGTGCATATAAATAAAGTTTAAAGCACATGCACATGTATAGTTTCAATAGAGTCTAAATGTGCGTATAAATAGTTTAAATGAGGTGCATATAAATAAAGTCTAAATAACGTGCATATGAATTAAGTTTAAATAATGTGCATATAAATATAGTTTAAAAAAGTTAAAATAACGACCATATAAATAGTTTTACAAAAAGTTTAGATAACTTGTATATAAATTAAGTTTAAAAAGTGTTTTGAATAAAGTTATATTTAACTTTAAATACAGTTTCTGCAAAGTTGTTAAAAAAAAGTGTCCTCTGCTCTTAAAGTTTCAGAGTTTTATAAATAAAGGGTTATGAATAAAGGGTTTATCCGGGAAACATCAGACACACAGACACATGAACAGTGACTGTCTAATGTTTAATAAAACATGTTGTCAGCCAGATCAAGATTGAATAAAAAAAAATCATTCTTTAGTCAGGAGACTGGTCTGTTAATATTTATCATCAAACACTAACTGTGTTTTTGAAAGAGTGTGTGGGCCATGTGTATGCTGACCTGTGTTTTGGGATCAAAGGTTGCTGTGGTCCTCATGGCTCTGGTGTTGCTGCCATGACTCAGTTCAGTCAGTGCGAAACATCCAAAGATCTGCATACAGAGGAGTAACAATTAGTAAGCAGTCTACAGTGTGTGTGTGTGTGTGTGTGTGTGTGTATGTGTATGTGTATGTGTGTGTGTGTGTGTGTGTGTGTGTGTGTGTGTGTGTGTGTGTGTGTCTCACTTTCATCGTGTTGATGTCTTCAACATATTCTCTGTGTCTGCCCGATCCAGAGTTAGAGACCGTCGCTCCAAACATCTAAAACAAAGACACCAGTGTGTGTGTGAGACGTTAATGGTTGTGCGTGCACATGTGTGTGAGAGACATTTAAGTGTGTGTGTGAGACAGACAGACACTCTCACCCCTCTGTTGAGGAAGTATTTGGCTGAACAGGCCCAGTCGTACATTCCCAGACAGTTACTGAGGACCACGGTCATCCAGGGGTTGGCCATGGCCTCTTCATCGGTCAGGAAGTCAAAGGAGAACAGCTTCTTGATCCTGAGGACATTCAGACCTTTCAAACTGAGCTCATAGATCTGAGCACAGTGAGGAACAGAATATACCTAAACACTCACCTGAGAAAGGTTAGCTCTCTCATCTTCTCCACAGGGATGTCCTCACCTGGCTGCCGCGCAAACAAAGGATCACTCTCCAGAGTCTGGAACAAATGCTTCTGCAGCACAAAGGAGGAGGAGAGCATAAGGAGAGACAGAGGACACACCTTAAGGCAACACGCTGAGTGTAAAAGACAACTAATATTAATAAGAAGAAAACATATTAATATAACATCAACATATGAAGATCAATATGTTGTGTACATGTGTAGAGCATGTTAAACATAAAGTTTAGATATCATTTATCAGATTAAAAACATGCACAGATTCAGTTGAGACATAGATCCTTCATGATCCTAGACTGAGCATCAGATGTTACCTTGAATGCAATCACGTCCTCTCCATCAATGAACATCAGCATCTGCTTCCAGTCAAAAGAAGCTTTCTGTCTGTAGATGTCCAGAGGACCGCTGGGCAGGTCAGGAATCATGGCGTCCATCTTCTCCTCTAAAACACACAACAGACTGATCTTTAAAGATTGAAACATTAAATACCAATCGTTAAAAAATGGGAACAAAACAGACTGATGTTTAAAGATGGAAACAATAGACTGATCTTAAAGGTTAACACAAAACAGACTGATCTTTAAAGATACAGTCATGGCCAAAAGTTTTGAGAATGACACAACTATTAATTTTCATTAAGTCTGCTGTTTCAGTTTTTATAATGGCAATTTGCATATACACCAGAATGTTATGAGGAGTGGTCCCCTCAACTGTAATTAATTGCAAAGTCCCTCTTTGCCTTGAAAATGAACTTTATCACCAAAAACACATTTCCACTGCATTTCAGCCCTGCCACAAAAGGACCAGCTAACATCATTTCATTGACACACAGGTGTCACACACATTAACACAGGTGTGGGTGTTAATGAGGACAAGGCTGGAGATCAATCTGTCATGATTGAGTGACTGGACACTTTAAAAGGAAGATGGTGCATGACACCATTGTTCCTCATCTGTTAGCCATGGTTACCTGCAAGGAAACACGTGCAGTCATCATAGCATTGCACAAATAGGGCCTAACAAGGAAGTTTATAGCAGCGAGTAAGATTGCACCTCAGTCAACCGTCTATGGAATTATGAAGAGCTTCAAGGAGAGAGGTTCAATTGTTGCCAAACAGGCTCCAGGGCGACCAAGAAAGTCCAGCAAGCGCCAGGACCATCTCCTGAAGGTGTTTCAGCTGCAGGATCGGGCCACCACCACCAGTGCAGAGCTTGCTCAGGAATGGCAGCAGGCAAGTGTGAGTGCATCTGCACGCACAGTGCGGCGAAGACTTTTTGGAGGAAGGCCTGGTGTCAAGGAGAGCAGCAAAGAAGCCACTTCTCTCCAGTAAAAACCTCAGGGACAGACTGATATTCTGCAGAAGGTACAGGGACTGGACTGCTGAGGACTGGGGTAAAGTCATTTTCTCTGATGAATCCCCTTTCTGATTGTTTGGTGCATCTGGAAGAAGGCTTGTTTGGAAAAGACAAGGTGAGCGCTACCATCAGTCCTGTCTCATGCCAACAGTGAAGCATCCTGAGACCATTCATGTGTGGGGTTGCTTTTCGGTCAAGGGAGTGGGCTCTCTCACAATCTTGCCTAAAAACACAGCCCTGAATAAAGAATGGTACCAGAACGTCCTCCGAGAGCGACTTCTCCCAACCATCCAAGGGCAGTTTGGTGATGAAGAATGCCTTTTCCAGCATGATTGAGCACCTTGCCATAAAGCAAAATTCATAACAAAATTGCTCAGGAAACAAAACTTTGAGATTTTGGACCCTTGGCCAGGAAACTCCCCAGATCTTAATCCCATTGAGAACTTGTGGTCGATCCTCAAGAGGCAGGTGGACAATCAAAAACCCACAAATTCTGACAAACTCCAAGCATTGATTATGCAAGAATGGACTGCCATCAGTCAGGATTTGGTCCAGAAGTTGATTGACAGCATGCCAGGGAGAACTGCAGAGGTCTTGAAAAAGAAGGGTCAACACTGCAAACACTGACTTATTGCATGAATTCTGTGTAATTATCAATAGAAGCTTTTGATACTTATGATCTGCTCTAATTGTATTTCATTATACCATAGAAACATCTGACAAAACACCTAAAACCCTGAAGAAGCAGAATTTGTAAAAATGTAATATTTGTGTCATTCTCAAAACTTTTGTTTGTAATTCACTCTGCAAACTATAGAAAGTAAAAAATATCTTGTTTGGTACTCTCCTGTGCACACAACCACAGACACACACACACCTGCTCACTCACTCCTTTTCTTAAGACATCTGATTCAATGCAAAAAGGTCAGTATGTCAACATGCTCAGGGACAGGCTGGCTCTCCTCTTGGAAACTCTGTAGTCTGCTGCAGAGAATACTTGCTAAGATGGTGTTGAGGTGCCAGGGATGCACAAGTAGGACTTTCCCCACGTGCCATCATTTGCAGTTTGTTGTGTACTTGTATGACTTTTTCTGGTGATAAAACCTTCAGTCTTCTAAATCTTGGGTCCAGGGCAGTTGCAACAACTACAGTATTTGGTGCTGTCTCGGAGAAAGTAGTCTCCCTCTTCCATCATTCTTGCAGCTGGGCCATAGCAGTCTGTTGGAAAGCAAGAAGTGGAGCTGACTGAAAAGTGGCACTCTGGGTAGATTTTAAAAGCCCCTTTACACGTGGAGGTATTGCAGAAATCATTGCACATTTCTGCCCACTCATGAACACTCAGTCCAATTTGTGAATCTGCATGTAAACACACTAGGAGCTTAGGCCCCGTTTATACGACAAAAGTATCAGGGTGAAACGCAAAAGTTTTGTTGCATTTCAGCCTCTTGTTTATACGGAAACGACATTTCAGCCAAACTAAAACACAACTTTTTTAACACTCCCCCCAGAGTGGAATTTTCCCGAGTGCTGCAGCCTCCGTTGCCATATAAATGGCATGCTGGCATTTTCACTGCAAACGCTGAGGTCATGCTCCGTTTTGCATGTGCGCATTCCACTTTCGTTGTGGGAACTTTTGCGAACCGGACAACAATAATAGTTAAATGGCGGACTTACAGGGTTGTGCTTGTGCTGCTGAATCTGCTTTTAATTAAATGTGCATCTGTTGCTCCACTTCTGCACTCAGATAGGACGCATTTAATATATCCACCAGCAGACTAACTAAAGACTACAGTTGTATCGCCACCTACAAGCCTTGTATGCACACTACAGCGTTTCCGTGTGAATGCAGATTTTATTCTCTGCATTTTTTGCGTTTTCGAGTGAAACGCTGTGAAGCGTTGTCGTATAAACAGGGCCTTAGTCAGCGCAAGATGGGGCTATTAAATTGCATGTAAACAGCTTAGCCAGGCTGAATACGGACTCCACGTAGCTTGTTTGACACACCTAGATAATGCAGTTACTATCAAGCTGTGGTTAGATTCAGCAGGACACGCTGGGTCTCGGTACTCCTCGGTTTAGCTGGTTGGGGAAGTCAGTGACCATGATTAACAGGGTCGCTGAGCTCATACATTCTGTGGCTCCAACACAACAAACACACAGCATGGCGCATACATTAATTAAAACATCTACAGCTGCATCCATCTCAGCCATCATCATTAGAATGTTGTTTTCGTTAGGTGAACTGAAACTAGTTTCAATAAAGCTCAGCAATAAAGGACACAGCGCCACCTATGGAAGCGGAGTGAGACATTCTCAGCCAGAAGACTGATTCTCTTTTCTGCATGTATACGCAGACAAAACTACTGTGACTTTATAATCGAGCTAAGATCTCAGCTGGACCACTGCATGCATGCAAATGTACTGACTGTGGCACATTCAAAAGCTTTAAGGGCTCCACTTGTCTGGTTTCTTTTGCCTTTCTGAGTTACAAGCTGTCAGACAGAATTGCTGTCACGGGCCATCTTTGTTTTAGCAGTCTGCTAATCATGTAGAACATGCTATTCCACCTTGTGCTTTCATCCTGAACAAGACTGCTCAGGTGCATCCATTTGTTGTTGCTTCTCTTTTAGCTTGTTACTGGATAGTTCACTCTTTTTGAAATGTTCAACTTAACATCTTGCAGACCCAATGGCTTTCTCGATGCTCAGATTCTTCAGTGCAGAACTAATAACAAGCTGCAAGTTGAGACCAGTGCAACAAACGGATGACCACCCATGCTTCTCCTCCAGAGTGTTTGCCACAGCCAAAATGTTAGCACCATTATCACGCACCACAGCAATGACCTCATCAGGGGGATCTCAAACCTGGCCACTGTCTCCTCCAACCACTCTACAATGTTTCCTGCAATGGCTTTGAGGTAGGACAGATTGACTGCATGTCCCAGTCATCTGTAATGTAGTTAGGGCTGAAACGATTCCTCGAATAATTCGAGTACCTCGATAACAAAAAATGATTGAGTCATTTTTTCCACCTTCAGGAATCTTTTTTTTTTTTTTCTTTTTTTCACAGCTCAAAGCAGTACATTTCACCTGGACTAATTTTAATGTGGCCCATGCACACAAAGGAAAAAGAAGGGGTGGGCGGAGGTGTTTGATTTGGGAAGATACGGGAAGGATGTGACAACGACGAAAGCAAAAATACAGGTACTAAGAAAAGACAGAGAATAAGGAAAATGCAGGAGCATTTTAAGATGGACATGAAGGCGAACACTTCTACGTGTATTCATTGTAACACTGCCCCTGCCCTTGCAGACCATGACAGTACATCTTCAATGCTGCAGCATCTCCATCAAAGGCACCTGGTTTATGACTCCATGAACGGAGGACCCATGAAAAGGTAAAATTAAGTTCACGTTGTGCAAATTAATGAGATTTACGTTGATGTAACTTGCTGACATAACGTTAGCCCTGCAGAAGGCTAGGTATCTGTTAAGTATGACTACTGTTGATGATTGGCTCAGTAATTATGCTCTTAAAACGTTAGTTTTCATACAGGGCTTATTCAATCTGTAAAAACAGCGCTGTAGAGTGAAGAAGATTAAAAATAAAAACACTATAGAGCTAGCTGGGCATTTACCAAATACAGCTCACAAGTCATGAATGGATAAAATATGAAGTAGCACTGGTGCCTCATGTGCTTCAATGCAGCAGGTATCATCATTTTAGTTTAAATACTGCAAAGACTCAAAATCTGATCAAGAATGTCTTATTACTCATTAAAGTGTCTCCTTTCTAGTCAGATCTCATTACTCCTAAAATATATACCACCCAAAGTCATTTGTTTTTCACTTGTTTCAAACAAATTTTCAGTTGAAAAATCTGCCAGCAGCACAAGGTAAAAGCAGCAGCAGGAGGAGGAAGGTTTATCATTCACCATGAAGAGACCATGAAGTGCAGCGAGAGGAGGTGAGATTATTTCAGATAAAAGAAGGTAACCTTGGACCAGGTTTTATAGCAGTTTAAAGTTGAATCTGTGTGTGTGTGTGTGTGTCTGTGTGTGTGTGTGTGTGTGTGTGACTGCAGGTTAGATAAATAACACACAGCAGACCGTCTGCTTTAACACAGAACTGTTATCATAGAGGATACACAAAGAGCTGATTTAACAAAAGTTGAATTAACACTAACCTCTGACTGCTGAATCCTCTAAAGTCTGATCAGAACCAGAATATGGACTCTTTAGCCCAGACCTCCTTTCCTGTGAGCCGTAGAGTACACAGTCCAACCAGAAACCCAATCACCCAAACAGGCTTCACTAAGGTACACAGAGTCCCCGGTTCTGCTGTTTGTCCGTGGTGATTCTGAGTTTCACTGTAAACAACTAGTCCCAAAAAGGTTTCACGGTAGTCCACAGAGTCCCCCCATTCCTCTGTCTGTCTTGTCAGCGTGCTCCGTGTCAAATGGAAACCAGACCATTTCTATAACATTTGAGTTCTTGATGTTTTGTTAGTTTACTGTTACTTTCCTCCTAATCATGCTGCACACAGGGAGTCATTTTTAAATTTTACCTAAATGCAAGCCCAAAAAAAGGAATTCTAGAGGATGCTTCATTGGGACCAGTTCTATTTTTAGACCATATCTCATGGGCGCCCTAAGTTGTCCTTGCGGGCAACCAGGTGCCCGTGGGCACAGCGTTGGTGACCCCTGCCCTAGGCCATCTGCATTCCACTCACTCTTAATGTTTTATTGTAAGACTCAAGTTTGATCAGATCACTGCAGAATAACTGCTGCATGCAGGTTGGAATGAACATTATCACAAACAGTTAAACTTGTATTTTAGCCTTTAGTTCTTGTTTTAGCCTTCAGCCCTTGTTCAGCCTTTAGCCCATGTTTTAGCCTGTAGCCTGTACTCTATCACTCTCTTGTTTAGCTTTCTTCTTCTCTTCTGTCCTTTTTCTGTCGAACAGTTCAGCTCCAGTGTCCACCATCAGTAATAAATTCATCACAGAAATTGTTTTCAGCAGAAAAAAACACGGATCCCTTTCTCACTACTAAACTTTGTCAGCCGGGCGTGGCGTTGTCATAGAGACATCAACGTGCTGTAAATCAATCTGGACCTGTCTGACCTGCTCGGCAAGCTAAGAAATGGCATTTAAAAATAATCTATATTGGCAAGGCAAGGCAAGTTTATTTATATAGCACATTTCAGCAACAAGGCAATTCAAAGAGCTTCACAAAGCAGCAAAACATATTAAAAGAAACAATTTAAAAATTAATTAAAAGAGCAAAAAATAATAATAATAAAATAAAAATAACAGAAAGTAAAATGGCAAAAAAGAAGGATAAAAGTCACAGTGCATAATGCAGAGGTGTGCAAGAAAATTGAAATTAAAATGATTTGTTTAATTAAAAGCAGCTGTAAAAAGGTGAGTCTTCAACCTGGATTTAAAGGAGCTGAGAGTTTCAGCAGACCTGATATTTTCTAGAAGTTTGTTCCAGATACTTGGAGCATAAAAGCTGAACGCTGCTTCTCCATGTTTGCTTCTAACTCTTGGGACTGAAAGTTGACCTGATCCAGATGACCTGAGTGATCTTGATGGTTCATAACAGATCAGAAGATCTCTGATATACTTTGGCCCTAAACCATTTAATGATTTATAAACCAGCAGAAGTATTTTAAAATCTATCCTCTGACAGACAGGGAGCCAGTGTAAAGACCTCAGAACTGGACTGATGTGATCCACTTTCTTGGTGTTCATGAGGACTGGAGCAGCAGCGTTCTGAACCAGCTGCAGCTGTCTGACTGATTTTGAGACCTGCAAAGATGCTGTTACAGTCATCAAGTCTACTGAAGATAAAAACATGGACCAGTTTTTCCAGGTCCTGCTGACACGTTAGTTCTTTAATCCTCCACACATTCTTTAAGTGATAGTAGGCCGACTTTGTAACTGTCTTAATGTGTTTGTTAAAATTCAGCTCTGAGTCCATGATCACACCCAGATTTCTGGCATGGTCAGAGGTTTTTAACTTTAATGTCTGAAGCTGCTCACTGACTTTTAATCTCTCTGCTTTGGCTCCAAAAACAACGACCACAGTTTTGTCTTTGTTCAGCTGGAGAAAATTTAGACTCATCCAATCGTTGATTTCTTCAATACATTTAGCAAGAGCCTGTACGCGGCCATGATCGCCAGGTGACATTGTGATGAATAACTGTGTGTCATCTGCATAATTATGGTAACCGACTTTGTTGTTTTCTATAATCTGAGCCAGTGGGAGCATATAGATGTTAAACAGGAGAGGCCCCTGGATGGAGCCTTGAGGGACTCCACATGTGGTCTATATTGGTGCTGATAATCTCATTTAAAGTTGTGGATTAGGATCAGGCAGATATCTAGAAGTGAGACTTTTTTAAGATCACTTAGAAAGTCCTAACAGGGACTTAAAGACATTAAAGACTGATCTTAAATTGAACCTGTGGTAAATACATAGGTGTAATCCAGGTGTACTGTTTGTGAGGTTGAACAGAGAGCAGGTTATCAGCTGATCCGTCTCGGCACTGCAAATGCTGAACTCTAATCAAGTGTTTGTCTCATTTTTCATAATAAATATCTTATTAGAATCGATCTGAGCCACATTCACCAGACAGGTCCAGAAAAATGTCTGAGTTTAAGATATACAAGACAAAAATGATGCCTGGATTGTTTGTAAAGAGTTTTTTTAAAAATCAGCTGATGAGGTAAAAAAAAAGTCCTTGTTCAGTATATTGAAATAAGAATAACGTCTTAATACAAGAAACTTAAGAAGAACATTATTCTGACCTCAGTGGCAGATTTTTGACCCGATGCAAAGCTCACGCTCCTGTTTATAGATCTCTCACAAAAAGTCTTTGTGTCAGTTTTTACCCGTCCCTGATCCAGTCCCTCCAGATGCTCTAGGTCAGTCTGAACCTGCCAGGTGCTGCTAGAGTTCACCTCTACCTTACATTACATCAATAAAAGCAGCAGCAGGAGGAGGAAGGTTTATCATTCACCATGAAGAGACCATGAAGTGCAGCGAGAGGACGTGAGATTATTTCAGATAAAAGAAGGAAACCTTGGACCAGGTTTTATCACCGTTTAAAGTTGAATCTGTGTGTGTGTGTGTGTGTGTGTGTGTGAGTGTGTGTTTGTGTCACTGCAGGTTAGATAAATAACACACACAGCAGACCGTCTGCTTTAACACAGAACTGTTATCATAGAGGATACACAAAGAGCTGATTTAACAAAAGTTGAATTAACACTAACCTCTGACTGCTGAACCCTCTAAAGTCTGATCAGAACCAGAATATGGACTCTTTATTCCAGACCTCCTTTCCTCTGAGGGCAGAGTACACAGTCCAACCAGAAACTCAATCACCCAAACAGGCTTCACTAAGGTACACAGAGTCTCCCAGTTTGTCCGTGGTGATTCTGAGTTTCACGGTTAACAACAAGTCCCAAAAAGGTTTCACGGTAGTCCACAGAGTCCCCCCATTTTTCTGTCTGTCTGTGGTAAGTCTGAGTTTCACTGTAAGCAATAAGTCCCACAGGCTTCACTACAGTCCTTAGAGGCAAAAGTGAGTGAGTAAGATTCAGTGAGGACTTATTGAGGATTGAGTGAGGGCTCACCAAGGACATAGTGAGACTCATTGAGAACTCACTGAGGACTCAGTGAGGACTTATTGAGGACTGAGTGAGGACTCACCAAGGACTCAGTAAGGACATAGTGAGGCTCAGTGAGGACCTATTTAGGAGTGAGTGAGTGAGTGAGGACTTAGTAAGGACAGAGTGAGGGCCAAGTTAGCACCAAGTGGGGACTCAGTAAGGACTCATTGAGGTCCACAGAGGGTCCACTCTGTCTGCATTCATTTGTATGACGCAAAGAGACAATTTTATTTTTTCACACTTTTATAAATTTATTTCATTCCACAATTTCATTTAGCAGACACTTTTGTCTAAAGCGACGAACAAGCAAGAATATATTAAAGGAAGGAAAAACCTTAGGAAGTGTGAAGAAATACTTCAGGCCACATGTACTCTGCCTTCTAAGAGTGTGACTGAAACTCCAGAGCTGAGCACTTAACAACCCGAGACCTGAGACTCAAAAACAGCTGAAGTTGGTATCAAATCACCCAAGCTGGCTCAGCCTTCTTCTGTCTAAAATTCTAGTGCTTGTTCTCCCTTTACACACCTCTACACACTTCTGAACACCTCTACGCACCTTTCAACATCTCTACACACCTCTGAACATCTTTACACATCTTCCAGCATCTCTACTAGGGCTGCAACTAATGATTTTTTTTGTTGTTGAATAATCTATCATCTATTTTTTCGATTAGTCACAATTATCTTCTTTATTTTTAAGCACTTATTTTGGACTTCTGTGTAACCAAACTTGCTTAAATCTTCTCACCTTTCAAAGTTGCCTCGTTATACTCGTATAAAAACGCATGTTTTTTCATAAATATATTAAAATACCGACACATGATACACTTTTCTGTCACACAGTTGGTATATTTTCCAACATATATAACTGTGACCACATCAAAAAAAAAATATTAAACGATACAAACTTTAAGTGCAAGTGGTAGTGAACAAAAATTCTTTCTAAACAAAAAAACTCAAAAAAGTTGCAGTTAACCTGCCTTACAGGTTGAGGATGTTATATGATTTCAACTTTAAACCAACTGCAGAGTTGCTTTTACTTAAAGATATTAAGTCAATGAATGTAAAAAAAAAAAAAAAAAAAAAAAACCACATCCATTTTAACGGCTAGCTTCAAATTGCAGTGCAGAAATGTAAGCATGCCAACATGCTTGGGTGTGAGGCTGGCTCTCTTTTTTGATGTGCTGTTATTCCAGCTGCAGAGAAGAGACGCTCTGGTGAGGTAGTGGTAGCTGGAATGCACAAGAATGACTTGGCTAGAGATGCAAGTGTTGGATACTTTGCCTCATTTGACTTCCACCAAGAAAGGGGGCAAAGTATCCAACACTTGCATCACTAGCCAGTCTTTAAAAGAGCCTGCTCTCCGAAGTACATCGACACCTTCCATGGGACATATTGAAAATAAGCATTATGACTATCGACAGAGGCTGAAATTGGTTATGTCACAGCAGCTTTGCCTGTAATTCACTGATTACTTCTGTAAAGTACGCTTTAACAGAAGTGAATAAAAGCGACCCAATATCTCACATTTTTTTCCACTGCCTTCAAGCCATGTCGTGACATTATCTGAAATAAAAACGATACGAAGTATCAACATTACTGTGAACTCACAACTCGGCGTTTAAGGTGTTCGTGCATCACCGTATAGTGCTGCCATGGAATGAAAGCTGAGCTTCACAGAGGTTGCTTTTAACTTGTTTTGCTGTTTTATTTTCAGTGAAATGTTTCCAAACTCTTGAAACTTTAGGTCGGAGTTCACGCGCCTCTTCTTCTGTTTGTTCCGCCATAATGGTTCATTTGTTTTCTCTTTTTCCTTGACATATAGACGGCAGCGAGCGATACTGCCCCCAGCGCAGTGTGCTGCAGTTACAGCAGCATGAAGCATGGGTGTGGGATTTTTATTTACAACAACAGCACGAAGCGAAGTGTCGACGCTGATTTTTTTTCACGTTGATAAATTTGTGCAGTCGGCATTGTCGACTAATCGTTACAGCCATACCTCTACACACCTCTGAGCATCTTTACACATCATAGCTCATGCTTGTATTTGACGTTCGCTGAGGTGTTTCGTCATCCTGTGAAGGTGTTTAGTGTATCCCTGCACGCGGACACACAAACTTGATTTTAAAGCAAACCACTGAGTTCCATAATAAGTCCTGCTAACACGTTCTGAGTCTGCGCAGTTAACATACCCTCTACGGACTCTAAGAGGACAGTGTTTATTAACATTCACCTCTGTCTCGCTTTAACTCACCTGTCAGGTAAACTGTAAGTACTCCTCTCTGTCCCCGTCCACTGGAGTCCAGCCGCTTGATCTCCGTGGACCTGAGTCCAAAACCTGTTGGGTTTTTTTCTCCCTGAACTGAGACAACAAACAAAACTTCCTGCCGAGACACTTCAGAATAAGAGCGCTGTCTAAACAAGCATCAACTACACGACGTTATTCACTCCCAGACAGCATGACATTTGACATCTATGATGAATAGTAAATATTAAATCAAAACTCCACTGACTGTTGATAATGTTATGAAAATCAATCAGGCTTTTTAGTCACATGATTTTTATTCTGAAGGACTCTGTGTAGACTGATATGTACAAGACATACCTCTCATTCAGCTGACAAATTAACATCTTATTATGAGATATTTAAAGTAATTCTGGGCTCATCAGTGCCGGCCGATATTTACGAATGGCCGAATGCCCGGGGCAACTTCAAAAAGCCGACGGGCAAGCAAAACTCGTAAAGACATGCCTGATTGGGCAAGTCCGACTCTGAGCTTTTCTATTCATTATTTGTATTATTTTGCTCTCTCGTTTCTCATACGGCACTTTAAATCTTGTCTTTTCAGGAGTTTTTGGACCTTTTTTCGTTCACGCGCAGATTAATAATAGTGTGATTGACACACGTGCGTAAAACCTGCTGCTCTTCAAAAATAATACCCTGATCATTTTTTGTCTTTAGGTAGTGAAGAAATAAAGATCAGTTTTTTTTCTCAGAAAACACACTCTACCAAAATAACTCCTCTTTTTGGTGATATGGATGGATCTGGATTTATTAACTGTGGGGAGGGAGACTTTAAATGGAAAGAGAGCGGCGCTCTGAATGTCTATAGTGAATGTCTTGAGTTGTTTGTGTTTTACCTGAAGAACACTTGTGTCCCGTCTTTCCCTGTAACTCCATCTTTTCCATGGGCTGAACCCTCCGTTTAGCATAAATCCATCCACTGATGAGCACAGCAGCATAACGTAACTGCAAAAGGGCATGGACTGACAGCAGGGGCGTGTCCAGACTTTTTAGTCTGGGGTGCCCTAACCAGGGCATTGACATATGCAGCAGTGGGGATTAATATGTGAGCCCACACTCCAATAAACAGCATTTATTTTTGCTCACTGGTATGTATTAGAATAACAGGATTAAGCTTTGACAAATGTGAGATAGAAATCAAACTAGATTTAAACAAAGTGTTAAAAAAATAACATTGAAAACTAAAATTTAACCAAATTTCGTATTGAAAATACTTCTGTACAGGCTTTCTTTAGTTCTACTTTAACAGAAAAAGTGCCTCCAAGACAGGGCAAAGTAGGCAAAAACCTTAATGTCATACCCTGCAATGGCTTTCAAATATGAACAAGGATTTTTTTGGAAGAATTTAGTTGAAAGAGTTGCAGGCAGCTTGTTTTTGTGTGTCAAATGTATTTAAAAGAAAACTAAAATTAGAATGAGAATGCTCTTTAACGGTTCAACCTTGTCATAGTTTTGAAAATTAATTTTTATGGTCTTGGTCTTGTCTTGGTCTCGGCTTGTCTCGGTCTTGGTCTTGTCTCGGTCTCGACTTCCAAAAGTCTTGGTCTTATCTTGGTCTCGGTGCGTTCTGGTCTCGGGCAAGTTTTGGTCTTGAGCACAACACTAGTGGCCTGACTTTTTGGAACAGGAGCTGATGTGCCAGAAGTAGACCTGCAAAACTAAATTAATGAATCTGAAGAGCTCTGACGACATCTAGTGGTCGAAATGGAAACTGCACTGAGTGAAAATGTGTCCTAAAAGAAGGCGCATCGCTTAGCGGGCTGTTACGGTGCACTGATGTATGTAGTCCTCTACATGGTTATAAGGGGCGAAGGGGGTCTTCAGAGTCCCTTTTCTGATAATTGTAACAGCAGTTAGAAGTGTCATCAGCAGACTTGCTGTAAGACACAGGACTACTGGCAGTGTTCATGACAGATTCAGGAGTGGAGCAACACTCAAACACTGTTAAGTAACTGCCACACAGCTGCAGGCCTGTTGAAGAGAAGTGAGGGGTACTAGGGTTTCCAGGAAAACCATTCGCAACCGACTCCACCACTTTGGCTTAAAGCCAGATGACTGTTGCAGGTGACTCCACTAACACCAAGACACCGCCATGACCATTTGCAGTGGGCACAAGACCATGTGACCTGGACAATGCAGCAGTGGTCTACCGTCCTGTTCACTGATGAGTGTCGGGTCACCTCGCACAGAAATGATGGTCGTCAGCATTACTGAAGAAAGTAAGGTGAGTGATATACTGAGGTCGATGTGGTCTCCAGGGTTGGCTTTGGTGGAGGAGGTGCAACAGGGCAGGCATCGCCACTCAGCTCAAAACAATTTGGTGATTGTAGATGGCTCAGTCACTGCATGTTCTTACATCAGAGACATCATAGAACCCATCATCATTCCTCAATTCCACCAGCACACCCCCAACCTTCTGTTCATGGATGATTACGCTCTGCCACATTGTAACAGAATTGTCAAAGCTCAACTTCAGGAATTCAGAGTGCCTCATATGGTATATGGCCAGCAATGTCCCCTGACCTGAGTCCCATAGAGCATGTCTGGGACCAGCTGAAGCAGAGACTTGATGCTCGGACCCCACCCCCATGTGATGAGCAGAACTACTTGTAGTATTTGTGGAGGAGTGGAACACATTGACTCAGAACAACATCATGAGTCTTGTGAGGAGCATGAGTCATCGCTGTCAAGCTGTCATTGAAGCAAATGGTAGAAACACCAGCTACTGACTTAGTCAATTTTGGTTATTTAGGGCTATCGTTGTTATTGTCTAAATTGTTGGAGTAATAAATATTAAACTAATGAAAATGGTGTTTCTTCTCATACATTAAAAGTAATATCAAAGGGAACTATTACTTCTTTCACTAAAATTCAGACCAAATAGGACAAGCTCCCATGTGAATAACAATATCCCTAACTTATTGTGAGTAGTGTATTTCAGAACAACAAATGGGTCATACTTGTGCCATATTGGGTTACTTGTTTCATCAATGTTTAAAATCATTGAAAATGAAAAAAATAAGACTTTTTTTGCTGTGATTGATACAACAACAACAAAAAGTCACATTACCATTGTCTCCTGGCAATCACCGTGAAAAAACTACAGCACTCCCAGGCTGTCTGTGGCGGTCTGCATCACTGAGGTCTGCAGAGGCAGGGGTCTGACAGCGGTGGTCTGCAGAGGTAGAAGCCTGATGGTGGAGGTCTGCAGCCAGAACCCTCTCTACCACTGCATTACAGAAACAAACAAAGGTACCTGCCTTGGGACTACAGAGGAAACTTCGCATCTGTGCCAAGTCTGGTGCATTTACGTTGATGCTCAATGCAGTAATGTTGATGAATGTGCATTGTCCCAACTCAGTAAATAAATAAATGAAAATGATTTTAAAAAAAAGCTCCCCACTGAAAACAACTGCATGAAAACCAACAAAGGAAACATCAGAAAAACACAGTTCATTCAAAATAAATAAAAAGTTAGACAACAGTCCAAAGCATTACATCCTTACAGGTTGGCAGCAACATTTTAAGGCTTTATTACAAAACACCATGACAAAACAATACATTTTTATGTTGACATGTTCGCTTAAAAACAATGTGATGGTGGCTTTGTATCTGTCATCTTTTTTAAATGTATTAACCTCCCACCAGGCATCAACATGTATGCTGTGCATCTTGAGATAAAGCCATATCTGACGATATCCTCTTGATGTGTCACGCAGGGACAGCTCACACTGTTACTCCAGGGCCTCCAGGGTGATGTAGTACAGTCCTGTTTCTTTAGTTCTTGACCGTGTTATCTCTGTTTTAGTTTGAAGTCAGGGAACAGTCACTGGACAGTCTTTTGTAGAGTGTACACTTAGTCTTAGTGCCTTTGAACCTATCACTGACTGGAGGACAGGTGGTGTCAGAGAGAGTGGAATATAACTTAAGACAAATATTTCATTTGAGAAGAAAACAATAACAGAAGTTAAGAACAATAATATGGCTTTTCCATGTCTCCATATAAAGACATTTCATCTTTGATTCCTTGCACAGATAATGTGCAATTTCATTTTTATCCACAGTCAAGTTCTCAAATACATTTTTTAACTGCATGTTACATATTTATCTCATGGCAGTTCCTCCTGAGTGTCCTTCTAATCTGTCAACACATCTCTCCCACACACTTAAGCATACACTTACATATTCAGCTTACATCTTTGCAGTCTCTCTTTTTGCCACAGCTCCCTGTCAAAAGCATTTGGCAGGAGCCCATCTGCATTTCTCCCAGCACAGTTTATTTGAGAGTTTATTTGGGAGATGCAAATCAGTTAGTTATACATTTATATTCACGTTTCATATTGAACTTTCTTCACACTGCGCGAGTGATGCTGGTGATTTAAACATGGGGAAGCTGGCTAACTCCCCCTCCAGTCCTTTTATCCCATCCCCTACCCCGTCCCCTAGCCCCTCATCAATTTCATCCCCCTCCCCTGAATCCTTCTCTGTCCTCCTCTGCCTCTCCATCTCCATCTCCCCTGTCCTTACATCCAGCAGGTTTGCCGTTAATATGTCAGAGGTAAACTTCAGCCCACTACTGCTCATGTTGCAGTGTGCATACAGGGAATTCCCATGGCTGGAATTGCTGTGAACCAGAGTGCTGCTGTAGCTGTTACACTGGTGAGCACTATGGCCTTGGTTACTGAGAAGTGTTGTGTTTGTTTCAGTGGTTGCTGTACCGTTACGTTTTTCTGTTAGTCTGAATCCCTCAGACAGCAGGCTGGCACTGCTAGGTGACTGCGGTGTGGCTGAGGAGCCCAGCAAGTCTCTCCCTTTCTCTGATGACAATGAATTATCCGGCAGGTGATTGCCTTGGTGGCCGATGCGTCTGCGGGTTGCAAAGTAAAGGAGACATATACCAAACACCAAACCCGCACAGAAGAAAATGATGTAGATGGCCAGGACATGACGGCCGCCAGCCATTGCGATGGTTCCTCCAGCATTTGGACCTTCTAGTATCAGATGAAAGGCTGCTCTGCTGCAAGGGGTGGGATCTCTGGTGCCTGGTCCTGCCTCCTGAAGAAGAGCAACACAACAAAGAAGAAGATTGTTTGATAAGTTTGAGCTTACCTGAAAAAAACAATTTAAACTGAGAAAACATTTGATAAACTGTTTATGTGTTTTACATACACAAATCATTATTGCTGTGTTATTTTTATGACTTTATATTAGCAAGGAAACACAAAAGCTGTGAGTCTCAGCACATTTCAAAATACTTTTCTTTATACCTCACACGTGCAGACGTATCTTCCCAGGCTTTCATCAGTCACAGTCACTTCAAGGTCAGTGTTGTGCTGTCTGGTGTGTCTGTGGGGAGGATGCTCCCAGCTACAGGGCCTAGGAGACAGCTGGATGCATGGCAACAAGACACGCAGACCTTCAGAAACTCTCAATTCCCTGATGGATGGGTTGCAGCGTCCTGAGGTTGACCAGATAGAAAGAGAAAAAAACAAATTAATAATAGAAAACAAATATTAAGAGAATATAAACTTATCAATCAAATCAATATACAGGAAGACTGGAGGAAAATATACTGAAGTTTGCTTTTTTCTGAAATCCTTAGAATGTTTTTTTTTCCATTACTATTTCCAGGTCCAAGTACAAAAAACAAGATACACCTACCCTCTTGGTTATCACATTTTCTTAAAGCATCATCCACTATGTCACCAGGACCAGGGCTGAAAGACACACAAAACAAATTTACGTTTGCAACATGGCACATTAGTCTGTGGGATGACTGGGACACGATGAATCTATGCATGTACTTTGGAGAGATTCTAGATTACTGTAAAAGGCTTCATATATAATGTTATAAGTACATAGATATGGGAAACTTCTGGGATGCAGCCCTAGGGAGCAGACGCACATCGGCGCACTCTCTCACCACTAATTCCCATTTGTTTTATTTTACCTCCCTTAACTGCCTGTTCAGCATGACTTAGTTGTGTTATGTCTTTGGAACATTTCTGGCCTGATTCCTTTGAAAAAAGGAAGGGTGGGCCAGAGGGCTTGGAGGGAGGGGTTTACCTGGCTATACTAAGTAAGTTAGTTTATGACATCCTCTTTTGTTTTCAACATGATGTCTCCCATATAATATCAAACGAATGCTGTTATGATATCTTTGTTAAACCTGTTTTATTATGGGTACTGACTAATCAGTAAGTATTTTAATTGTTCTCTGTTCTTGTTTAGAGTGTTATTCTGTATTTCTTGGCTGCTCAGCATATTTAATATTTTTCCTTTTTGTAATTCAATCTACAGATTGTACCACTTAGTTAATTTGTATGAGATAGTAAATGTCATTGAATAGCCTTAAACTCTGTTCATGGATTTCAGGGGTCCATGAACAGAGGAGAACATTAAGAGGAGGACTGCGTTATCTTTTCTGAAGAGAGAGAATGTTGATCTAGCATTTTTACAAAGAGACATATTTGGAAGAAAACAAGGATTTACCCAAATCACAACATACCTGGATTGGTGAGGTCTATATGTCATCTTATGCATCTAACAGTTGAGGGTTTTTGCAATTCTAATTAGTAAAAAATATTGCCTTCGGATCCACTAATATTTTAAATCACAATCTCAGGAATCTTTGTTGGAGAGAGGGAGCATCAGCTTAATTTATATGCGGATGATTTACTTTTGTCTTTATCCAGTTCAAATCTTTCTATTCCATCTGTCGTTGACACCATCACCAAGTTTAGTTCTTATTCAGGTTAAAAGATCAACTTCTCTAAATCTGAAGTTATGCCACTGGGTTCTCTCCGTACTGTTCCTGAAGCCCCTGACCCATTCTCTTTCTGCTGGTCCCCCTCAGGCTTTGTATACCTTGGTATATGTATAACCCCTTCATTTGATTTGATGTATAGTGCTAATTTTACACCTCTCTTTGACACCATAAAAGGCGACCTTGATCACTGGATGTCCCTGCCATTATCATGGCTAGGTAGGATTGCCCTCATCAAAATGAATGTCTTTCCAAGGCTTTTGTATCCACTCCAGATTGTACCCATTATTCTTTCCAATAAGGCGATTAAGATCCTTGAAGGTTGACTAAGCTCATTTATTTGGAACAAAAGAAAACCCCACTTGAAGTTAGCAAAATTACAATTACCCAATGCTGCTGTAGGTTTGGATCTTCCAAATATGAAGTGGTATCAGGTAGCTGCACATTTAAGGTTCATGGCTGAATGGTTCAGGGAAGATCAGTCTTCCACATGGCTTGACATAGAAGCTGCCCAGTGTAGTTGTCCACTCCAAAATCTGTTATTTCTCATTGATCCTACCTCAGCGAAAAAATTGTGTACTAACCCAATTGTCTGAAAAAAGGCTAAGGGTATGGAATTTAGCTAGGTCTTTGGAGGGTCGAACCAACTTAACATCACCCCATACTCCAATTCAAGGGAATCCTAATTTCTTTCCAGGTCTTGAAGACCCTGTGTTCAAGAAATGGCGAGATACTGGAATAACAGTGTTAGGAGATTTATTCAGTGGCTCTGCTTTTATGTCTTTTACTCAGTTACAGTAAAAATATGATTTCACAGGCCTCACGTTCTTTAGTTTTCTGCAGGTGAGGGATTTCATACTCAAGCGTACAACATTAACAGTTTTTATAGAAACCTCTCAGATCAAGAGAGCACTTTTGCTTGGCCTTAGAAGACGTCTAATTGGTTTTTGTTATGGTATATTAAGTTCTACTGCAACTGTTAATACCTTGGCCACCAAGCGGATGTTGGAAGCAGATCTTGGAGTGAACATTGCAGTTGAGGAATGGTGGGAAATATTTGAAAATGCTAAATAATAACTGTATTTAATTGGGCATGGTCAATACAGCTGAGAATTATACACAGACTGCAAATTTCACCCAGCCGTCGTCACAAAATCAACACTGCTTTATCTCCTCTCTGCCTTAAATGTAAAGTTAAGATAGGAGACTGTATTCACTGTGTGTGGTCTTGTTCCAAAATAGTGCGATACTGGTCTGGTATAGTAGAGCAGCTGAGTGAAATATTTGGCATGGAGGTTGAGCCAGACCCTGTTTGCCTATTCTTGGTCTTCCTGATAGGAAGCTTGTCAATAGACATCACAAACATCTGTTTAACCTTTTAACATATGCTGCAAGGAAAAACCTTCTGTTATCCTCGACTAGGAGAAGCCTCCAATGAGGAAAAACTGGCACAAAATTATCATTCAGTGTATGCTCATGGAGTTTCTTACATGTAAGCTGCATTCAACGACTGATACCTTGTGTAAAGTTTGGGATCTGTATCTACAGTATATTGGTCCCAGCCTAGCTAACACATTAACTGTGGGATTCCTTATCAAAAGCAACACTGCCAACCAGGAGACACAGGATGTTTCACTGCAATAACAAAATTGGTATTAGTTGACATTGGACACATTGTTCAACTTGAAGGACATATGCAGACAAGGGGAAAAAAATTGACACATTTTTTCTTTTCATTTTTGTTCAGCACCACCCAAACAAAAGATTATAAGTACATAAACTATAAATAATGATAATGGTATGCTACAGGGTTAGTTGTCAGCATAGGCATAGGGAAATTTGAAATTTGTAACTCATGTGCTTTTATTATGAAAGCGCTACACAGTGCTGTGTCACTGGGCTGGTTGGGAGGCGGGAAACAGCAGTGGGCAACAGCAGGCTGTCTAATGACAGAAAGTCTTTGAGGTAAGTAAAGGTAAGAGGTAAGTAAGTTGAGGTAAGTAATGAGGTAAGACGGTCTGCAGGGAACGCTGTTTGTTTGTAACGTCATGTTGTTAGTTCATATTCATATACAGAAACCCCATCTTCAGAGTTAAGTCATCTCAATCATGGGATAGTATTGTCAGTGTGTGTAACAGTTACACAACAAAAGGACAAAACCTCAGCATACTGCACCATTTATAATTTGTCAGTTCAATTAAACTTTCCATTAAAATAAATTTGTGACAAACAACCCCATAGTATGTAACAACCATCCCTGTGATGGGGTTGGTTGTCACAGTGTGTCAGCATTTTTGATAGTTCATCACCTTTTTGTTACAGTGGGTCTGAAAATGACAGGGATACACATTTAAAGCCAACATCCTAAGCTTCAATTTAATGTAAGAATGACTGTTGAAATATGTTTTAATGATGTGCAATTCCCACTAGAGTAAAAAGTGTGACACACACACACACACACACGTATGTACGTACGTACGTATAAAAAGAAAAAAAAATAGATTGGCTTTCTGTATCATTTTTCAAGTTAATTCCATTATTAAAAAAATATTTTTATTATTAATGATAAAAATAACTCAGTTATCTAATGTCATTTCATCTTTAGTCTTGTACTTGATTTGAAAGAGTGACCATCTTATTTCTAATAACCTGTCTCTCCTTCTAAATTTGTGTCTACTCATTTTCATTCAGTAGTATATCTAGCTCCTTCTCCCATTTCAGTCTTCAATTTTTGCTTTCCTGAAATATTTGGTATGTCTGTTCCATTTATCTCCGCAAAGGATGGAGATCTTGTAGAGTTCTACTCAGTCTGTTTTAAAGACGTCACCATAAGTGTTAGAAAGTCTGGGTCCCTTGCTATTTCTCTTAACCATATAGTCCAAAAAGACTTTTTGTGCAAAATGTTGAGTATTAAAATAGATGCAGTAACATTCAGTCAATAACATCACCTGATTCTTTTCTATCTGTTAAATGGACATTATTGATTATTGATTGAGATAAGAAAACCAAGTTGTTTTGATTTAGAAAGCTGGCTAAAAGATTATTTGGAAATGGTATCAACAGACCAAGCAGCGTCATAATGACCAGTTTATTCAGAAATCCAGCTCATTACAAAGAGCGCACTTTTTCTCGCAACTGTCGGTGAGAATTTCAGGCTGGAGTTTAACTGCAGCTTCTTTTAGAGTTATTTCACATTTTTTAATAGCAATCTTAAGGTTTACACTTTTTTCAGACCTAAATGTAAATAGCGAATTATGTAGAGGTTCTAAAAGTTTGAAATCACAGATAAGTAAATTAAGGCAGGTTATGAAATAAGGAAAAATGAATTAAAGTAGAAATCTTAGCTGGAGTCTGGTTTATTCCCACACTGTTGACTGGAAATCTTAAAGGACATCACTTCAATTTCCTTTCAGACACATATTTGAAATTAATTATTGTTGTTATGAATGGCTTTTAAAATGTACTGTCTTACAAAAAAGCATAAAAAATAAAAGTAAAGTACATTTTAATTTATTATTGCCAAATTACAGTTATTTACTTGTGATTCCTGAACAGAAAAAAATGTTCTAGTAGTTGTTTTATTATTCCTGGTTCATTTTTGACTTCTCTGAGAATTCCAGTGTTCTGGGCTCTTTGGGCTTAACTACGTTGTCAGTTGGGAATTCCTCTTTCCTTTTTCATGGTGGTATTATTGTACTCACTCTGCTTTTGTAGATGTGCAGGCTTCCTCTTCTGGGCTCCAAACACAGCCTAGTCCTCTGGCCCTGGCACACACCTGACAGCTGGGATACAGCGTGCAGCCCTCAGCCTGGACACGAGCGAGTGACAGAGGACTGCCCACCAGAGCTCGGCCCTGCAAATACAGCCAACCATAACAGAACCACTAAGCAATAAAATACATCAATTCACATATCAGCTCTGAGTATTACTGTGTCTGTGGGATGTACTGTGCATTGATCAATATTTTGTCACCCAAGGCATCTACCTGGTGCAGCAATATATTGTTAACAGCCTCATGTGGGCTGAACAAGGTGATCTCCTGCAGTAAGGTGGTGTTCTGGCCCACTACTGCAACCCTATGGAGCTCTCCACGGTCTTGAAACACAAGAAGCACAAATATTCACAATACAGATTGAAAATCTTTTTCTTTGGTCCTTAAGATAAAATTCAGTTTTTCCTCTTGCCAAAGTCAAATAGTAGGTGTTCAATAAGAGAATGTTAGAATTCATTCATTTCTTTGTAGCTTTAAATAAACCAGAGCAACACCATCATTTCTCAATCAGAAGGTTAGGGGTTCGATTCCAGCTCCTGCAGTAACTTGCTGAAGTGTCCTTGCTACCAACTTCTCCTGCTGTGTATGGATGGTATGAATGTGCTAGCTAAAAACGGATGTTCCCCTACCATTAGAGTCTGTGCCATCAGTGTCAGCATGGTGTAGATGAGTGAATAAAACTAGCAGTGTACTGAAACAGAAAAGGTGTGAGATAAACACAAGACCGTTTACTTGTCTAGACTCGAGAGCACATGGATAACTGATTTCTATCTGTCTTCAAGTTTCCTCCTTGGTATCTTATTTCTTATTTTCAGGGTCTGTTTGAGGTGGTATCTTTACATCCCACTTCTGTTTCCTCACCTGTGCCAAGGTGCAGCACTGCTCCTCTATGCTCCTCTCCAACGCCTGTTAGTGTGACGGCCACTTTGGTGTATGTAATTCCTTTACGGACCAGTAGGGGTGCTGCAGTAACACTGTTCTCCATCAGGGGGTGGTCTCTCACAAATGTCAGCACCTTATCAGGAAGTTTAAGGGAGGACTCATACCCCTCAGCCTTGAGAGCATTATTCAAACACTGTTCAGGGAAATAAGAAACATTCATCAACATAATATTAGCACAGAATGTGAAAAGTGCACTGTCATGAGAGGAGCGAGGATAGGAAATAGACTATGTGGCTGCACTGAATAGTACCTGTCCAGGCCTTGGAGTGGGTACTGGTTCAGGATTTATCCAGTTCTCGCATGTTTTCTTCAGCTCTTTAAAGGGACCATCCAACACTTTTCCAATGTCAGAAAGACTGTAAACACACACTGCTGATAACTCTTCACGCTCCCTTAATGAAAAGAAAAAATAGAATGGTTAGTTTTGTCACTGCTGTGTTTTTTTGTGCAATGACAAATAAAGAAAGTCTGAGTCTAAGTCTACAGTGGCAGGGGGAGATGCTTTATGTACAACCCCAACTCCAATGAAGTTGGGGCATTGTGCAAAACATAAATAAAAACAGAATGCTATGATTTCTAAATTCTCTTTAACCTATATTCAACTGAATACATTACAAAGACACAATACTTATTGTTTAAACTGATCATTTTTATTTATTTATTTATTTATTTATTTATTTTTGCATATTCACTTATTTTGAATTTGATGCCTTCAACATGTTCCAAAATATATAGGACCCTTTGTCCACTTTGGCCTGGGCGACGTCCATGATTTCCAAAAATAATTTGAAATGTGGACTCGTCAGACGACAGCACACTTTTCCACTTTGCATCGGTCCATCTCAGATGAGCTCAGGCCCAGAGAAGCCAGCGGCATTTCTGGGTGTTGTTGATATAGAGTTTGGGAAATAAGTATTTGATCCCCTGCTGAATTTGTAAGTTTGCCCATTTCCATAGAAATAAACACACTCTAATTTTTATAACCACAGGCTGTGGACTTGGGTGGGCACAAGACTCCTGTCTCTAAGGGCTATGCATGTGCCCGGACAGCTAAACCTGAGGCCAGATCTTCTCTCCAGAAACAACACGCACTGCCCACTGATCTTTTCCATGAGAAGAGACGACCCCACACCAGGCACTGATGCCATTGCGCACCATTGACCTCCGGGGCTGCTGTATGCATTCTCCCCATTCAGTGTTCCTCTACCCTGCTGCTGAGGATTCAGATAGAGGAGGTGAGTCTGATCTTGGTGTTTCCAAACTGGCCTCACATCATGCGTTTTTCAAGGGTGGCATCTCTCCTGGACAGGAGCCCATGAGAGCTCCCAGTGCACCGTGCATATTTATGGAATATGTAACTGTGTGGAGAGATAGCCTCTTCACTCTGAGAACCAATGTTACGATGTAACCAACATTCTTAAACTGTTGGACTATTTGCTCACACTGTTGTTCACAAAATGCTGAACCTCTCCCCATCCTTGTGCTTGTGAACGACTGAGCCCTTCAGGAGGTTTCTTTTATACCCAGTCATGACACTCACCTGTTTCCAATGAAACCTGTTCACCAGGGAGGGCTGGCCAGCAACAGCCCCAGGACCCAGAGGGGGCCAACCCTCACCTTCAAAAGCACTGAGGGTGACACAAAGGGGGCCAAGGGGGGAGGGAGGCCCTTGCACAGCACCCACCCCTAACCAATCACCCATCCACCCCCGCCCCCCCACATCTCCCACACCCCCCATACCCCACCACCCCCTGCACCCCCATGGAGCAAGGCCCCAAAGGCAGCCACCCACGATGGGACCAACAAGGGGACAAGGGACACAGGACCCCACAGGGTCCACCTGTTCCCAAGGGGCCAGCCCAGGCCTCATCCACAGACACCTGGGGCCAGCCACATCGAAAGGCCCCCAACGCCAACCCACTAGATAGAAACATGCTTACCAGCACAGAATCATGGACAGAGAGGGCTGGACCCCACTGGCCGTACCAAGCCTAAACTAGTGTTCCACCCCGTGTCCACGAAGCAAGGACCAGCCCTGTCTAGCCAAGCCCATGTAGGAGCCTATGCTTGATATTGATAAGGCCTCACACAGCAAGCCCCAGTATCCACAGCCCATGACCCCCCCCCACCTCCCCCAGCGGAACGCAGCACCAGAGCCAACGATCCAGCAGTTCCCCCTGACCCAACGCAGGACGACCACCCATAAGGCACCGCTCCCCACAGGAAGACCACAGGACACCGCCAGAGCCCCCAGCCTGCAGGTCCCCCCATGCCCAATCCGGGTCCCTGGGAGGCAGGACCACCATTGGGCAACACAACCGCAAGGGAGCCAATGCCCCATGGTTGCCCCAGGACACGCCCTGCCAAGGCCCACATTGCCATGTTGGCCTATGTGGCACAGGGATAGTGACCCCACCCAGAGGGCTAGACAGGCCCCAGAAGCAGACCCCTCGGCCAGTCGGGGGCCCAAAGTCAACCCGCAAGGGCAAGGGGGGGCAGGCAAGGGGGAAGGAGGAGGAGGTAGGGGGCTGACAGAATTTCTGCTTGATTGTAGGTGTCCAAAATTTGTCTTTTGTTGCTCTGGGACATAAACCATTAAAGTTCCACAGTTCTAAATACTTGTGTCATTTATAAACAGGCATATTGTTTGCTTAAGGCAAATATTTATGCTCTAGTTTATAACGGTTAGACTCAGTTGGGGAAAATTCCCAGAAAATTAATTTATGTCATTTAAAAATATTGCATTAGACATGTTTGAATGTGTGTCTGCTTATAATAAACCAAAATGTTTAATGTACATTATAAGAAGCCTGTACTACGAAAGTGGATTTTCTCTTAACAAGTTAACTTCAGAGTTAACCCTGGACAAAGCTGGTTCACTTCTAAACAGGATAAATCACTGTGGCAACTTGTGCTGAACAGCTAACCTGCTCCAGAGCAGGTTAAGGTCTGAATAAGAGATCAATGAGTAGAAAAGCACCACTTCATGACCACAGGTTACTTAGCCTCAACAGAACTCAATGTAAAATATACCCAAAGAAAAACACTGCGGAAAAACTATGCTCTAAATGTCTGTGCTGTAGTAAAGTCAAACTGAGTGCTGTCCCTTTATATGTCTGATGAATTAATAGTGTTTAATCTCATGAATTTATCTAACAGTTAGTAATTTTCTGCCAGTATTCCTTCCTGGATTTTGCTGCAGTAACAGTGTTTCTTTTGTCCTGATGTGTTCGAATTCTTGGTCTGTTTGAAGAATAATTATCTGCTCCTCCATGGTAAAGTAAGCTGCTCTGCAGAGTTCCTCCTGTATCTCCATGTCTGAAATTGGTCACATGCCGCAGACTCCACCTCTTTAATGTGAGCGTGCTCTGATCAAGATTGAAAAACCCTGGATTCACTCAGTGAGTTGATATCCAACTTCGTAGAGCTTCTTGTCAGGATAGAGAATGTCTAGTTAAGTCAACCCAGGTAATGGAGAGAGATCCTGGGTGTGTTAATCCAGCTTCGTAGTACAGGCCTCTGGTACATGCAGTTAATATAAATGCTCAAAAATTCCTGTTAATTTCCAGTAATTTTCAAGTTCTGGAAAGTTTTCAACTTTGAAAATTTCTGGAATTTTGCAACCCAAGCAAACAACCATCCAGACTACAGAGGGGGAGGGCTTGCCAAAATCTGACTACCATTCACTTTAAACCTATACCGTACCTTTGTATTTATTTAAACATGTGAGATCAAACATGTTTTAAACATGTTACACTGGAGTTTTAAGAAGCTTTGGCATTTCTGAATCAGGCCTGCCTTGTTATTCATGCAGAGTTTTTTCAGATATCAGCCTTGGGCGGCTGTGGCTCAGTGGAAGAGTTGTCACCCCACAATCTGAAGGTCATGGGTTTGATTCTAGCTCCCGCAGTAACGTGCCGACGTGTCCTTGAGCAAGACACTGAACCCCAAGTTGCTTCAGTGTGGTGTGAATGTATTAGATATAGCTGACAGCTTCTGCCATAGCATCAGCCTCCCATCAGTGTGTGAATGTGGTGTGATTGGGTGAATGAGGCTAGCAGTGTAAAGTGCTTTGAGTGGACGGTAAGACTAGAAAAGCGCTATATAAGTACTGGTTCATTTTCCATTTCCATTTACCTGAAGGATTCACATCGACCAACTAGGCCTGGGCAGTATATAGATTTTATCAATTAATTAAGTTTTTTGCTGCGGAAAATTTAAAACATAAAAAATTGATTTTTTTCTCCTCTAGCTACGGTGTCACTTTTGTTAATTTTTTGATAAAATAAAAAGAAAAAACTTGTTTTTTAAATTAACACTGTCATTTGTATTTATTGTTTTCTTAAAAAATAGGAAAGAAAATCAGGAAAAATTGTAAATTGATTATTTTGAGAAAAATTTACAACCAAAAATCTTCATGTGTGTGGGGAAAGCCGATGACTCCTGAGTCATGACTTTGTGAATTGTGACATGGAATGGAATTTAGCCAATCAGGAGGAGCTGACTGAGGAACAAGGAAGCAGACATAAACAAAAACAAGCATGGCTGACCTGAAACAGGAAGTTAGTTAGAAAATTATGTGTTCCCGCTATCTCCAGGATTTTTTCCACAGTCTTTTCTTTTTTTGATTTGGGAGTTTTCTGTTAAAAATAATCCCAAGACCACCATCATTCCCTCTTCTATGTCCCCTTCCATGTTGGGTTTTGTGTTTACTGGTTGTTGCTATGTAATGCAATGTTTCTTCTTCTACGTTTTTGGTCACATGAGATTTTTGTCTTGGAGGACAAGATTCTAGATTGGTGGTGGGACAGAATGGTTATGTGTGGTAACCTGTGTTGATATTATTGGAGCACACCACACACACTACGATCAAAACTGTTCACTGCCTGATTTTTGGTCTTCCTGTGTGGGCTTTTTGACAGATAAAACATCTCTTCACATTTAGAAAATCCTTGTGTGTGTACCCCACTTTACTTGACATGACAAAGACATTTTCTAACTTCAGTACTGTAACTTTCATGTATCACACAGTGCTGCTTTAAAATTCATGTTTCAGTATTTCATTTTCCCATGCTTGTCCCTCAACATACCACTGTGAGGTAAAGAGCCCATAGAAGTGTGTGCTACTGGAGTCGCCTGGAATGTGTTGAGTGGTGAAAACATCAGTTAAGATGTTGTAGCGTTGACCACTGGGTTTATCTTCACACACCAGCTCTGCCTTAAGGAAGGTGGTCCAACGTCGCTGCAGGGTCTTCATCCCTCCAACATCAGACTGAAGAGATAAGGACAAAAGAGTAAGAACGCAGATTTCATTAGTACTTTAAAGAACAATTACAAGGATGCGTAATGCGGAATCCTTTTAAATCTAGACTTTTGGTCACCTTGCAGACCCGTGCCACTCGGGGAACTTTGACCTTGGTGTACAGGTCATACTCTTTGGCCACCTCAGTGAAGAAAAAGTAGATTCTGTCATCGTCTCCAGTTGGGTTGCTGTCAGGAGATTGCTCTATGAAGGCTGAGCTCACAAACTCAGGGTCTAAGATAAACACAGACCAACATCAATGAAAATTCAAGAGAATGCACAACTGTATTCAAGTGTGTGCATCAGATCAGTGTGTGCAGGACTCTGTGTGTGTCTCACCACTCAGCCAGTTGATGGATCGTTCAGTTCGGATGCGCTCTTGCTCAGGGCCTGTTGCCCTCGAGATATCGAACAGTGTTCCAAGAAAGTTACTCGTGGCTGCTGTGTATAGGGTTCCACCTACAGAGAAGGAGCAGAATTCAGTGTATTTCTGAAAAAGATGAAAAAGACTTTTTTAAAGGTATATCCATATTTTAATGCATCAAACATTCAGCTGTATCGTCCCACCTGCCATAACAGCTGTGTAGTGCTGACTGGGCTCAAAAGGACACTTGCCCTTCCCAGTCTCCATCTTTATCATTCCGTTTTCAGCTTTTTCCAGGGTGAAAGAGGAGAGCTGCTGGAGGGGAAACAACAGAAGGGAAAGAAGCATTTGCACAGCTGCAGCACTGAGCTGAAATGAAAAATGGACATTGTGTCGATGTGTCTTTATTCCTTGATATCTTATTGTGTTTTATTTACTTTTAAATTATTACGTGTGTGTGTGTGGGGGGGGGGGTTGCTGAGATCTGTAGAGAGCTCCTGTGAAAAAATATGCACTACTGCTTCTTGAAAAAGAAAATTTTGAGATGGTAAATGGTAAATGAGCTGCAGTTCTGTGGGTGAAAATGCCTTGTTGATGCCAGAGGTCAGAGAGAGAATGGCCAGACTGGTTCAAGCTGATAGAAAGGCAACAGTAACTCAAATAACCACTCGTTACAACCGAGGTATGCAGAGAGCATCTCTGAACGCACAACACATCGAACCTTGAGGCAGATGGGCTACAGCAGCAGAAGACCACACCAGGTGCCACTCCTGTCAGCTAAGAACAAGAAACTGAGGCTACAGTTCGCACAGGCTCACCAAAATTGGACAATAGAGGATTGGAAAAACGTTGCCTGGTCTGATGAGTCTCGATTTCTGCTGTGACATTTCGATGGTAGGGTCAGAATTTGGCATCAGTGACATGAAAGCATGGATCCATCCTGCCTTGTATCAACGGTTCAGGCTGCTGGTGGTGTAATGATGAAGGGGATATTTTCTTGGCACACTATGGGCCCCTTAGCACCAACTGAGCATCATTTCAATGCCACAGCCTACCTGAGTATTGTTGCTGACCATGTTCATCCGTTTATAACTAGTGTACCCATCTTCTGATGGCTACTTCCAGCAAGATAACGCTCCATGTCATAATGCTCAAATCATCAGACTGGTTTCTTGAACATGACAGTAAGTTCACTGTACTCAAATGGCCTCCACAGTTACCAGATTTCAGTCCAATAGAGCATCTTTGGGATGTGGTGGAACGGGAGATTCGCACCATGGATGTGCAGCATATGCAGCATCAAATCTGGAGCAACTGCGTAATGTACCTGTTTTCAGTCTTTTAAATATTAGTCTTTGTCTCACACACACACACACACACACACACACACACACACACACACACACACACACACACACAAACACACACACACACACACACACACACACACACACACACACACACACACACACACTACAGGGTGTAAATCACTGATAAAGGCTGAACTCTGTCTCTAAAATGAATCTATTACACATTAGTAACAGTGTCTGTTTAACTTAAGCTGAAAGAAGCTGTTCAAACATATGAAGATCACACAACAAATACAGAGAGATGGCACCACCTTGCGGTGCCACTCAGCACTGCCACAGTACATCCATATCAATACTGGCTATTACATATTTCCCCCGGCAATAATAAGGCTGTTCCTGGCTGTACACAGCCAGAGAAATAACCAACTATTACTTTAACTTTACTTTAACACACTGCAATACATTGCTTTAGTGAAAAGTTAGCAGTCATGCACAGGGAAAATGACAGTATTACGAATGCCAATATACATATCAGCCTACAGAATACAAAACAGAAACCAAACAAATGTCCAGTATAGAATACAAGTACTACCAAGGTGTAACTAAGTATGTATACTGTCTCACATTATTTTCTTGTTTATTGTTTAGCACCAATACACCATGTCAAATTCCTTGTGAAAATGTATTTGGCAATAAAACCCAAATCTGATTCTGAGAAAAATAGAAGAGGATAGTACTGCCTTAGCTGTTTGTGTTCATTGGTGTGTAATAATAGTCTTGAGTACAAATCTGCCTTAAATATCTCCTTACAGTTTAAAAAATAAAACATGAACAAGCACACAGACACAAACAAGCCAACTCACCAGAAAGGCACACTGGGGGTCAAAGGCATATGTGCCACACACATAAATTCTTCCATCACCCAGAAACTCCAGCAGACGGATATAATTGTTGCAGTCAACCTGCAGAGGGAGACAAACACTGCAGAATAAAGACTATTGAAAGAGTTTTCCCATTCAGGCTCAAATTAGTTAACATAGGGCGAATCATGGTGCTTCATCATGGACTAAAGGTCCCACTTTTTGTATGCTGAGGTGTCCTTGAACAAGTTATTAAATCAGGAATTGAGAGCTAACAGATCAGGCAGGCATTAAAGTCAAGCTGAGGTCATGTCCTCAAACCAATTCTTATAAATAAGAGCTGTTGAGTATGATGTGACTGTTTGAATGAGTACATAAAATGATCAATAAAATCTAACAAAAGTTCACAACTGTGAACACACAACCACAAATGTTTGAGTTGATCCACAAACACTTGAATAAATTCACAAATCGGTGAGCTGATCCATAAATATGTTAGTCCACAAATGTATACACAAATCCACCAATGTGTACACTGTTCTGCAAATCGGATCTTAAAATGTGTACCTCAAACAGCATTGTTTGGACCAATTTGAGAGTGTGTACTTTGTTATTTATGGTTGAAAAAGTAAGGGATTTTTCTCCAAGACCAAAGAACACAGTTCATTGTTTCTATTTGTGGTATGCCTGTCAGTTTGCTGTTTGACTGACCTTTGCAAAAATTCTGTGGTGTGAAATCCACAAATACTGAAAAGGAGGTGATAGTTTTGTTTCCTTAAAGTCTGACTCACAGATGCAGGCTGCCAGGCCACATTCCATTTCGCTTTGGCTATAGGTGAAAGCAAAGTAGACTGCGGCCTGGTAGCCTAAGTTCAGTAGAATGAAACCTTCACCTCGTAGGAGCTTAGAGTTTATCACTTTTGTGGATCTCACACTGTTGCTGTAAAAAAAAGTCAGACAGCCCAGAGGTCAACTGCACTTGTAAGGGATGACATATGGTAAGTGGAGGTCTAAGAGTGAAACACTTAGACTTTCAAGCCATTAATGACAATATGAACGAGTGCCACTGATTCTTGATCAAACCACAGACTCAAACTGGTCCTCAGCACATTTGTTTGCACAATGTTACCGAATGTTACCAGTAATTTTTCCAGTAGTTTTTCTGCCATTCTCCAGCGTACTTGGATCCCTCTTGGTTATGTGCATTGAATCAGGACTAGTGCACGCTGGTGAAATGTACGCGCAGGAGGCGGGCAGAACTGCAGGATCGGATTTGATTGGTTTAATAAATTGGATCCTAAACACTAGGATTGGTTGGTGTTTTCCCAGGTTCACTTCTGCTGTAGACAGCAGATATTTTTCACAAATATATATCATTCTACACAAATGTAAAAAAATCCATGAATAAAAAACAATGCAAATGTTTATCGTTTTATTTCTATTTAATAGAAATTCATAAATATACAGTGCATTTACATCTGCTTTTCATTTGTGAACCTCGCTGCATTTGTGTGAATTTTTTAGACTGCCCTGACGCGCTTAGATTCACAAATGCATTTTTTTCAACAGGGAAATGTCTGTAACCAATCAGATGTCTCTCCCCAGTTCAGTCAAAAACAGCATTTGAGAGTGTGTTTTAATGTGATTGCTTTAGCGTTCAACTGTGCATACAGAAGTACTAACAACAGCATGGATATCACTGGGAAACCACAATCTGATCATAAGCTGTATATATGTTTAAACACATTTCAAAGTGTTCTATTGGACATTATTCAATAACTTCATATGAATGCTGTACAAAAACAAAAAAGTACTGCAGTACACATCAAAACCTCTGTCTCCCCTTCATTCCAAATGGACTGAAGTCAGACTTTAAAAAAATTAATACACCTCGTAGAAATGTTTCTCACATCTGTATGCTGTGGTGATATGAAGATATTACAAGGCTGCATTGTGTTCAAGTCTGATGATTGACAGCTGCCGTTCTCTGCGGTATTTTTTATATACAGTTTTTGTTTACTTATCGCTGAAGCTCACATCTGATCCACGTGTTCCTATACTTTGTTTTTGTACAGCATTCATATGAAGTTATTGAATAATGTCCAATAGAACACTTTGAAATGTGTTTAAAAAACATATACAGCTTATGATCAGATTGTGGTTTCCCAGTGATATCCATGCTGTTGTTAGTACTTCTGTATGTACAGTTTGATGCTAAAGCAATCACATTAAAACACACTATCAAATCTATGCTACTGTGATTGGCTGAACTGGGGAGAGACATCTGATTGGCTACAGACATTTCCCTGTTTAAAAAATGCATCTGTGAATCGAAGCACGTCAGGGGAGTCTCAAAAATCCACACACAAAAGCAGCGAGGTTCACAAATGAAAAGCAGATGTAAATGCGCCGTATATTTTTGAATTTCTGTTAAATATATATAAAACAATTAACATTTGTGTGTGAATCAGAAATAACTTTGTGAATCCTTCTGTGTGCATTTGTGAATTTTGAGACTGATCTGACTCCATATTTTTGCGGATGTGACGAGGATATCTGTGAATCTGTGTTCGATTATTCTTGATCATAGATGTAGATGATGTAATGTTCATGCTACACTGAAATGAAAATGAATTGTTAAACTGAATCAAAGTTTACGGAACTGAAACTGAATTTTGTATTTTTGAATTTTAGGAACAAAAAGAGTTGAATTCTCAAAAAGAATAAATAATATTTCAAAGCATATAAAATCAGTTTCAAAGCATTACATTTAATTTCAGATTATTCATTTTAATTGCAATATGACAATTTTTCTAGGAGCAGAGATGGTCTAGCGGTCTAGGTTGCCCTCGAATGAGTGGTCCAGCCAGTGGCCTGTTTCCTGACATTCACCACTCTCACCTTGTCTTTAGCTCTATCCACTGTACTCACAGCTGTAGGTTGACAGTCTTACATTAAATACAATGGTCAAGCCACTTGTTTAAAAGATTTTCATTGCATCAGAGTCCAAAAGTCTCACATCAAAGCTTTCAAGGTTTGAAGATGGTCCATGAAGACTGTTTCATGGTATTTAATATGTTTCCTGCTGTTGTCCTTCACTGTTCCAGGATGTTTTTATAAAACACAGTTAAAAATTGACTGCAAGGATAAACAGCAGACAGTGCTCTTATAAGTCCAAAACAACAAACAGCTCTCACCTCCGTCTTTCCTTTCGCCACACAGGACCTTCTCTTCTCTTCTGGCACATCCCAAATAATCTGAAAACATGAGTGGAGATACAAATATATTAAAGAATGAGAAGAACAGTTAAACTTAATGAATTAATACCCAAAGACCTCATAATACTACGATGGACACCAAAAGAAACACCTTATATTCAAAAACTGGTCTTAATGGCAAGGAGTCTATGCTAAATGATCTGCAACAGAAATCCACGTTTTCAAACAACTTGTTTTCTGGAAAAAATGTACAATATAATATGTATTCTGTTGTCATCCTTCAAAAGAAATTAGGTCAATATCTGTTGGTGAATGACTGAAACAGGTAGAAACACATGAAAATGCTTTATCGATTAAAATTAAGCCAATTACACTCAACAGAGAAGGTTGTTACAATGATTACGATGAGTATTTGTTAGCTCTCACACCATGCCTCGCATGGTTTTGAGTGTTACCGATCCTTTCATTAAACTGTTGACAAAAATGTTTTATAAAGATTTATTTCTCTTTCTCTCTTCCTCATACATGTGTCATCATCCCTCTTAAGATTTCACTTCCTACATTGCTATATAAATGTAAGTTCACAATGAATTGAGTATTGCTCTCTGAAAAGTTAGCATCTGATCCATCATTTCTCATCTTTAATCTTTCTCCTTTTCTTTTCTTTTTCCATGAAAGACACAGGCACACCCAATAGGATAAATGCTGCTTTAAGATTCATCACTGTGATGGAGTGGCGGAGAACACATCATAATAGTATTAATAAATCACACTTTTTGGAAGTATGTAATGTGTCTACTCTCACTGATTCCCTTTAACTCGCTGCATGGCATTAGGTACATGGTTTTAAAGAGTTGCACAGCTGGTGTACACATTAAGAGAGACCGAAAAGGTGTATTATTGAATGTGGTGGGCCAATCTGGTCTAAAACGCCAGGGCTGTTTATTTTTGTCCTAGTTCACCCCCTGGTTTCAGATGTTACCTTACAAGAGATTCTTATCTGCCAAACCCAAAGAAAAATCACACAGACACACACGCACACACACACCTTTTTAGGTTGTTGATTCAGCTTGTATGTGTCCACAGCCAGTATGGCATCCCTGGCACCCAAAAAGAGCATTCCTGATGAATAATCCAGTAGAAATGTGCTGAAGTTTGACACACCTTCAAACTTCTCTGGACCCAGAATGGTGTCTGTGGAAGAAAAGGGGATGGGGTTTTCAGTAGTGAAGACATTTTCAAAATCCTGTCAAGTGTTCAAAATAAGTCTAACCTCATCAATATTTTCAGTTATGTTAAGATTTGTTCTTAAATGTGCATATTACAGTTTTATGATGTTTGAACCATCCTATGAAATATGATGAAGGCAGTTTTTCCTAATATGCATTGACACAAGCTGTTTGTACTCAAAAGGAATAAAAAACAAACAGAATGCAAGAAGAGGGAGAAAGATCATGTAAACAATGCATTAACCAGTCCAAAGATGATGAAAAACAGACAATGCTTATTCTTAATGCTGAAGTAGGAGAAAACATCAAATATGTTGTACATTTACAACCATAAGGATAGTGACTTTTCACCTCTATGATTACTACTACTGCTTTACTAAACAAGACCTCTCTTCTTTTGCACCTTAATATACAAAAAGTCATAACTTAGTGCAAAGTTGGTGTTATTAATTAACACATCGAACCTTGAGGCAGATGGGCTACAGCAGCACAAGACCACACTGGATGCCACTCCTGTCAGCTAAGAACAGGAAACAGAGGCTATAATTCACACAGGCTCACCAAAACTGGACAATAGAAGATTGGAAAAACGCTGCCTGGTCTGATGAGGGATGCGTCAGTCAGACCCGGACAGAGCACTGCTCCGGGAAAAGGGACTGGTTGCGATCTGTGTGATCACATTTGTGACGATGCCTGTGCATAATGATAACAAACTAAAGCCTGTCTTTTGTAACGAATTCTCCCAGTTAAACAAGACTGTAAGATGCATATTTAATAAACATTTATATCTTTTATATGTGTGTGTCTGTTCTATCAGGTGTGATAGTTCATGCTTCATTGTGTTGGCAAAATGCAGCAGCCCATTTGACATTTATTTTAATTTCTTCAAGTTGGCAGAAGTTCTCTTAATGTTAAAATAATCTACATATTTTTATGATCATTATAAATACATTTACACAATGAAATAACGCTGGAAAAGTTTGTTAAAGATATTTCTGTGTGTGATATTGCGCTCACATGGACGCGCCTCTCTGACGAGGAGAAGAACAGCAGCAGGAGGCGGCTCCTGTTTAGTAGTTAAATAATTACCATACGACGCCTTCTCTGTTCTATCCAAATTATTTATTTTATAACAAGTATTCCTTAGTTTAATATCCATACATCGTTTTAGTATACATAATATATAAATATATATTTATTTAAAAAAAAGTTAGCGAGAGAGAAGCCTGGACCGGACCCGACCTGAACGTATTAATTGACATTTTGGGCTCGGACTCGGGTTTAAGATCTTACCTCTGACCCAAATGGATGTGCAGCCGACAAATCTGCAGCAACTGCGTGATGTAACTGTTTTCAGTCTTAAATATTTGTCTTTGTCACTCACACACACACACACACACACACACACACACACACACACACACACACACACACACACACACACACACACACACACACACACACACACAGACAAACTTCTATTTGTTTGCCATCCCCTTAAGTGCTAAAAGTCAGGGGGCCAATTTCAACCAAATTCAGTTGTTGTTTCCTTCCTTAAAGTCTGTGTTGGTAGTGTGTTTGTATTACATAATACTAGGTCATAGTTCTTTGGCAAAGGAACATTTGAGGCAACTTGTTTAGTAACAAAAATATTGTTTATAGAGGCTGTGAGGACTTTCTGGAAAAAACTAATGATTTTTAGGGGGATAAAGTGCTTTACACTGATAGATTTATTCACCCATCTACACCACATTCACACACTGATGGCTGAACAATCTATCTATTGTTGGGACCATCAGTTTTATCTAACACATTCATACTCAATTACACACCACTGACCAACAGTGGGAGCAATTTGGGATTCCGTGTCTTGCTCAAGGACTCTGGGAGCTGGGAATCGAACCCTCGGCCTTCCGATTGACAGATGACAACTCCACCACTGAGCCACAGTCGCCCCCATGATTGAGTAACTTTTGTAATTCAAAGCCCAGGCAATTTTTTTAGCCCACCCAAAACTGAAATCCTGGCTCTGTCTCTGCTTCAGACTAAATTTTTACCAAATCAGTAGATACTGCTCGTATAGTAGGCGATTTTACAAAGAGAGGCATCCTTCCCTCCAGAGCATCACATGAAGCGACATGTGATGACAGCATCAGCTGATCACCTCTGGATCATCTGTCAGTCAGCTCTAACAGCTGATCACCTCTGGATCATCTGTCAGTCAGCTCTAACAGCTGTTTGTGTGTCTGCTCATGTGCGCTGTAATAACTCTAATCAAATAAAAACAGTAACAGATCTTTGTCTGTGTTTTTAACCTGTTTAACAAACACTTTCACATGAAGAAAACCTGACCTCTAATTATTCTGTGTCCTGTTTAGAAACACATGGATCACCTTACCAGTAAAACACCTCATTATTAACTTCATTAATTATTTTGCCTTTATCTGGTATATATCTGGTCATTAACTCTGAAACTTATTTATAAAACCTAGTTTATAATGTCTCAGAAACACTGGATATTATCTAATCTTTAGATTTAAAGGTCAAGATTTAAGGAGAATAGAAATGGTGTTACTCTTTCCAAAACCAATACTCATAAATAAAACTAAAAAAGGAGTGTTCTTTTTTTTTCAAACTCTCAGACTTAAATTTTCATCATAAAGAAACAGAAGATCAATGTAAAATCAACAGGAGAGATAAATGATCAGAATTGGTTTTCAAACTTATTATTCAGTCACAACTCCTCAGAAACTTCAAAATTACCTGCTGTGACTTTCAATAAATCTAGAAAAGAAGAAGGAGATGAAGAAGGAAATGACAATCACAGCCTGTTCATGCTGTGCCCTAAAGGTACCATATTCTGATGAAGAGCACATGATGCTGAAATGGTTTTCCACTTAAGCTTGTCTGAGTTGTTGTGTGAAGTAAAAAAAAATCAAACACACTGACATGTGCCTGTAATCAAATCCCATTTTCTCTCCCTATCTACATCAGACTCACTCATCCAGTCAATCTGTGTCTGTAGCAGTTCACATGAATGTCATCTCTCATTCATTAAGGAGCCATCTGTTCAGCTAAAAAAAAAACAGCCAACACATGGAGGCTGAACGAGCCAATGCATGGGATAGAGATACAAACACAGATCTGTTCAGATGTTCATCAAGCTCAGTGTTACAGCTTATAGACTGTACTGATTGAGTCCACGTAAACACTTCAAACTAATGAAGCTAACACTTCCCTCCTCAGTTTATAGATCACAGTATCAACTAAAAGCTGAAGGAGATAAGAAGTGAGCTCAGGAAACCTTTAGAGCCCTTCTCTATTCTTCTTTTGATCCTTTTGTCACCTCTGTTAATGTGTTCTGTGTCATCCACACACATGATCATTCATGTTCATGTTCTGAAGCTTTCACGAAGCCTTGACATAGCTTCTTTGTTCACTGCTTTGTGCGGTCTGTGGCTCCCAGTGAGCACACACGCAGCAAAGAGGACATGAGGGTTAGTGACACAGGCCAAAGGCAAGGTCTTTGGGGATGTCCCCTGTACATCATGTCCTACACGTTCTTAGTAGACGTGTAGGACATGATGACACACATGCATGCTACAAGATGCTGTGCAACCTGATGCAGAGAAATGATACCCAGAGCTCCACAGCTACCTTTCTTGCACACACTCTCACAGAGATCTAACCCTTCACTTTAGAAACACACTTGCTTTAATTCAGTCTCTTTCTCCCTCAAAAAGTTCCCTAAACCACATTTTGAACAGGATGGAGGAATTTCCAGCTGAATTCAAGTAGTTAAACTCAAATATGAGCTGGCACACTAGAATTCTATGAGAAGTCAGAAATAAATGAAAAAAAATATCAAACCTCAAAAACAAAGTTTGGATTTTTTTTTTTCTTGTTATCAACTTGATTTAAAAATATTGCATGAGACATGTTTTCAGGCATTTATAACAAAACAAACGTTTAATATTTATACATATATCTCATCTTGCAAAAATAGAGGCACAGCATGAGCAATGCTAATGCATTATTGATGTGAACAATCATTAGCAATAAGTAGATAATAACATATTAATATTAATTACATTTTCCATGGTGTATTTCAAAACCCTTGATGCTTATAAAGTCTTTTGAGTCTCACCAACGTACTCCATGTTTCAGAAAGAATTAATTGTGGTAATTGTTCAGTTTAAGCCTTATACATATTTTTATTGCGTTGTATTTAACAAAGTCTGTAAATTTAAGTATTTTTAGTTGCAAAAACTGAGGATTGGTTATTTCACCATATATGTACTTTTTTTTTTTTACTTATAACTCGTACAGCTTTTTTTTTTTTTTTTTCAAATAAGTCTGACAATCTGGAGGTAGCTTCATTTATCATCGACAAGTAGAAGGGACCCAGAAGGCTCCATAAATACAAGCTGCACCAGTCCAATGCTGCCAAAAACTCATCATGTAATAACTGTCAAGTTATTGCATTTGTATAGTACAGGAATATTGGGGGCTCAGTTTATGAATGGGCGACAGATGCTTCATACAGGTCAACCCCCCCCTGCCCTGAGTAACCACTAACACACAAAGATTCCTGTCTGGGTATTGGCCTTTTACAACAATGTCATTCATGTTATTTCATGATATTGAATTATGTTATTGTTGTAAAAGGCAAAAACCCAGGTAGGAATGGTTGCCCAGGGACAGTTAAGAAAGACAGAACTAATCTGCATGAAGTGTCTGTTGTCCATTCATATATTGAGCCTCTAATATTCTTCTACAATACAAATTTAATGAACTGACAGTTATTACATGATAAGTTTTTGACAACTTTTGAATAGTGCAGATTGCATTCATGGTCCCTTCTCCTTGTCAATGATCAAGAAGCTACCTCCAGAGTGTCGGACTGATTCTTCCTTCTGCAGAGCCCCATGCGTTTCAAAATCTGTCTTAATGTATGCAAACTTGTCATCATAAGTTTGTGCTCAGTGCTCAATAACAGCAGAATCCCCCCATGCCTTAATCCAAGCATCAACTAAAGTTTAATCAAATAAACAACATAAATAATCATGTTATATAGCAACGTCAATATCAAAAAATAACATGATAATTCAGTGAAACTTATCACGTCATAGTGTGATACTTTTTTTTCTAGTATGACAGCAATATGTTTCTGTTTTCAGAAGAGTTCATTGATTAAATTGGATGTAACATGTACCACACTAAAAAAGAGGATACCCAACCAGACTGAGACACATCATATGTCAGCTATTGCCCTCCCTCCTTCCTTTGTTCCTCTGTAGAGTGTAGATTTAGGGTCTGCTGTTATATGTGGAATCAAAAAGGTCACATGTTGCAGTAACACAAACGCATTTCTGTGGATACAGTTTTTAAAACTTTTAGCAATTATTGAATGGAGCAAATGGTACACCTTTCTATCAATTAAAAATGCCTCTAAACTCTTGAAACATAACCTTGGGTTAGCGGGTTTAAGGTGTATTTACAGTATTGGTATTTACATACCAATCACCTTAAAACTGATTTGGCTAACTTGTGTGCACATTTCAAATACCAAGAGCAGATACAAAACAATAAAGTACACTGAGGCTTTTTGATCACGTTTCTGTAAAAAAGTTAATGAGAACCTTTAAACTGAGAAATTAAAGATGTTGGCTGGTGACCCTAATGTTAAATTCTTAAAGGCTGTGTAAGGGTTAAAGATTCAGGTCTCAGGTGTTCTTTTTGGTCAAATTCTTAACAATGAGCAATATTACCACAAAGTCATTTGATCAATGTTTAATATAAAATATTGACACAGTGTCACGTTAAGTTAAATTCTGAAGCCATGTGGTGCTAGATAAAGAACATCACAGTCACTGTAAACTTTGAGTAAATATATATAAGATAAATATGCATGATTATATAATTACACAGAGAGATTTTGAAAAGATAACTAACCTGGTAACTTTATAATGCAGAAAAAAAATCACACTGTGAAATTCAAACAGTGACTGGTGTGAGTATAAATGAATAAGTAGTTCTAAATACAGAATCCTCTCTCATGCCATGAATCATCCATTCATAATACATAAAACAAGGAGCAGCCAGAGAGAGAGAGGAGAGACCAACAGGGATTGAATAAACTTTTTTTTGCTCTAATGCACCAACCCTGGTCTCTGTTTGCATGCCATTGCCTGATTGGACCAACCACTAACCAGTGTGAGATGAATAACACACCTCTTTGTGGCATCTGTCAGTCAAAACTGATGGGATGTAAAGAGAAGATGCAGAAAAACATGCAAAATCAGAGAGATTTTAGTGCAGAGAGTTCAGACAAGCTTTCTTTCGGCACCAAATGGCTCCATATGTGTCATTTGAATTATTTTCTTTTTAAATCTATAGATTTCATTTGTCCATCACTAATGGTGATCAATACATACAAATACAACAGTTCTTGACATTTTTTATATACACACACACAACACTGACTTTGGCATGGGAGACCTGGGTTCAAATCCTGGTCGAAGCGGTAGGTGAAAATCCAGGAGGGCCATTGGCAAGGGTCCTTAATATATACATATGCTGTACCTCAGGATGAGTGAATTAATTAATGGACATCGCCCGGGTTAACAAGGTCCGCGTCAGGTATTAGAAAACCATGGCAACCTGATGGCAAGTAGGCTACTGGAACAAGACATACATGGAGAAGGATGGATAACACGGTACTGCTGGCGTGCTACTACACTAGCAACCCCAGTGAGAGAGGATGTATGCAGAGAATGTGGGAGGAATGGATGCTTCGATACCCCACATCTACCCTGACTAAGAAACACCTAGTAGCTCAGTGTTCCAATATCCATAAGAAGAAGTTGCTATCGGAATTAGAGATTGCAGAGTTGCAATTTGCCTCTACCAAGGTACAACTATGCTACTGCAAGGGGGAGCCAGGATGACTGGTCAGTGTGGGGGTGTTTTCAGCATCACCCCCAACCAATGAGATTGGGTACCAAGCCCCAATAGCAGGACTGCTCAACGCAAGGGCAGCTGACCTGAAAGAGAAGACGGAGTCAACCTGGGGGAACTCAACTTCTTCCTACTTGCCAAGGCTAAGGAATGAAGTACCTTTGGAGTCTCTACTCAAGGATGTGAACATGGCACTGCAAACTGTCCCTACCAAGAGCATTACTGAGACCAATCAGCTGATATATGCAGCAGGTGTGATGGGGAAGAACATACTACCCAAGAAGTCCAACCAGATGTCCACAGCTGAGGCCCTGGAGACTGCTAAGCAAAGGCTCACAGCCCTGGTTACCCACCTACAGAGGTACAGTAGAGAAGCAGGGGCCAAGAGAATAAACAAGATGTTCTCTGACAACCCGGCCAAGGGCTACTCTAAATGGCAGGGTAGTAAGAATATGGAAGACCCACCCAGAGCTGAGACAGAGCAGTACTGGAAAAACATCTGGGAGAAGGAGGCATCACATAACATTAATGACCAATGGTTGGTAGAAGCAGAGCACAGCAGGCTCCCAGAGCAAGAACCAGTTGTAATTACAACAGCAGACATCCAACAAAGAGTGTCAAGAATGAAGAACTGGACAGCACCAGGGCCTGACATGGTCCATGCATACTGGCTGAAGAAGCTAACTGCTCTTCATGAGGGACTAGCAGCACAAATGAACCAGCTGTCAGAATCAAGGACCCACCTAGAGTGGCTTACCCAAGGCCGGACAGTCTTCATCATGAAGGACCCCCAGAGGGGAGCAACACCATTAAACTACAGGCCTATAACCTGCCTCAGCCCCACATGGAGGCTCCTGTCGGGCATCATAGCAGCTAAGGTAAGTGGACACGTGGATCAATACATGAGCAATGCACAAAAGGGAATTGGCAATAACACCAGAGGAGCCAAGCACCAACTACTGGTTGACAGGACAGTCTCCCAAGATTGCAAGTCCAGAAACACTAACTTGTGCACTGCCTGGATTGACTACAAGAAGCCCTATGACTCGATGCAGCACACATGGATACTGGAGTCCCTGAAGCTATATAAGGTCAACTGGACACTGCAAACCTTCTTGCAGAACTCAATGGGACTTTGGAAGACAACCCTGGAAGCCAACTTGAAGCCAGTGGCACAGGTGAGCATCAAATGTGGCATATACCAAAGGAGATGCTCTGTCCCCACTGCTGTTCTGCATAGGCCTGAACCCCCTCAGCAAGATCATCACCAAGAGTGGCTATGGATACCGGTTCTGGAGTGGGACAACCATCAGCCACCTCCTCTACATGGATGACATCAAGCTGTACGCCAAGAGTGAGAGGGACATCGACATCATGTGGCCGGATGGTGTCTAAGAGAGCGAAGGTGATCATCACTGACAGGGCTGAACTACCAGAGGGTAACATTGCAGATGTCCAGGACAGCTACAAATACCTGGGGATCTCACATGTAAATGGTAAGCATGAGGAGATGGTGCGGAGGGCAGCCACAGCCAAGTACCTACAGAGGGTGAGACAGGTCCTGAGGAGTCAGCTGAATGAGAAGAATAAGATCCAAGCCATTAACACCTATGCCCTGCCAGTGATCAGGTACCCTGCTGGAATAATATCCTGGCCACTGGAAGAGATGAGAGCCACTGATATCAAGACAAAGAAACTCCTGACAATGCATGGAGGGTTTCACCTAAAGTCCAGCACCCTGAGGCTGTACACTAAGCGGAAGGAGGGAGGACGAGGACTAGTGAGTGTCAGAGCCTCTATCCAAGAAGAGACAGCTGGCCTCGAGGAGTACATCAGGAAGATGGCTCCCACTGATGACCTGCTAAGTGAATGCCTCAGGCAACAGAAGCCCAGTAACAAGGAGGAGCTGGAGGGGCTAACATGGGAAGACAACATGGACTGGAGGTCCCATGATCAAAATGGCAGACACCTCCTAAGGTGGTGGAGGACAAGTAGGCCAAGGTCCTGTGGGACTTCCAGATCCAGACTGGCAAGATGGTGTTAGCCAGTCAGCCTGACATAGTCCTGGTCGCTAAGGATCAGAAGAAAGTGGTAGTGATAGATGTAGCAAAACCGAGAGATAGCAACATCAGGAAAAAGGAACACAAGACACACAGGGCCGATCTGATGCAAGCACTGAGTTGTCTCATCCAAAAGATGCTTCACTGCATGACCTGATTGGTGCATTTTTTTTAATCTTGCCAGGCTGTCTGTTGAAGTCGGCTTCATGTTGGCAAGGAGGCTTTAAGCTGAGTGCCCAAAGGTTTAAGTGGTCAAAATGTTTTAATCAGACTGTATAAAAAATGTTGCCATGGCATTGTGCCCCCCCCCCCCCCCAACTTGATTATTGCCTACATTTAATGATTATAGAAATAATAGAAAAATAAATACAATAGATTTATGATAATGGCCAACTATCAAAAAAAAAATTTGTCTGATCTTCATTTTCCAGTAACCCACCATTTGTAGGTGCACCAAAGTGAATTTTACACCCTGGAAGCCTGTGCAGAGAGGTACTATGCATCTGCAGATGACAGAATGACTCGGCTAATCAACAGTTGCCTCATTTCAGCCAATGCCGGCTCTGCCAACATTGCAAGTGGGCCTCTCCTCTGTGCGAGCTGGGATGTTTCTGCTGAGCCTTGCAGCACACTGGATTGATTCCTTTACTGTACAGGTTTGATGATTCAGGACAGGTGAAGTTGTAATCCAGTTTAAGGCCAAATAAACACTTCAGTAAGAGGTGATTAACATGAGATAGTCACATTTGTGTCTAAAATTTATATTTGTAGTCTCACAGTCGTGTCAGAGTTCCATTTAGATCCCCTTGTTCATTTCTGTGTTCCACAGTATATAAGCTTGTGAAGCTAAAATAAGTTTTGTCATTTTAGATTAGTTGTCATGAAGGTGCAGGGCATTTCACAGCTATGAACACACACAGTTCCAAAGCAGCATTTTTGTTTTACTGGAAAGAATCTCCAAATGAATATTTATTTACATGTAGAGCTTACTATGCATCAACTGTCCTGAGATACAGCACCCTGGGTTCTTTACATAAAACTTCTCAGGGAAGTTATTGCATTTTTTTAAATTGTCTGTCAATATCACACCTACTTTTAAGTCCTCTTCTTTAACACACATAAGCTTAATATATAAGTGCCCAGGTATATGATTGTTACTTCTATAAACTCCTTAAACACTCAAGGTTATCTTTCTTAAATATTAAAGCAAAAAGAAGAAAATATGAATTTTAAGTACTTAATAACAAAACCAAAAACACAAATGAATATTACTTTTTGGTCTAAGCAGCAACTTTATGCCTCCGTAGCAACACTGAAGGTAAGAGTCAGTCTTTTTTATAGAAGCAATATGACTTAAACTGTAAGTCTGAGAACACTTTAACTCAAATCTTAATGGTTTAGTCCTTATTCACGCAACAGTTATATTTCACACTTAAATGTGAGCCCAAAAATGAAACAAAAAAGCCGGCAAATAAAGTAAATAAAACCCCCATTGCAGGCCTGATAGAAATCCTTACTGCATAGATGATGAAGACAAAACAACAGCTCCACTCCTTCCTGACCAAGCGCAGTTAGCTCCGTCCCTCGTCTCGTCCGTTGGGCACACCAACCATCAATACCAAATCATAAAACGTTGGGACCTCAGCAATAGTAATTAAATCAGGAAATCGGACGGATAAACCCCTGTATTTCACGCTGAGTAAATATACGCAGCATGTTAACTGCAAAATTATGCAAAAGGACCTGACATGGCATGGCAGTATGGCTGCAATGATACAGCACCATGGTATGTCTCTTAGAATCATCTTGTCTTTGTATTAACTTGTCATCTCATTTGAAAACCACAAGAAGTTCATTAAACTAACATTAGCATTAGCGTTAGCTTCTACATCAGTGGTAGGGTGGAGGGGGTGTCCTGAGTGACCTGCATGTAAAAAGATTGATGACACATTTTTATTGAATTGCCTTTTGGCCCAGTGAGCTCTTAATCTTAAGTGATAGTCGTATATCATATATTTGCTCAGACTGCTAAAAAGTTTGTAATTTAGCTATTTAAAATTATTTGTAATTTTGCCTTTTTTTCAAGAACTCAGGGAAATTTGAGTCATAACCTGTGATCTGTGAACTGTCCTCACTGTTTTTGTTTGTTTGTCGTTTTTTTTGTTTTGTTTTGTTTTTTTTTTTTCTAAAAAAAAAACCACTGTGTTTGAACAACATGAGGTCTGATTAATTGGAAATATTTTTGTCTCTCAATATCAAACCAAAGATTACTGACTGTGTTACAATTATAAAGTGATCCAAAGGATTAGGTAGAAAAACAACACATCAAACATATACAACAAGCAATACTGAAATGCCATTTATCCCTTAAGAATTAAAAGAATTGAAATTATTAAGGGAGGTGAGATATTTATATTACACGGCGAGTTAGCTTCATTATATCTGCTCGTACTGTCTTACTTAGACTTCAACACAATTACAGGATTTTCTTCTTTCAGTGACTCATTCATAGAGAAGCTGTGACACACACACACACACACACACATCTGGCTGTAAGTGGATACTCTTCATGAGGGCTTGTGAGGGCTACAAGCATAAGCATCAAAACTTCCCCACACACTTGGGCACAAACACAATGCTTATATTCTGATGCATGCACACTGCTATTCCTGCAGGGCATGGACAAATTTAGGGCAAGCCTGATTAGTGGTGCTACTGCTTATCACCCAGAGCCAGAGAGAGAGAGAGAGAGAGAGAGAGAGAGAGAGAGAGAGAGAGAGAGAGAGAGAGAAGGGGGAGGGAGGGAGAGAGAGAGAGAATGAGAGAGAGAGAGAGAGAGAGAGAGAGAGAGAGGTGAGGTGTGTGTGTGTGTGTGTGTGGGGGGGGGGGGGGGGGGTTGTGTGGAATGGACTGTAAACTGGGGGAAGGGGAATTTAATGTCTTGCTGTCTTGAGTCAAACAAAGCATTTCTTTTTTCATCATCACTGTTATAATGTTTTTATTCATACATGAACTAAATTTTGACTATCCAGGAATCTTTATAATATCAATAATAGCAGGTTTATAAAATCTATATTATCATTGTTATTTATTTCATTGAAATTTCTTTGACTTAAGCTCTTGTGCTATGAGGCTCACTAAATAATAATTTAAATGTGTATAACATATACCGTAGTTTAGGTAATTATGCTATTAGGCTAATTAACTGTATGAAATTGCAGAGGCCTACCAGAACAGCTCAACACAGACCTTAAAGAAAGGCAAATCCCAGGTACCCACACTGACTAAAACATGAGCACATCACACACACAGCATGCATGAAAGCTACTGAAACTCAGTTTTCATCCTTTACCTGTGAGTAGTTTTGTGCTGTGAGATCAAGCGAGGTTACCTGTGATCACTAATGATCACCAAAGTTTGTGTCAGGAGTGTACTGCAGCTAAAAAAAACAACCAAAACAAAAAACAAAAAAAAAAACAAACACAGGGTGATATTCAGCAGTTATTTCCTAAGTAGACATGCTGGAAACTCTGAGAGGGGACTAGCTACAAACCTCCACATTAAGGCACCTCCAGTGATGTAATTTGTTACTGTGATTGCACTCATAGGCAATGGGTTTCCTGCCAATCAGTAGTAGGGATGGAACATTTCACAAAATCCATCTGTGACCATATCACGTTTTTGTGGTCACAGTTTTTGGTTCGGTTCAGTATACATTGTTCTTGTCTTTAACACCCCATGATACCAGATATTCCAATAATTCCGTTAAACCGTTAACAGTTTTTTTTTGGATGTTGTTGTTTTAGACCAATTATGTCATGTAAACCCTAAAAGAATAATGCAGTTTGCTAAATGATAGATCATTAAAGCTGGCTGAGACATTGCTAGTTTGAACATGCCAACTCCTCAGTAAGGTAAGTCACTATTGGCTGTCTCAGAAGTCGCTAAAAGTTGCTAAATGACAATGACGCCAAATTTGCATAATAATACATTTGCATGTAATTGTGATGGACGCTGTAAGAAAAAGGAATGACATCATGGGAGAGACAGAAGCGGGTAAAAACCACTGTAAAAGTGCATAGAACGACAAATGAACTGTCCTCTTTGATTTTTGTTTATCTTTTAATGTCAAAAAATCAATCCTCCTCCGTGGGCTTGGGACCAGCAAACATAACCCAAAAGAGACTAACACATGTGATTCATTTGCATGTAGTCTCTATGTCAATCAAGGTTGCTAGGCAACAGGTGCCGCTTTTTGGGTAGGGTTGGGAACATTGCAATGACCATAGACTATAAAATATGGACGTAGTCTCCATGTCACCCATCTGTTGTAAAGTAAAGCCAATCATTGAACAGGGCCATCTTTGGGTATGATGTGGACTTTGAGCTTCCATTCTAACCAATGTAGGTGTGACAACCAAATGACATCTTGGTAGTTGCTAAGTAACATCATATGGTCATGTCCTCTGTCTCATGTTTTCTTAGATGCAGTTCATAGGATTGCACTGACCAGAGATGCAACTGATCCAGAAATAGAGCAGCTCATCACCAGGTGGCTGCAGCTGACCTCTGATCGAGATGGTGGCTGCAGCCAGAGGAGAGGGTAAACAGGAGTCAGACATGTTCACCCTCTGGCTGTGCCTCATTTGGAACTTTGTAGTATTTTTTTCTGCATAAAAACACCCCAAAACAAACTGTCAACTGGAACATCCAGTTAAAGTTATAGTTTTTGCAGGGTGTGCAGTGAAGGGTGGTTGTTATGTATGTGTTTTATGTTTTACTCAGTGCACCAATTGTTCACTTTTCTGTACTGAAAATGTTGCCATAACTCTTCTGGTTTTGCAGCTATGGGAATTCAATAAAACAACCATAAAACTTTAAACCATAAACAAAATGTCTGTTTACTTGGTGGCTTCCTTTTTGTTGAAAAAAAAGAAGATGGATTGAAACTTTGATTTAATGTCATTGGCTTAATTGTGATTTAATTTAACTGTGTTGATTTAGATTATTATAGTGTTACAGTGTAAAGCTCCACCAACACAGGGTTGGGTTAAGGGTTGTGCATTTGTATAGGCCAGAAAACTAAAGCAGTAATGACCACTGCATGCATCTGAGATCCTCAGATCTATTTGATCTATTTGAGTCTCTCACCCAGTCTCTCTGCTGGGTGAGAAGTTGACAGCGATGAAGGTGGATTCCCCGCTCATGTCCTGGATTGTGGACTATCTAACTGGAAGACCACAGTTTGTGTGTCTGCAGCACTGTGTGTCTGACAGAGTGGTCAGCAACACCAGGGCCCCACAGGGGACCGTCCTCTCTCCCTTCCTCGTCACCCTCTACACCAGGGGTGGCCAACCAGTCAGTGACCATAAGTCAGAGCCACAAAATGACCATGGTACTACAAAGAGCCACATCATACACGTGGGCTTACAAACACAATCCCTCCTTCCCTCACATTACAACAACAAACATTATTGTTACATTACAATAAACATTAAAATGACAACATGAAAATCAATGCATTTCATATTTTCAAAGTCAGATTTATTTATCTCACACAACCGAGTACCCATGAGTAAAAACACACTCAAAGCCTCTTCTTCTCTCTCTCTCTCACACACACACATACACACACACACACACACATACACGCACACACACACACACACAAGCACACACGTTCTCTCTCTCCATTCCCCTGTTCTGTCTTCTCCCCAACTTTTAGGCTACAGACACAAACTTATTGTCATGGACGCAGAAAGAGAAAAGAATAAAATTGTAGGAGCGACAGAAAGCGTGTCAGAAATAAAACACTGTTAATATGTTTATCACTATGAACTTGAGATCAATAGCATTTGAGATCAATACATGCTTTCACGTCAGTCTCCAAACTCCAGAAAAGTGACTAGATTTGTCACTAGTCACTTTTTTTGAAAAAGAGTTGCTAGAGGGGTCTGAAAAGTCACTAATTAAGGCGACAAAGTTCACTCCACTTCTCTTACTTTCTTCCACTCATAACAAAGAACTGATCTTTTTGTTGTTGTTGTTGTTGTTGTTGTTCTGAATGAATCGATGAGCCGCACACTGATAGGCAAAGAGCCGCATGCAGCTCACAAGCCGCAGGTTGGCCACCCCTGCTCTACACCATGGACAGCTACTGCACTGAGACCTGTCACCTCCAGAAGTTCTCGGATGACTCTGCGGGGGTTGGATGTATCAATGAGGGTGATGAGGTTGAGTACAGGGATGCTGTGGAACTTTGTCACTTGGTGTGAGCTGAACCATCTGCAGCTCAGTGTGGCAAAGACCAAAGAACTGATCGTTGACCTGAGGGGGACCAAGGTGCCAGTGACCCCTGTTTCTATCCAGGGGTACAGTGTGGAGATTGTAGAGAATTACAAGTATCTGGGCGTTTACACTGACAACAAACTGGACTGGGCAAAGAACACTGACGCCCTCTACAGGAAGGGCCAAAGCTGCCTGTATTTTCTGAGGCAGCTGAGGTCCTTTAACATCTGCTAGACCACATATGTCAAAGTCAAGGCCCGCGGGCCGAATCCGGCCCGCGAATGAATTATCTATGGCAGGATGATATTTGATTAGTATTAGAACCGGCCCGCGGGCTGTAGCAGCCCCCTGGTGTTTTGCACGCACCAATACTACATTTCCCACAATGCAACGGTAACCCGCGAACTCACTGCAGCGCAGCAAGCGGACCTCGGCCTCATCATTCATCAGCAGTCAGAGCAGATGTCATTTTTAAGCTACCTCCTCCCCAAAAAATGGCTAAACGGAAGGTGGATGCTGAGAACAGGGGGTTTCAAGCTAGGTGGGAGGCAGAGTACATGTTCACTGAGGTAAATGGCAAAGCTGTGTGTCTTCTGTGTGGAGAAAGTTTGGCTGTAATGAAAGAATACAATCTAAGAAGGCACCATGAAACGTCTCAGAAACACACAGACAAAGACAAGAATATGGACACGGAACAAAGGCTACAGAAGGTGGAAGAATTAAAACGAGGTCTTAAGTCCCAGCAGGCTCTGTTCACAAAAGCAAAATCACAAAGCGAAGCTGCTGTCAAGGCGAGTTTTATTGTGGCAGAAGAGGTCGCAAAATCCACCCGGCCATTTACAGAGGGAGAGTTTATCAAAAACTGTATGCTTAAAGTTTGTGACGCAGTGTGCCCAGACAAAAGGCAACTATTTTCAAACGTGAGCCTGAGCAGAAACACTGTTGCTGAACGTATAGACCAGCTTTCCACCAATCTAAAAGAACAGCTTGTGGGAAAGGGAAAAGATTTCATCGCATATTCCCTTGCTGTGGATGAGAGCACCGACACATCTGACATTGCCCAGCTGTCAATTTTCATTCGTGGAGTGGACTCCAGCCTGAGCATAACAGAAGAGCTTTTGGCATTACGTCCTATGCATGGCACAACTACAGGACAAGATCTGTATGAAGAGGTATCCAGATGTGTAAATGAGATGGGCCTGCCTTGGGAAAAACTTGTGGGATTGACAACAGACGGAGCACCCGCGATGTGTGGGCACAGGAGTGGATTGGTGGCAAGGATGCGTGAGAGGATGCGGGAGGAAAACGTCACAGGTGAGCTGACAGCTTATCACTGCATAATACACCAGGAGTCGTTGTGTGGCAAAGCCTTGAAAATGGAACATGTAATGAGCACCATAACGCGGGCAGTTAACTTCATCAGAGCAAGAGGTTTAAATCACCGCCAGTTCAAGGCATTTCTGGGCGAGTTAGATACAGAGTATGGTGACTTGCCCTATCACACAGAGGTGCGACGGCTAAGCCAGGGAAAGGTGCTGCAAAGATGTTTCGAGCTGCGTGAGGAGATCTGTCTGTTCATGGAAAGCAAAGGGAAAGACACAACAGAGCTCCGAGATGAAACTTTTCTGTGTGAAATGGCATTTCTGTGCGACATCACGAGTCATCTGAATGTGATGAACCTGCAGCTGCAGGGACGGGGGCGTGTCATCTCTGATATGTACAGTACAGTGCAGGCGTTTAAAACCAAGCTGAGTCTGTGGGAGACGCAGATGCGTAAAGAAAACTTGAGCCACTTTCCCAATTGCCAGACCATGAAAGAGAGGCTCTCTACCGCTGTGTTCCCGAGTGCACAGTTTGCTGACAAACTCAACATACTGGCCGCCGACTTCCGACGCCGATTTGCTGACTTTGAAGCCCAAAAATGCAGGTTTCAACTGCTCGGCAATCCTTTTGCAGTTGACGTGGAAAGCGCACCACCAAACCTACAAATGGAGTTGATTGAGCTTCAGTGCAATGACACACTGAAGGAAAAGTATGAGAGAGTGGGTGCTGCTGAGTTTGCACGTTTCATCCCCGACACAATGGCCGAGCTGCGCATCCAAGCTGCTCAGACGCTCTCTATGTTTGGCAGCACATACCTGTGCGAACGACTGTTCTCTTTGATGAAGCTAAACAAAACATCACACAGGAGCCGTCTTACTGATCAGCACCTCCACTCAATCCTGAGGATTTCCTCAGCTCAGAGCCTTACCCCGAACATTGATGAACTTGTACAAAAGATGAGACACCACCAAGTATCAGGCTCATCCTCAGACAAGTGAGCATCACAGAGCATTAACGTATTTTTAGTTTTTAATTCAGTTAAATTTTTACATTTGTTTCTACAAGACATGTGATTTTTCTTTGAAGGAAGTATTGTTTTCTCTGTGTGCCATATATTTTTGCATTTTATTTTATTTTATTTATTTATTTATATTTATTTTTCAGTTAATGGACTCAGGGGAAATTGCAGATAACAGCCATGAGAAAGAATACAACTGATTTGATTTATTCTATATTTTCTCATTTTACTATTTGAAGCAGTAATTTAGGATAATAGAGCAGCATAATATTGCATTTTCAGTTTATAATGCATGCAGTTTCATTTATGCATTTATCTTGATATAAGGAACATATTTTGTTTTTGAAGGAAAATTGCTTTTTTGCCATTTGCCTGTTGAAAATGTTTTCTCTTAAACTTACTGACAGAGCCATAAGAAAATATTACTTTATTCATTTAATGTACAGGACATGTGATTTTTCTTTGAAGGCAGTTTGTTCTTGTCTGTGTGCCTGCTGAAAAATGTTTTCCCTTTAACTTACTGACAGAGCCATAAAAAATATTCGATTATTCATTTAATCATTAAATAATACACTGTGTTAGGTCTTGGTTCAATAGGCTAAGTGCAATCATTTCAATATGTTTTAATAAACATTGAACCAGTCCGGCCCTCGGATTATAGCCAATTTGTTTTTTTGGCCCTCTGTGTATTTGACTTTAACATACCTGTGCTAGACTATGCTCAGGATGTTTTACGAGTCTGTGGTGGCCAGTGCTATCCTGTATGCTGTGGTGTACTGGGGCAGCAGGCTGAGGGTAGCTGACAGCAACAGACTTAACAGACTGATCCGCAGAGCCAGTGACGTTGTGGGAGTGAAGCTGGACTCTCTGACAGAAGTGTCAGAGAGGAGGATGATGTCCAAGCTGCAGGTCATCTTGGACACTGTGTCACACCCACTCCATGACGTACTGGTCAGCTACAGGAGTACTTTCAGTGAGAGACTGATTCCACCTAAATGCACCGCTGAGTGTCACAGGAAATCATTCCTGCCTGTGGCCATCAGACTGTATAACTTCTCACTCTGAGTGTCTCATGGTTTACTCAGGACTCATTTTGATTCATGAAAGAAATGTGCAATAATTATGTCCTCTGTGCAATACCCATAACTAGATAAGTACTTGTGCAAAACCATTCTTAGATTAGAATGTGTACAATAACCCATAAGTTTTGTCATTATTTATATACCATACAGTTCTTAGTATAATATACATACTTTATTTTATTTTTACATATATTCAATTTTTGTATGACACTTATGTTTATATTTTGTACTTTCCTATATTTTAACACTTTTGAATAGGAGTAGCTGTAAACCAAAAAGCTATTTCCCCTTGAGGATCAATAAAGTATTTCTGATTCTGATTCTGAACCATGTAAATCGGCTATTTATTGCTGGAGGAATAGCGAGCCAAAAACATACAGAAGAATAAGTTTAATAAAGTCGGATTTCTATATGTTGAAATGCTGTTGCTCAGTATTTCATAAATGGCTATAATAATATATTGACAAAGTGACCTTAAAAAACGTATCAGTATTCACGGTGACCCTCTACCGACATACACAAACAGCAACTGGACCTATAGAAACATTGGTTGTTAATATCGACCCAGTTTCATTCATTGGACCGATGCCAAAAAAATAACAAACATCAGCTGAAACCGATTCTAATGCCAATATATTGTGAATTCCTAGTCTGAATAAATGATTATAACACATTTTATTCAAATTTAGTTCAGAATTTTCTCAAGCTTGAACTCAGGGAGTCAAATGAGCAGAAACCAAAACAAACCTCTCTTTAATATCAAGTCCATGTACAGTATTAGTATAAACCACATGCCGTGCTACGCCTAGAACACTCTTTGTGACCATGTTGACAGGAACTGGCTCTATCTTCCATAACAGAACAAAGGGGCACTTTGTTGAACTGAATTTGGCCATTGACAAAAACCAGAGATCAAAGCAGCCAACATTTAACGACTGACAATGCACTCACCCTGAGGGTGAGACTTCATTCCAGCCTACTGAGAAACCGAGTAAGCAACTCAAGTCACTGTGTAGGTCTAAATGATAAATACATTAAATAAAAAACAGAACTTCTTTTCTGGTGAGAAAGAGGAAATGCTCTTTCTCTTCTTGTTTCTCTGTAGTATCATTACCATAGATGGTGTTCCAGATCCAGGAGGCTTTCCTGCACTTGTCTCTTATAATGGCTCTTCCTACATGGACAGAGATACTCTCATGCCCTCTTAAATCTTCTGCTCCTCCCTCTTCTCAGATTCTTTCAGAGGAGAGGATAATGGCCACATTGTTTCCAAGATTCAAGTGACTCTCAACACTCACTTTGTGTGTCAGTAAAGCTGTCGGAAACTCCCAAAATAACCCTCTTTTCATGCACCATACAGCAAAAAGCTGCAAACTTAAGACGGCATATCATTTATAACCTACATCATAAAAAAAACCTTCTCTGTGTGGCTGTTTGTGATAAAGGTTTCATTCAAGTCACTCTCCCCAGATGCCGTCACAAACATGATACTCTTTCCAACCTCTGACCCTGAACTGCATGTCGTCTGCTCCTTTTAAACACTTTTAGCACATCAGCAAATGAAAAAACATTGAAATCAACATTGTTGTGTGTGGGTGAGTCCTTGAGTGCAGCGATCTTACAGCTGTACCCAAACCAGTCCAGCCAAACAACATGATAAAAACCCGGAGGAGCTCTAGACATCGAAGCAGACAGACATAAATGAAACAGAGAAAAGCTTTCTTGTAGAAAGAAATCATCACTTCCCGTATCTCTTTTTTTCTTTGTATGGCTGCCAGGCTTCTGTTCACCCACTCTTGGCTCATGTATCAAGTTCACCTGGATCATAGTTTATTTAGATGCTGACTCAATTGTATTTTTACCAATTCACTACATCACTCTCTTTCTCTTTTTGAACTTTAAAAATGGTCAAACTGTTTATGGGGTTCATGCAACTCTGACACAAGGTATCCTGAGAGGCTGGGTGACGGGGTGTATTTTAATCCCTTATTTGAAACGCATCTCAACCCAGAAAAATGTGTTCTTTGGATAAAGTAAGATTAAGTTAGCAGTAGACCAGAACATCAACTCAACGTGAATAACATTAACAAGGATGTTTACGTCTGTTCTAAGGTAAGTCAACATCGCATCTGGGGCAACATATTGTCACTTTGCTGTAAAGAAATATAAAGTTATCTTTAAGATATCTAACGTTAGCTAAAGTTAGCCTAATGTTATAACATTAGTCTTACTTTAGCTCCTAGCTGCACTGTTCATCATGTCTCTTTGTTTGTTGGAGTTCATTGGCCTTTTTTGTTCTAGTTTTTGTTCTTTGGTGATCATCCATCATTGTTAGCTGTTGTCCAAAAGGCTCTAGTTAAACTAGCATTAGCTTCTGGAGCTTAGCTTCATTAGCTTATCTGTAATAGCCCAGATAACAAAGTTTGACATATGTTCTGCTGAATGATTCAGTGTAAATACTGTAGCTCCAAACTAACAGAGACACTCTTGGTAAAGATGGTAAAAAAGGAGCACGCTGATTCTCTATCTTTTTGTCTGAGATGCTGATGGTAACCAGATGTGGCTCATCAGGTTTGGACTAAGACCTGCCTCTGTCTCCAGAAATCATCAATGGCTTCCTGTGAAATGTCTCCTGCTGTGAAACCTGCCATAGAATCTGTCACTGAATGTTCATTGGCTGTCTGAGTGAATGGAGGGAGCGGGGCTTAGCCATAGGTGAATTGGTACAAAGCATTTTCCAATTAAATATGTTTCCAATCTAAGAGTTACTTTTGGAGATTTCTTACATGAAATTTTAAGAAATTTGATTTTAGAAAAACATTTTTTTTTTTATTTCATGTAAGAAATCTCCAAAAGTAACTCTTAGATTGATTCTAAATCTTAGAAGATTCTTATCCTGAGGAAAAACTATTTATAACCAAAAAGTAATTATTAATATATGTGGAGAAATTACAGAATCAGAGAAACAGAGCCAGAGGGTAAGGTGGACGGTAAAGCAGAGTCATTAAACTGAAGCCCTCTTCTGTGCCTTCTTCCCAAAGGGTTGCTGCTGCAGACCTGTGTGCATGTCTGCGGTAATATATAGCGATAATATATAGCGGTAAAGGTCGGGGGTTAAGTGCTTTGTTCTTTTGAAATCAATGCTAAGGTCCTCTGTGTGTTTGGGGGATTATAGTTTGATTTTTCTAACTGAAAACTTTCAGGATCAAAAGACAAAATTATAAGAGCAGATGTAGCTCCATGTATGGTGTATCTCTGCTTTGACCATCAGCTGTTTTGAGTCGAGTAACTTTTGGGTATTTTAAAATTAATTCAGATCCTGAAATGGGTGTCAAATGGAAAAATATTACTTATTACAAAAAAATATAATATAAATATTGTAGTCACTGTTAGATGTGAATTTTGGTATTTCTCAACTTTGAAATAAACCGGTGGAAAACAACCTTCAATTCAGACAGTAAGTACATAAAAAAGTTTTTTGTGTGATTCCAATCAGCCCAAAGACATTCAAGGGTGTAAGAGAGAAAAAGAAAACCAAGCAAAACGTTTGTTTTAAGTCTGAGAAGAAAGAAATAGTATGTGTGAAGAAAAGACATCTCATCCAAAGTCCCTGACTTGGAGATTAAATGTCACAAACAAAAGATCACAAGGGAGGAACACGCTCACACACACACTAGAGACCTTTTATTTCCTTTGTCTGCCTGCTTTGGTCAGAGACTGTACTTGATTATGACAAAATATTTCAGCAGCAGTATTTATCCTTCCTGTTGGATTATTTACAGACCATCCACATTTATTTGTTTGAGAGCAAATGAACAGATTTATCCAATTTTACAAGATATTTAATTCTTTTTTTTTTGTCCAACAAAATGTTCAATAAATTAATTTTGATTTTGAGAGAGTTTAGAGATGATAAAAAAAGAGGTCATCCAAGAGAGGTGAGAAAATACATGACACTTACAAAACAACACACACATTGAGCACAAACACGCACATTGAATACAACTACCTCACACACAGACACAGACACAGCATGCATCACTATGTGTCAGTGAAACAATGAAGAGTCTTGTTTGTCTCCTTTAAGCCACTTATGTAAAGGCACCCAGAGCAGTTTAACAGAAAGTTGGGGTAAAGCTTAAGGCAGACACATTTCAGTATCGAACATTTCAGTAAGACAGGATTAGGGGTGAGATGTTGTTATAGGTTTATAGGATCCTCATGTGGGCTGTTGGCCACTGTCTATACCAGTGGTTCTCAACTGATCTGGCTTTAGGACCTGCCACCATCCCTTAATGACCACTCGTGACCCAAATCTAGGAAAATTTATAACTTCCTCTTTTTTTTAACTATTTTGTTTTCAATGAAAAGAAACTTTTCAGAAGTCCACAGGTCTTGAAATCATCTTTGAAAGTACTCAAAAGGTTTATCTTTACAAGAAAAGGGTTTTGTTTCCGAATGCTGCCTCAATTTTGAGGCATTCTGTCATGTTTCCACTGTGTTCCATCACCTTTCCTTTTAACAACACTCAATAAGTGTTTGTGAACTGAGGACACTAATTGTTGAAGCTTTGGAGGTGGAATTCTTTACCATTCTTGATTGATGAACAACTTCAGTTGATCAACAGTCCAGGGTCTCTGTTGTTGTATTTTGTGCTTCCTAATGCTCCACATATTTTCAATAGGAGACAGGTCTGGACTGCAGGCAGGCCAGTCTAGTACCCGCACCCTTCCACTACAAAGCCACTCTGTTGTAACAGGTGCAGAATGTGTCTTGTCATTGTCTGAAATAAGCAGGGACGTCCCTGAAAAAGACGTGGCTTGGATGGCAGCATATGTTGCTCCAAAACCTGTATGTACCTTTCAGCATTAATGGAGCCTTCACAGATGGTCAAGTTAGCCATGCCATGGGCACTAACACACCCCCATACCATCACAGATGCTGGCTTTTACACTTTGACCTGATAACAATCTGGATTGTCCCTTTCCTCTTTAGCCCTGAGGACACAACCCTCCAAACAGTCTTTTTTCTCTCATTCGACTCCCCCATATTGGCCTTGGAGGCTGAGAAATCTCTACTCTCCTGGATGGAATGTAGGGAGAATGCTCGGCCTACCCTCCCCTCCTATCAACCCATACTCCCGTAAACTTTGTCACTGGATCAGAACTCTTCATGGTCGTCTCCACAGCAACAGCTGTGGCCTTGTCATCATCAGGCGATAGAGACATTGTTGAGTCTGGGTGGAGATGAAGTCTACAGGCTTACAAACACATTCACATAAAGACACACAGCACACACACACCCTCAAATTCAACGCCTTTTGAACCCTACCCCTCACCCCTCCATCGTCATGGTGCAGCCCGCTGTGGGTTGACGCGCACAGACCCAAGTGAGGCTGCATGCGTGCCCTTCAGCATGCTGTGACACCTTCCCTTCCTGACACCCCTACCCTCTCCTATTTGTAGGTCTCTGGTGTATTGGTCATTCATGTGCTTATATGTTTTGGTGTTTTTTTTTCCAAATCTCAAATACCAGACTCTGCTCCCCCATAAGGAGCTGTGGGTTAAGAACCTCAAGAAGGCTGACCACGTTTTTTCAAACAAGCTATCATTCCCTTTCATATATGCAGTTAGTCTTTCCAAGGGTAAAACTTTGTACGTTCCTTGGTACCACTGTGTAACAGTGGGAGGTTTGTCACTTATCCTCTGTTTTTAAACATCTCCTTGGTAACAGAAGTTTGTCACAAAGTCTGAAATTAGATCTACTTAAAGATAATGTTTTTGAGGGCAAGCTTAATATAAAAAAAGATCTGAAACTTTTGTAACTTAAAGTGAGAATTTTTTTCCTAATTTCTGGGCTACATTGCTCCAAAACCTTGAAATCAAATCACACTCCCGAAATAGTGAATGTATGTCCCTATAGTCTGTTTACATTTAACACAAAGGGGAGATGTCTAATTATCCATCTTACTAAGAATAGATGGTGTTATGTGGGATCTGTGGAGTATTCTATACTGGGTTTCTCTCATTTGGTTACAGATAAATGTTGTTTTAGTAGAGGTTATTGCTTCATGCCAGTCATCTTCAATATATTGTACACCCAGATCATTTTCCCACTTCTGTATAACCTTACTGATGGGTCTATGGAGTAGAACAGTGAATAAGCATGAGAAAGAAAATGTCTTGTATCCTTTTGGTTCAATAAAAATGAATCTATCTCACTTAAAATGGGAGTGTCTGTGGGGAGATTTTTTACCTTTGAAAGGATAAGGTTATGGACTTGGAGGTACCCATAAAAGTGTTCAGATGTAATGTCATATTTTTGTTGAGCTGCTGAAAGGACATCAGTGTATCATCCTGGTATACATCCCAAAGAAGTCTGATGCCTTTTACATGCCATCTATCAAAAATACTATTTTTGACTCCCGGGGTGAACTCTTGATTCTTAGTCAGAGGTATTATTGCCAATAATGAGTTGTTTCTCCCAAGGTATTTTGTTATATCTCACCAGATCCTAATTGTGTTATAAATAATAGGATTATGGTACATGTCTGAAGATCTCTTTTTTCCAAAGTTAGTTAATTTACTCAGCAAGGAGTAAGGAGAGCATGGCCACTTGTCAATACCCATTTCAGATTTTAGATGGGATTGTAACCAGTCCTAGATTATTTGGGTGTGACAGGCCCAGTTATAAAATCTCCAATTAGGCAGGGCTAAACTTCCTCTCTCCCAGGGCAGTTGTAGTGTCGAAATTCTGATTCTGTGCTTTTTTATTATGCCAGATATATCGTAAAAAGGTCCTTTCAAGTTCTGAAATTGTCTTCTTTGATATCCATACTGGCAACATCTGCAGAGGATAAAGCAATCTAGGGAGTATGTTCATCTTTATAAGACTAATTCCGCCCATCCAGGAGAGAGGAAGGTCATGCCATCGCTCAAGGTCATTCTTAATTGCTCTAACTACAGGAATAAAATTAAGACTCCACAGGTCCTCAATATTAGGAGATACTGTAATACAGAGATAAACAAAGCCTGAGGTGGCCCATCTGAACGAAAAAATTTGGAACTGAACTTGTGGTGCCGTAATTCCCCAGGGGCATAGCCGCCGAAATGAACCAAATGAAATTAATAATTGACAGAGTGGCGGGTACTGAGACCTCAGGGTTTGAAAGAAAGAGTATGACGTCATCCGCATATCACGCAATCTTGTGGGTGGTCTTGCCTAGAGTAACACCATGTACTTGTCCTTGTTATTTTTAATGCGTTCTGCCAATGGCTCTAAAGTGAGGGCAAAGAGGAGGGGGGAGAGAGGGCAACCCTGCCTTGTCCCTCTACAGAGTGGGAAGGGGGGAGAGCATAATCCATTAGTCAAGACACAAGCCTCTGGTGAATGACAAATAATTTTTTATCTAATTTATAAATTCCTCTCCTAATCCAAACCTATGAACCCCCACTCAACCCTGTCAAAAGCTTCTCCAAAATATCATCTCTAATGATATAGCCAGTGCCCGGTGCTGTATCTGTGAAGAATACTGTAAAACATTTTAGAGCCTTCTCACATTAGAGTATGAAAACCTTCCCCCTTTAAATCCTGTCTGATCATCATTTATTGGTAAAGTTAAATAAATTTCCAATCTCCTAGCCAGTACTTTAGAGAGCATCATGCTGTCCACATTTATATATATATTATATATATCATATATATTATATATATTTTTATAAGACTGACAGGCCTGTAAGAGCCACACTCATCTGGTTTATTCTTTTTCAGGATTAAAGATATATTTGATAGCTTTAGAGAAGGAGGGAGACATCCCTTCCAGAAAGAATCCAAAAACATATTGGTCAGAGGGCCCACCACAACTTTACTCATTTTTTGTAATACTCTGGCCCATAGCTGTCTGGTCTTGGTGCCTTCCCACTTTTAAGTGTGCGAATGGCATCCAGGATCTCTTCTCTGGTAACTGGTCTATTCAAAGTTTCTCGCTGCTCTTCTGTAAGGGAAGGGAGATTGACCTGATCCAGGAAAGATTCTCTTAGCTCTTGTGAAGTGTTACATTCACTGGAATATACCTTATAGTAGAACTGTCTCATAATACTGTTAATTTTCTTTGATTCATGAACTTTGGCTGTTTTCCAAACCATCTACTACATACTATGTGTGAAGTGATAGATCCCCTTATGAATGCATTAGCTGTTTCCCATAATATGGAAGGATTTACATCTGGAGTGTTATTTGTTGACATAAAAAACTCCCATTGCTTCTGTAGAAGATCTAAAAAGGGCGGGCTGCTTGGCAATGAAGAGTTAAGTTTCCAAGATGTGAGGAGGGATCAAGATAGGGAGGGGAAACAATTACAGATACTGGGTTGTGATCAGACAGCACACACATGGATTAATTCCATTTTAAAACATATTAATGGGAAAAACTTATTTGAAATGCAAGTAATTTGAATCCATCTTGGAACAGATTAAACTCGTAAGTCACCACAGTATACTGTATATCAGCACCTTTACACACTTTGCTTTAAAAAAAAACAAAAACACAAAAACATGCCCATTAATATTAAGGAACTTTAGAACATATTTATATTAACTGAGTCAAAGGCTGTTGTTTTGGTGTTTAGCTGTTTGTAGGAATGAGTTATAATGGTGTGTGTGTGTGGGGGGGGGGGGGGGGGGGGGCAGGAAAAGTCACAATATCACACAGTGCCAAGGGACTGCACTACTACAAGCGAGCAATTCCATGTTTCCACAAATACACTTACTGTTTATACAGCATTTCACTGTATAAACAGAACACTAGTGAGCTGCTCTAGTGCAGCTGACAACCTAATAAAAACCTAACCTCAGTCCTTAGAGTGCTGTGGAAATAATGAAATAATTATTGAGAATTGATCTTTAAAAAATCAACTTGTTCTCTCACCTGTTCTCCTTTCTGAATCAATTACCAACAATAATGAGATTTTTAAATACATGCCTCTTCCCTGAATGTATTACAGTTTTTCTCATGGCAAAATTGTGTTGAAAAAGTATAAATGGGCTAATTCATACTTCACTTATCAGTTGAAAGACCTCACCTGAATATCCTGTCTCTCCACCTTTTAATGTCTTAAAATGTCTGTCTCACTACTCTATGTATTAACATTCTCCTGATTAGACTTTATTACACTTACACTAATATTTAATACAATGTAAAACATGTTGATAAGTGAGATTACTCTTTTTTTTTTTTAAATGAAGCAAGTCTTGCTGCTCTTTCAGCCTTTCACTCAGTGCTGCCATTGTACTGAAATTAGATGACAAAACATTTTGGCTAGAGCTGACATTACTTGGAAACACTGACAAAGTTTTCGGTTAAATAATGGACAAGTGAGCATCCCATGATTGAGATGACTTAACTCAGAAGATATGGTTTCTATATATGACTATAAACTAACAACATGACATTATAAACAAGCAGCGTTCCCTGCAGACCGTTTTACCTCATTTAAAGACTTTCTGTCATTAGACAGCCTGCTGTCACAAGTGTGTGATTTCATGAGAGCAGCCATTTTGAAAAGGGTCAAAACACAGTTGCAGATACCTGTAGTGGAATGATGATCCAAAGGGGGCAGAATACACGAATCAGGTCTTATACAACAGGTTTGTAAGAGAACTATTTATCATGATGATGTGACAGAGGTCTTTGAAACTCATGTATGAAATATGATACATTAAGCCTTGCAGGGTTATGAAACACTTTGTGGGATTTTTTTTAAACTTCTTTAATCTCTTCAAGTGTTTGTTTGACTTTGGGTTGCTAATTTAAGTTTTAAAATAAAAGAATATGAGAAGAAAAATTATAAATAAACATAAAATAATAATAGGGGCTGCATGGTAGCTCAGCTGTTAGTGCTGTTGTTTCACAGCAAGAAGGTCGCTACTGCGTGCCTTTCTGTGTGGAGTTTACATGTTCTCCTGTGCATGCGTGGATTCTCTCCTGGTACTCCAGCTTCCTCCTACAGTCCAAAAACATGCTCACTGGGTCAATTGGTGATTCTAAATTGCCCGTAGGTGTGAGCGTGAAAGGTTGTCTGTCTGTATGTGTCAGCCCTGTGATTGACTGGAGACCAGTCCAGGATGTACCCCGCCTTTGCCCTAAGTCAGCTGGGATAGGCTCCAGCCACCCATGACCCTGAACAGGAGAAGCTGTATAGAAGATGAATGAATAATAATAATAATGAGAAAAAGGAAGAAGAAGAAAGAAAGCAAGAAAGAAAGAAAGAAAGAAAGAGAAAGAAATCATACATATTATGTACTAGGGAGGTCTACGGAATGGAATGCATGTACTTCTTTTGCAGAATTTTTTTTTTTGATTAAATAAGTTAATAACAATAGATATACAGTAAGTTTATCTTCATGTGTATTCATTGTTTAGAGTGCAGACACACAGAGTGAGATAAGCATAAACAGCCAGAGTATGTTAGTCATTAATCATGTCAGAGGGGTTGACTCTGTTGATTTATTCATGAGAGACCCCTCCTGTTTCTCTGAAACACACACACACACACACACACACACACACACACACACACACACACACACACACACACACACAAGTGAAAAACAGCAGACAAAAGCAAAATACTGCTTTCAGGTGATCCTTCCAGGTGAGTTTTTCAGTCCCCTCGGGCCAACCTGAGTATGAGTTTACTTATCTCCCTCTCTCAGGTCACACATGCAGACAGTAAACACAGGTCTCTCTCTCTCTCTTTCTCTCTCTCTCTCTCTTTCTGTGTGAGGAAAAGAGGAAATAAGAAGGCAGGGCTTTCCTTCCTGACCCAATCTGCAGTACACAATGGGCACACATTACCCCCCCCCCCCCCCCCCCCCCTCTCTCTCTCTCTCTCACACACACACACACATGTATATATACACACAGAAACAGGTGTACCATCCTCCTCTATTTTCATGGGAGTTGTACTAGAATTAAATAAATACAGTAAATATATCTTGTGCTTAAAGAAGGAAATGTGTGTTCCACTGTTCTTTTGTTTCTCGTCTGAAACTTATTGATTACCTGAAAAGCATTTTAACAGTGCACTAGTGCCTCTTAGTTACAGTTCAACAACAATTTTTACTTGATTTTCAGGTATTCACAAGAGTGTGTCCTGTTTAAAAAAGATGAAGCAGACCGGTTTGAAGGTTTGCTCCCACTTAAGGCTGCTGTTCCCTTCTGCAAGATGGTGCAAAGCACAATGGTGTTAAAAATGTGATTTATGTCCTGAATGTTTTCCATCCTCTGTCATTGAAAAGAAATAAGGAAAAAACAAACAAAAATAATAAACAAAAGCAGACAAAACAAACAAACAAAACAAAAAAACTAACTTGCATCAAGTCAATAATCACAAGGAATAAAACAGACAACATTGACTGCATAGCCATTGTACTTTCGTATTACCGACTGTTAAATGTCAGCATTGCAGTATTGTCACTGTATTGGTGGGTGGCAGTAATGTACCTAAAACCGAGTGCCAGCTGCCATAAACAGGAAAGAGAGCATTCGTTTTGTGCATTGTGCGAGTTAAATTGGTCTGCTGCATATTGAAAATTTTTTATTGATCAGTACGACATCCAGGTATTTTTGGCATCCATAAAAGAGGAGAAAAACAGTTCAGACTGTTTTATCACAACTTCTGAAAAAGTACTCCCAATAAAACTGATGAAACGGATAAATGGATGATTTTTATGCACATGTGCACTGTGTTGGGACAAGCTGTTAGCTTGATAAGTCAGCCATACAACATGCTAAACAAAACACAAATGTTATCATCTGATAATAAAACAGAAACTATGCACACAACCTGCAAATTACTATGTGAAAATTATTTCTTACACACATGCATTCAACACTGAAGACTCTGCAGCCACAGCTCACTATACTTAATGAGTTCAACCTGTATTCTCAACACTAGGATTCTGGGGTGGAATGTGTAATGAGAAATACACAACATTAAAACCCATCTACCATCTACAATCAACCCAGAAATGTCTGAATACCAGCCTTTCATCTGCCCCCCCAAAATATTGTCTGCTCCCCTGCCCCTTGAACTGTGCATTAAAGGTCTATTTCTTACTTGTTTAATCAAGATTTTTTGGAGAAACTTTATGTTGTTCTTTGTCCGTCAGCCACTACCTCCTCTGCCAGTTCCTTCCATTCACAGCTGCTTCTTGGGTTTTAAATCTGTCATCCAGCTCGTATATCTTTGGGATGCTGCTGTTGGATCCAGCATCCAGTTAGAATCATAACAAGGACACAGATAAGAAGATTTCAGAATGTAGATTTAAATATTTATTCATTTACGTTTTTGAATTAGGGCTTATCGAGCCGAATGTGTAACAAAGACCCAAAATGTAACAAAGACACAAATGTAATATATATAAAAAAGAAAATAGATCCCAAAATGTAACAAGATGCTGAGACCAAAACATAAAAAACTTTTTGTCAATTACATTATGGGTTCATTACTTTTTTTTTTTTTTTTTTTTACATTTTGGGTCACTATGGAGTAGTGAGAGTTCCAAAAGATAGAATGAAAGCAGTTAAAGCAACAATGTGTATCTAAAACAATATTAAAGCACTTTAAAAGAATTTAATTCATTTGTCTTTATATTTATACTTTTATTAGCTCTTTCTTTATTATTTTTAACATGTCTTTTTTATTTTATTTATTCATCTTTAGATTTCCACTTTTTTGAAAATTCTTTTATAGATTTATTTTTGTAATTTGGCACTCTCACTACTCCGTAGGTTGCCGTTACATTTTGGGTTGTTGTTAAAAATCGGGCTCTAACAAGGGCTTTAAAAATAATGCAATAAGAAAGGATTCATTATTTTAATGCTACCTGTGTTTTTTATGTGATGCACTGGTTTTATGGTAATGACTGTCAGTCTGTCCCAGTGGAGATTAGGAAACAATGAATTAGTAATGTGTGTGGAGAAAAAAAGCTTCTTAGAGTGAAAGCTTAAAGAGAGTTCAGCTTCAATGTCCTGCCAAACGATTTCAAGGCATAAGCATTTTCTGTAAATGGGAGTGGAGTAACGTGGCTGGAAATTCCTACAAGCATACTTTCCAAAGCAATAACTGACTGACAGACTATAGTTATTTTACTGGAGAATTATTTCTTTAGTTTAAATGTTTGGATGTTGCATTTCTGCCCTGTTCATCTGTTTTTTTATGCTATTGCTAAATCAATGCTGTCCCTTGGCATGATGCATGCACAGCCTAATGTGCACGAAACAGTGTAAGTCAGCACAGTGCAGCATCACAGCACTAAAGATTTATGTTTCCTGTAGCCTGCTTCTGCATCCCATCAGCCACCACTCTGCATGAGCAAAAGGATTTCACTGAAAGCAACTGGGTGAAAAAAAGCAGAGTCTGCAGCCAGGACTTTATAAAGTATTGAAAAGATGAGTCTCATTGCATCCACTCTCAGCCTGAGGAGATACTATGCAGGGAGAAAAACTCTGCGGAGCCACTGTGTCATTACATAATGAGCACTACACATCAGCCTGTGAGAACAGTTTGTGTCAAAGCAGGAAGGAGAAACACACACACACACATGCACACAGCAGTGTACTTAATAGTTACTGACATGGACAGCACCTGCTACCAAGGCACATCTAATTGATGTTAACCTTCCAAACAAAGACAGCAGCTCTCTGCTGTCAAAATGAATAAAAACCAGTCCTTCCCCTTCTCTCTTCCTCTGACTTCCATCTCCCTCTGAGGTAAAAAGGTCTCTCCATTAAGCTAATTCACTCCCTCTTTCCTCTGGCTTCCCTAGGGTATGACTTTCTCTAGCCACCTCTCCCTGTCAGTGCTGGCTCCATCCACTACAAAAGCCAGCAGGGGTGGTTGCTCTCATTAAATAAGCCCCTGTAACACAGATTAATCCCCACTGTAGATAAACTGCCCCACCCACCCCCATAGGATGGGTCAAACCAACTGCCTGCTTGAGAGACAGAGTCACACAGGGAGAGGGAGTGAGGGATGGAAAGATGGATCGGGGAGATAAAAACTTCTCTTTCTTCCTCTCAGGCCTCCATCAAGAGTTTTTAATTGCATGTAAGAAAAGGACATGAGGACCAAGTGTTGCACTGGAAGCTTTAAAGGAGCTGTAGGTAAGAAAGTTGTGGCAAATAGTGGTGAAATAATTCTAATATGTCACCATAGACTAAGGAATTATGTTGAAATGACATACAGATCTCACTGACATGAATGCCACAGCCAGAATATTTGCATTTCAAAACTGTAATTACAGCCAGCATATCCTGTTTTTTCCAGTCTCTAGGGCTGCCACATACGATTATTTTGATAATCGACTGGTCACCAATTATTTTTTGTGATTAGTCGACTCTTCGGATCATACATAAATTGCATCTTATTGCACCAGCATACAGCTAACATCATTAGCTTCCAGCTTCAAGTGTTTAAGGTATGTGCTAACTAAAAATGAAGACAGTTAATATCATAGTTCATTCAGCTTTTAATGAACTTTGCAGCTTGTAGCAGCATTTCTGACATTTTTTTTTAATGTACCAATTTTCTATTCAAACATGACATCACTATTAAGTAGGTAGTTCCCTGTTGACGTTAATGTTAGCAGCTAACTAGCCAGTTAGCTTACCGAGATTGTCATTCTTGGTCAGAAAATAAATCAGCCACGGCGTGCTGTCTTTTCAGATGCTCGTGCATCGCCGTCGTACTGTCATGGAAGGACATTTCTGCTTTGCAGATTTTGCATTGAACACTTTTCTCCTTTATTTTGGAAAAATGCTCCCAAACTTTCGAGCTCTGTTGCCGGCTCGCCATGATACTGTTGGGCATAACTTTTCTGGTGACATCACAGGTTACCCTGGTTACCACTTCTGGGCGTATGCGCCAAGGACAGAATGGAAACGAGACAGGTGAAAGTACAGCGGCAGTTTAAAAAAATATTAAAACGACGACGTCGGTTATTAAATAAGTCGCCGACGAATTTGATCGTCGACGTCATCGTGACTAGTCGACTAATCATGGCAGCCCTACTGTTACTGTTACATTGTGTCTTTTGTTTTTCCAAAGGTTTTGAAGTGGTGCATGGGAACAAGTTGTTGTACTGGGTTGCTTGGCATGGCAGGTACATTGAAAAAAAGTGTTTTTATACAATAAAAAGTTGAGTAACTGAATGCATTTTTGTGGTAACTTTTTTTTTAATACTCAATGGTACATTTTAAAAAGCAATATTGAGCTACTCTGGATAGATGCAATTTGACACTGTACAAGTGTAAAAATAACACTCCATATTTTACTGAGCAGTGTTAAAATCTGTTCAGATTCGACTCTATCTGAGTTAGTTTTTCACTGCAGCAGAGTAAATCGACACCATACTGTGTAAAATTAACACTCATTAACACTTGTTATCAGTTATTTGAGCTTCTAGTGTTACTCTTTAACACTGACCTGAGTTATGGACGAGTTTTTCAGTCAGTGTTGATTCTTTACCACAGTACAGTAAATGATCAACACTGCTGGGAGTCATATCTATTCTCTCCAGAGTAATTTTACCCGTAGTGTTGAGTTTTATTAACACTGAACAGTGCTAGGCAGTGTTCATTTTTACTCAGTTTTGAGTTAATTTTAACACTGTTGAAAGAGTTTATTTAACATCAATTCCAAAAAAGGACCAAATAGACTCACACAGTGTTAAATTTAAATCTTTACATGTTGATTTAACACTGCAAAATTTGCTGTGTAGAAGCTTAACAGCTCCCTGGAGTAAGCCATTAACAATGTTAATCATTTATCAACACTGAAAATAGCAAATCAAGCCAGTTTCATCACAAATCTGCAAGTCCACAAGACCAACAGCACAACTTCCTGAGATTCTCACACACACACACACACACACACACACACACACACACACACACACACACACACACACACACACACACACAAACACACTCTCATGTACAGTTTGACCTAATCCATATGTTTACTCGGGATAAGTCCCCATGACATCATGAGTCCTTTCTTTTAATTCCCTATTAGTGCAATAGCCAGGCTCCTTACAATAATATATTAACAACCCCTTCCAACTCTAACACTCACATACACACACACACACACACACACACACACACACACACACACACACACACACACACACACACACACACACACAGCATCATTCAATGTTGTTGTTCATTCAATATATGATAGTTCAGCCTTCATAGAGCTCATTTTAAAGGATGGCTTTAGCCTTTTTACTAAATTTCCACTTCAGAATAATTGGTCTGTACAGGCTATTTGAAGAATTATCTGAAGCATTTCATATTGGTAAAAAGCAATCAGGAAGTATTTGATACAACTCTGTAAATCACCAATAATTGAATGTGTCCTTTATCCATTAGTTTTATTTCTAAGACTTGAGCAGATAATGTGGCCCATGTCACAACAGACAATACACTTATATGTACTTTTACCTCAAACAATTCAGTGATTTATGTGGTGTGTGTGTGTGTGTGTGTGTGTGTGTGTGTGTGTGTGTGTGTGTGTGTGTGTGTGTGTGTGTGTGTGTGTGTGTGTAAATCTGAGAAATAGCTTGAATGAATATAGACAGGCATTGAAGCTCGTGCATGCTGTTTATTATTAATGGCTTATTGAAGAGAATAAAATAATCCTAGATTCCTTTTCAGCACTGTAGCCAGGCTGACAAACAGTCATAGCTCTACTGAGCCACGCATTCCTCCATCGCTTAGTAGTGAGGACTTCATGAGCTTCTTTAATGATAAGATATTAAAGATTAGAGATAAAATTAGTAACCTTGTGCTTTCAAATGGGGTAAAATCTGCAGCTGACAGTGAATGGCCCGAATAAACTCTTGGACCGCTTTGTATCTATTGACTTGTCGGAGCTGGTCTCAACAATTGTTTTGGCTAAACCATCAACTTACCTCTTGGACCCTGTCCCAGCTTGGGTGTTGAAGGAAGTCCTTCCCTCGGTCGGCAACCCTCTTCTAAAGATGATTAATGTGTCCTTACTGACAGGCCATGTGCCACAACTTTTTAAAGTAGCAGTAATTAAGCCCCTCCTTAAAAAGCCAACTCTTGATTCAGGCTCCTTAGTTCACTACAGACCGATATCTAACCTCTCTTTTATTTCTAAAATCTTAGAGAAGGTTGTCTCCAGTCAGCTCTGTGAGTTTCTTCATAGCAACAGTCTCCTTGAGGACTTTCAGTCTGGGTTTAGGGCCAACCATAGTACTGAGACTGCACTGCTGAAAGTAACCAGTGATCTACTTTTTGCTTCAGATAGTGGTCACCTCTCGGTGCTCATGTTTCTTGACCTTAGTGCTATCTGTCAAGTCGTTCTCAGTTTGTTCATGTGAACAATAAATCTTCTTTGCACTCTCATAGCAGATGCTAAGCAACAGCATTTCAACATATCGTTATTCAACTTCATTATGCTACACTTACTATGTTATGTTATGTTGAGTATGTTAGGCTGAATAATCGGCATACCCCTCTTTAAACTAAGGTTACTTTGATTTAACTAATGAATCAATATGTTTCATTCATTTCATGCTTCAAAATTTGCGCACAGTAGTTGTACATCTTTTTCATAACGCCTGTAAGGTCTTATGAAGCTTGATAGTCCACTGGGCATACTTGGAGCTCAGTTCTGCACCATTTGGAAAGAGGGGGATGTTATGTAAAAGCACTTAGCTGATGAGATTTGCCAAGAGTGTGATGTCATGAGGCCATCAGGCAGGATGCTGATTATTTGATGTCACATCAGGCACAGGGTCTCATTTCATACTGTGTCTCTGAATGAATACTTAAGTAGACTATGTGATCTAAGAGCAGTGAAAGAGCCCGACTTATGTTTTGTTTTCTGTTATCTTTTTCTTGGAATCACTCATTCACTGAGTCTGATGCCCCTGGTTGAGATGAAGTAGTGATTAGTTATTTTAACATGTTGTCCATATCAGAGTGAAAATGCTTATGGGAAGATTACCTCTCCTCAGTGATGTTACACATAAACACAAAGACACAAAGAAATTGAAGAATACACACCACAGTGCACATTTTAGGCAGCCCGTCTTTCATTCAGATGTCGAGCTAAAAGATGAAAGGGTAGTGTCTGCCTGGCTCCAAAGACCCTCTATTTTGCCTCTTGTATTCCCCATGGGCACACACAATCTTGCACACATGCACAAAATACACATAGAGGCTCAGCAGATCCCTCAGCAGACACTTCAATTATGATAATGTGGATCAGCTTTAATGTACTCTTATAGCATGGCTGGCTTTCTACAATGTTGTGTGTGCTTCTGTGTTTGTGTGTTTCCCAGACAGCGGCAGAGGAGGGGCAGCTACTGTATCTCATTTGACGTCATTAAGTGTTAAAGCATTCTCCGTTTTATCATTTTTTGCATGCTGTGAGATAAACACATATACAGGCAAAGACTTTTGCATGTTATTATCAAAGAAGGGTTTTTTGTTAGTGGAACAAAAGAATGCATTACAAGAAAAAGAAGTTTCAGTAAAAGGTTAAATCACATGTCAAGGAGGAAGAAAGATCAAGAAAACAGGGTTACGGAGATGAAAAAAAAAGGACTGTTTCACTTAATTCAAAAAGCATTCAGGCCACAGGGAGAGGAACTCACTGTATGTTTTTCTGCCTGTGTAAATTTAGGCGTCGGCCTCTTTTTAAGTCCAGATGGTCTTGAATTTTGCCTAAGGAGACTCAGATTGTACAGTCAAAACAATATCAAACATTTAAACGCATCCCTTCTTAAAAAAAACAACACAATACTGCAGCTCTGGACTGTTTGAGCGATATAACCACACATTAAGAGAATGAGTGTAACATGCAAAAAAGGCTCTAGATCAGCTAATACACTTCTTCAAACTGGAGGGACAAAGACGTGGTCAGCTGGTGAAACTGAAAAATATCACTTGGTGTAACCAATGTTTCTCATAAAAAATCTTGCACAAAAAAGTTCCTCTCAATCTGATTTTATCAGTCTTCTACACTGTAAATAATGAAATTTTAAATGATTTTAAACCAACTAAGCCAAAAACAGAGAAATAAATAAAATAGAAACATTGAGGACTATGACATACTGACTTACTCAGTACAACTAAACCCATATTATCAAGTTTAGAAATGAAACATTTTTAATATACTTTGAGATGATAATTTATAACTAATAACTGACTTCATCAGCACAGTGTTGTAACTTTTAGGAAGGTGAATTATTTCATACCTGTCATGCTTTTGTGGTTACACCATTTGACAGTTTTATCAAATATGGTAGAAATGTCAAATAAAACACTTTATACTACTACACATTTTAACAAATATCAAACATTTTGTTTAAACAAGTTTAAAGCAGATTTTTTTGGCACCAGCCCTTATTTTTCATTGTCCAAGGAACTAAAAACTCTCAACATTTTTCAACATTGCAACCAGTGTTTATTACAGTTTTCTGAAATTACTAATACCACAGTTGTTTTAATGTACATTTAATTTCAAACAAGCCAATTAGTGCAAAGTTAAGTAAAACTTAAACAGTCCCATTTAGATTTAGAGCCATGATTCATCTTACATACCTCATTAAAGGACCACACAGTCTGAGGGGGAATGATACCAGACTGGGTTGCTGAAAGTGGCTAACATTAGTAGGACTAGCATGACCAACCTTTAGGCCTCCTTGCAGGTCAAAATCCATGCTCATGCCTGCTCTGCATTGCCCCAGTCCAATAAATTGGACACAGTCTACATAAAATTGTAAAATATGAGGATTTTAGTGGATTTAGTTTCTTACCTCTGGTTAGTTAATCGTACAGCAATGGTGGCTGCCTTTAACCAGAGCTACAACCCATTATAGCATTGTGGTGATAAAAAATACGTAGAGTGGATTAACCTATTGTCGTACCAACATAGCACGGGTTACAACTTTAACAGTTCACAACCACTGTACCCCCTTGAAAAAAAAACAAAAAAAAAAACAAGGTGTGTCTCCCCTTTCTCATTTACTCCCTCCCTCTGTAATTACCACCTCAGACTCCAATGATGGTAAACCACAATAGAGAGAGGAGGAGGGGAGCCAAAGGGTGGGGGGTGAGAGGAGAAGGCTGTGAGAGACCGCAGGGGTGATTTAATGAGAGCTCTGTGCGCACACACACTGACACTCATCCATTCACACCTTCATATAAACACAGCACATGTAGAGTATATGAAACACTGAAAATATCTGCCCCTTTGTAAAGTGCAGAATGATAAGACAGAGGTTAGACACGGAACATACTATATGCACAAGTGTGTGTGTGTGTGTGAGTCCATGCAAGAGCATAAATGTGCAATTATGGGTGTGTGTGTGTGTGTCTGGCGTGTGTGTGTGGGATTGGGGGAGACTGCTGACAGCATTTCCTTTGTGTCCTGCCCAAGCCTATTTCCTGCCATTAAGGTTCACAGTGAAACTCGATTTTCCTTGACAGCATACACTGACACATACACGCCAACACACACACACACACACACACACACACACACACACACACACACACACACACACACACACACACACACACACACACACACACACACACACACACACACACACAAAGCTATCCCTCTCCCTCTTATTTCTGATAAGCTTCAGTCACAAATCCAGCCACATGGACAGTGTGTCTATCTGTGTGTTGTTCAGAAACTGGACTCTACTTTTTGTTATGAAACTCTTTACACTGAGCTGGCAGCTAGCTTATTTCACATTCATGTGTGTCAGCATTCGTTACTTTTAGTGACAGTTGGACTCTGTGAGTGGCTAACTAGAGCCGACTGCTGAGGAGTAATCTTGTAGATTCCAGTTTTACCACTTTCATACAGGGTTCATTTTTCTGCTTCAGACCATCTAAAGTATTTTTCCAGAGAAGGCATAAGGTGAGGTGAACAAGATCCTACAGATAGTCTCACGTAGTAACTGCAAGGATTGAAAGTGTTTTATCTTTAATGAAGGTGAGGAAACACTTAGATTGTGTGAAATTTAACCTCATGCTTCAGCAAAATGCCCACAATAATAATAAGGATTTAAGTTATGCAAGATAAGGCCTTCCTGAGGCCATGAATTCATTCCTTGTTTCAATTTTGAGTGTAGATGTTTCATTTTTAACACACTGATGTTTCACAAAGTGCCTTCTCTCGTCCATGTATTTAATGTCATTAAGCAGGAAATTACAGAAAGTATATGACACTAAGATCATTACAAACACTGTGCTAAAAGTTCACCCTGCTGCAGAGCTGAACCAGCAGGTTCAACTGGTTTACAGGTGTAAACAGGACACACTCTGGTCCAACTGCTTTCTAGAGGAAATGGAAAGTTACCCTGGATGGTATTTAGTCAATACAGAGGGAAATGAGGACAGATTTTTTTTTTGGCACACAATTAAACACATACACAATACAACAAAAGTTGTCAGATTTAAATTTGTTGTCTGAGATATTACTAGTACCCATGACTGTATGTTTCTGTATATTTCCTCTGTCCATTTAAGGTGTACCCCCTTTTTTTTGATGCCGACTGAAACACACCGCTTTGTCACAATGCTGAAATCATTCCTTCTGACTTGTTTTGTGCATGCCTGAGTGTGTGTGTGTGTGTGTGTGTGTTTTTGTCCTGTGTGTGTTTTGGCGTTGGTTCTTGGCACACCCATTAGGCCCATTTCTTCTTCATTCACACACAGGCGCATTTACAGTCTCTTTCTCTCTCTCTCACCCCCCCCCCCCCCCCCCCCCACACACACACACACACACTCACACACAGACAAAGACAGCTTGACAGTAAGAGTTTCCCTCCTGTTCCCACTTTTTCTCTACTGATGGATAGTATATAAAGCTGCACTGGAACTTTTCTAGTTATCTAGTTATTTTTTTTAACCACAGCATGAGTGTGTGTGTGTGTGTGTGTGTGTGTGTGTGTGTGTGTGTGTGTTTCCTTCCTTCCTTTGCTCCAATGCTAATACAGGTTTTATAAAAGAGTGTAACACACACTGTAATCAATAGCCTAAAAGATGAACAAATCTCTCTGTTGTTTGTTTGGACAAGAAATTTCAGTTTAGCTTCAGTCTTTGATTATTAGATTTTTTTTAAAAAAATTGCTGGTTATTTCCATCATATTTTTTCCTTTGTGTTCTTTGTTGTTTTTTGTCTAATTTTAGTAAGTGGACCTCGGTACAAGCAAGCTCGTAAAAGTGCTAAAATAATTATAATAAACCCTGTTGTGCTTTTGTTTGACAGCTCCAGACTGATTTAACACCTGACTATTGTGACAACAGTAAATTCTAGGGGTGTCCTGATCCAATATCAGCAAAAAAAAAACAAAAAAAGAAAAAGAAAAACAAGTATCAGATGCCTGCATCTGAAATCTGTGATATAGGCAGTCCATTTCAGACTCCACTCCAGCACTTGTGTCCAGCAGCGCTCAGAACATGCAAAGCCCACGTGTCATATACTGACAGTAAAAAATAACAGGTGAACTTGAATGGTTATTTTGCACTTTAAAAATATGATTTGTTTTTATAGGATTTACTGAAGTTATTTATCAGATCTTCAATTTATTATTTATTTATTTTATTCAATTGAAGAATATTTTTATGTTCAGAGTGTCTGTGAGAAATATCTGTTTGAAGTGGACTACTGACACGTTTCAGCTGGAATTACGTGCACACTGCTGTGATGACATGACTCTTAACAAGTCAAGGGTTTGTTTTGGAAATGACTGGAGATTTGATGGTCTTTAAATCCTTTTACTTGTCTTTATTCAAGACAACTCTTTACCTGATGTGAGGAGGTAAGGTATTTATCAACACTTACACAGCGCTGTTGTTTGAAACATGACAACAAGCAAACTTTGTCAGTTTGTTCTGCAGTTTAGTAGCCGGCTATATTTTAGTGATTCTCACCGCCCGGTGCTCTGAGATGCATCTGTAGGCTAATGTATAATGTGAGCGAATCCTTCTGTCCTGCTCATCGACCAATCAGAGCTAACGTAACCTCACTCTTCATTTTATTGACAGACTCTCAAGTTTGATCAGAACACTGCAGAATAACTGCTGCATGTGGGTTGGAATGAATTTAATCACACACAGTTTAGCCATTGTTTTAGCCTTTGGCCTGTGTTTTAGCCTTTAGTTTGTATTTCAGCCTTCAGCTTGGGCTTAAGCCTTTAGCTTGTGTTTTAGCTTTTAGCCCATGTTTTAGCCTTTAGCCTGTGTCATCGCTCTCCTGTTTATCGTTCTTCTTCTCTTCTGTCCTTTTTCTGTCAGTCAGTTCAGCTCCAGTCTCCACCATTTGTACTAAATTAATCCCAGAAATAGTTTTTAGTAGAGAAAAACACAAATCTCTCTTCTCTCTACTAAACTTCATCAGCCGGTGTGGTGTTGTCATAGCGACTTCAACATGCCATAAATCAATCCGGTCCTGTCCGACCCAATCAGGAAGCTAAGACATATAATTTAGAAATAACCTATATTGGTGCTGATAATCTTATTTTAAATAAATGGATCAGTTTTTCTCATACCGACTGAGGCTGACTATTGTTCCCTGTTTGAGCATTAAAACTTGATGAAACCTTTTCTTACATTACATACTACAAAACAAGTAATAAAAGTATGTATGATTTGCGCTGATATCATAGTGGATCAATGTCTACTCAAGGCTGCAATACCGCATCATACTGGAGGTGAAAAGGTTGTATCAGGACACCCCTTGTAAATTCATAATCAGACTGCTTGTACAGATTTGTTGTTCGTGGGACAGCCTGAACTATGTCGAATTTTTTCCCTTTCATTTTGATAACTGAAAAATTTGAGCATAAGGACGTTCATTACCAGTGTGTGAAACACCTGGCTGCAGTAAGGGATCCACCCTGACTAGTGCTCCAGTATCAGGTTGAAGTCTTACACAGGATTCAGAACACAAGACCACAAATAATGCATAAACACTTTTAACACACATCACCTCGTTTAGCATCACTATCAACAAAGCTGCACACAGCTGGAGGAGCACATGAACAACTCTGCTCTACAGTCAGGACATTTGTGATTTCCTCTTGTGCAGGCGCATTTACACATACACACGCATACATGAACATATAAACCCAGCCAAACAGTGTCAGTCTTGTGTCAGTTAAGGGGTCTCAGACCCCCCAAGAACTCCTGTATTTTGCACAGCAGATGATAAACGTTTCACTCTGACTCTTTTTTTAGCGAATCAGGTCTTATTTGCATGAGGCTAATTTGAATAAAAAAGGAAGGTTTTGCTTAAAATGAATGTGTGTAGGTTCATTTAAATATCTATGTAAACAACACTGGTACACAGAGACACTATCCCCTTTGCGCATGCTTTGTGATTAAGAAAAGGACTTTCTGGCTCAATTGCACACACAGTTCTGATGAGTTGCTCCTTATTTCAAGACATCAGCTCCCAGCTGTAGTTCTGTTGGGCTTCTGGTAAAATACCTCAAACAGTGGTGTAACTTGCTGTCTGCCCAAACAGAGCCAAGACTGTTTCATCCTTTTATTGTTCTTTAGGGACAGATTATGGACTGAAATTGTTCTATTATTTTTATTGTCAGTTTACAAAACATTTATATTACTGCCCCTATTAAACTGTGGAAACCCAAGTAAAAGAACAAGTTCACATTATCAGTATTTGTGTTGACAAAATTAACACTGTGAATCATCTTTTGACACTTATATCCTGAAATATCAATTCCTTTTTAATCAAATTGATAAATTATGTATTTATGGATTCAAGAAATCCACAATTAAACTAAAATCAAATAACAATTAATACACAGATTAATGGCAAACTACAAAAGAGATTGCAGTAATCTACATGTTTCAGCCTTTTAACTAACAAACCCAAAGACTCCATCATCCTGATTCACAGAAAAACAGCAGACAAACTGAGACTGACTGATGACTTGTGTTGATCCTGGACCTCTAATCAGCAGAAGTAAACAAACACCAGCTCTCTGCAGACCGTCTCATTGTGACTGCAGCGTGACAGACCATGAAAAAGCTAATAAATCTGGTGAATGCTGTCAGTGTGAACAAGGTGACCCTGCTCGACCTCTGACCTTGGAGACAGCCGCCCATCTGGTTGAATTGTGTTGTGATAAGATGGATCAATTACACTTTACTGCTCTCTACATTCATATATTATGTTATATTCAGTGGGTTTCTTTTTCAAAGCTTACCAGAACTGTTTTGTATCTAAAGCCTGCTGAGCTCTCTTTTCTTTGGTTATAACACCAAAACTCAAACTCATCAATGTGCAAATAGCCCAAAGGTTCTCGTTCTCCTTCACTGCACCTTGAGTTAGTGAAGAACAGAATCAATACTAAATGAAATGAGTAGAACACAATATTCAGCAGTTTTAAACAACATGGCCTTCAATACAATAGACAGCTCTTAAATCAATCAGTTTCAATACATTGAATTTAGAGACAGTCTTCTTTTTCAGTGTCTACAAAGATTTTTTAGGTTTGATTCAAATGTTGTAAAGGCTCATATGAACTTCAAATTAAATAATATAAAAACCTTCAGCTGAAGTGTGTGTGTCTAACACTTGAGTCTAAAACTGCTTGCTTCACATTATAATTTAATTTTATTCAATATAGGGCTGGAGGGGAAAGGAAAGAGGGCAGAGAGCGGAGCTGAATCAAAATGAATTCAGAGTATGTGCTGTGTGAACTGCTTCTGTTTCATAAAGCCATCCATAGGTGACATGTATCCAGTGCAAGTCACAATAATGAACTGATTACTAAACCCTCAAGATCATTTCTACAACTCCAATTCCAATGAAGTTGTGACAGAGTAAAACGTAAATAAAACCAGAATACAGTGATTTGTAAACCCTGTTTAACCTACATTCAACTGAAGACACTACAAAGACAAGATATTTATTGTTATGTATTACTAACCATGGAGAGGAAACAAGGCAGGAAGCAGGAAGTGATGAAAGAAATGTGGAGGGGAATTCCTCCCACATCCCATCCACATAGTAAGCATGCTTTATGTTACACTGTCCACAGGGTTGAACAATGTAAAATCCTACTCATGAATTAATACTGAGAACATAACGAAATAATGATGCTTATGTCTGCTGTACGTGTCTGAGTGTGTGTGGGTGGCCTCTGACATCTTTGACTCTGACTTGTTCTGACATTTACTCCGAAAAGCCACTCACAGGAGTGTCTGTGTGGGCTGACCATTCACAAACTAACTCAAAGTGTTCATGCTTAATGCCATTCCCAAAACTGGAGAAAATGTTGTACAAAGAGAGTACATTGAGAGTAAACATGCATGGGATGCTTATGAGCTGTGTGAAGAATGTAAGGAGTGTGAGAATATTTTCTGTAGGTGGCCAGAGACAGCAGACACTTTCTCCCTCAGCTTCCTTTCACTGGATCAGGTTTCCCTCATTTGATGTTAGTTTGCAGGGCAAGGATTTTTCTCTATTTAGTTTTGTTTCGCTTAACACGTCGCACAAAGCATTAGTGCTTCCTTTGAATGGCTGGGTTTTTTTTCCAAAGTTATTAAGATAAAGCTGAGATTTACACACACCGGCCACTTTATTAGGTACACCTTGTGTGAATTGTAGCCTCAGTTTCCTGTTCTTAGCTGACAGGAGTGGCACCTGGTGTGGTCTTCTGCTGCTGTAGCCCATCTGCTTCAAGGTTCGATGTGTTGTGCATTCAGAGATGCTCTTCTGCATACCTCGGTTGTAACAAGTGGTTATTTGAGTTACTGTTGCCTTTCTATCAGCTTGAACCAGTCTGGCCATTCTCCTCTGACCTCTGGCATCAACAGATCAGCAGTTTCTGAAATACTCAGACCAGCCTGTCTGGCACCAACAACCATGCCACGTTCAAAGTCACTTAAATCACCTTTCTTCTCCATTCTGATGCTCGGTTTGAACTGCAGCAGATAGTCTTGACCATGTCTACATGCCTACATGCCAAAATGCATTGAGTTTCTGCCATGTGATTGGCTGATTAGAAATCTGCGTTAACGAGCAGTTGGACAGGTGTGACAAATAAAGTGGCTGCTGAGTGTAGATTAAAGGATTTCTTAGTTTCTGTGTAAAATATAAATATCTGGGAAAAAAGGGATAAAGGTAATGCTTTGGGTAAAAAAAACAGTTCAGAGAAAAAGTGATTAAAGGAAAACAGCTCAACTTAAGATTGTAGACTTGTAGAAATGCTAAGAGCATCTCTGCAGCATTCCTCCCTGTGATACCACTCAACTTTTCCAGATCACCATGAAGAACAGAAAGAAAGGATGAGGGCCAGACTCGAGTCGTAGGGAAACAGAGGATTAAATGCAGGGATGAAAACTGTTTTTTGTCTTTGAATATCTGCTTCAGACTCTCTCGTAAGAACAACAATGCACCTTCAACACAAACACATAATCTGCTGTAGTCCACAAATACTCTCATGGACAAAGCCTCTTGTCAGACAGTTTAGTGGTTGCACTCTTCCTCGGCTAATCCGAAGGCACTTCAATGAAATGAAAATACCAATCCCAAAACAAAATATTTTTAAACGCATTTCCTGAAAGCTCTATGTTTTCAGTCCAAATGCAAATACATCTGTCAACTAAATCATGTAAAACCAATACATTTCAAGACTGACTGAGACATACGCAAGGAACATAGAATGAAAAAATCAAAAATAGTAAGAGCTGTTCCTGGGGTATTTCCTTGCAGAAAACGCTAAATAATCTAAAAAGTATAAGGGTTAGAAATGTGAAAATTACAAGCACACTTTTCCTGAACGTGTAAAAATTTAAACGGTGAAGATCAGTGAAAATCTGAATTCAGTGAAGCAAGCCATAAACAAATGGAAGAATAATAATAAATGTATAAAGAGGGGATGCCCCGCCCCCTGGAAATCAAGTTAATTTTGTTGTCTTTATGGCGCCAGATCACAGCTGAAGTAATGTAAGGTTACCTCTCTTATATCAGGTCCAGAACTTCATCTTTGATTAACAGACCAAACAGCCTCAGGTCATTTTTTACATGACAGGATGTCATTTCTTTCTGCACATGGTCACACCTTCAAAATTCTACTCCTCTGCTCTCTGTATAGGCATGGCAAAGTTCTGCCCCAATACACGTGCATGTGCACACACTGTGCAGCAGCTGGAAAGTTGGTTAAAAACAGAGTCGCAGCTGCCGATAGACACCCAGAAAAAACCTCTCTGTGAAGATGGCAACACTCGCCCAGCTGCTAGTAGCAGCCAGAGTTGCTCTCCTGCTCTGGGTCCTAGTACAGAGAGCCCAACCATACTCTGCTCCTGACACGCAGCAAAAGTCAAGACTGATCTTTGTAAGTAAGTAAAAACACACATCACATATTAACCTAAATTTAAATAATAAACCATAAAAAAGATTAGACGGATAAAAATAAAAAACAGTACAGTACACAGAGAATAAATCGAGGATTATTTCAGGTTCTCCTTTTTTATCTTTTGTTTGTTTGTTTGTTTTAGGAATGTTCTGTTGATTTTTTTTTATTTGACATTAATAAGCACTTGTTGAACTACCCAAAGCAGCCACCCACTATCACTTAATAAATACAATAAAATAAAATAAAATAAAATAAATGAAATAAGTAAGTAAGTAAGTAAGTCAGCTGGGATAGGCTCCAGCCACCTGTGACCCTGCACAGGATAAGTGGTATAGAAGATGAATGAATGAATGAATGAATGAATGAATGAATGAATGAATGAATGAATGAATGAATGTTTCAGGTATTCTATGTGGGTATTAAGATTTCACTGTAAAATACCCTTAAAAGGTCAGAATCAAAAATGCAAAGTTGGCCTTGGGGGTCATTTTTCTGCATGATTAAGTTTCCATGATCATAAGTTCACAGACATCTTCAAGATAAACATTCAACATCATCTGATATCTCAACTACTGCTCTTTTTACTGTGAAGCAACAGTTTCAATTCATAAAAAAAGTCTCCCACTATAACTCCTCAGAGCCCACTATAACTCCTCAGAGCCCACTATGACTCCTCAGAGCTCCCCAGAACACCTCCTAAAGCATTACAGTATGTTGTAAACAGGGACCGACTGTACTACAGCCTGCTTTGATTAGTCTTACATGAAGAGAGACTCCCATCTAGCCACCCATGCAAAACACTGCTAGCCAAGAGCAAACGTTGGCTTCCAGACAGGTAAAAAAAAACACAGTCATGATCCTCCTGTCCACTGAAAGCTGCAGGCCTGAGTGTCATCACAGACTCAGTGAAGTCCTTTTGACTTTGAACAAAGAATGAGCTTAGTCTTTTCAGGCAGAGAAAGTGATCTCAAAGACAAGATGTACAGGAGCATGACACTGGGTGGCCTAACAGTGCCTTAAAAACCTGCACAGGTTTTCAAGCTAATCACATTCAACATATAGCTCCTCTTCCTTTGAATGTAAATAGACCTCATGCTGCTGGTGCTGGCTGGGAGCCAAGTGTTCCACACCTTAATGAGTTTCATGTGAGGAGCTTTAATCCACTGCTAGACCAGTAAACCAACTGGAACTAGCATTTTTGTGTGCACTGATCAAGTCTGAACAGACCCGAGACAGAAATGGAGGAAATTTGATTACCTGCTGCCTATTTTGAGACTCATAAAACCCACAAAATGTCTCAACATAGTTGAAAAAGTTAAGAGAGGAGGTGAGTGGTCCAAAACCTTCACCAAAACCCTGTATCAATTTTGATTTACTATTTTAAACTACAGCTAATTTTAAATTTAAGCTCATACTGAATTATTTTTCATTGTAAATTTTCAAAAACTGGCTTTTTTATTTTCCATGGGAAATTTCAAAATTAACTTTTTTTTTCTGGGAATTATCTGGTCATATGTATATATATAAACATGAAACATTTGGTTTGTTGTTGTTATAAGGAGACATACATGCAAACATGTCTAATGCCATATTTTTAAATCAAGTCAATACAAAGATTAAAAAAAAAAAAAAAAAAGCCATGAAAGTTCCCAAAATTTCAGAGACAAAAAAATTCCTGGGAATTTTGAAGACAAATTAATTTCAGGTGACGACAACAGACAACAACATATTCCTAAATTTGGCAGAAATCTTCCATCCCTTTGCAGTCCTATTATGGAGTGAGTGATCCTCACTTTTTTTCCCAAATGCTATGAAACTGCAAATATTTGCCGTGTTTCCAAATCAGTCCAGCCACCAAACTTTCTCTCTTTGATTTGTTAAAGCCGAACAGTCACAGATTTATGGCAGGTATGTCAAAGTAGCAGTAAGACAAAGAAATGACATGTTTAGTGGTAGAAAATAAGGACATAAGTGGGTTTATAAGAATAGAAGTTATTTTGAGAAAAGAATCAAAGCATGTTTTGGGTCTTGCAGTGTGAAAATGTTGCAAGAATACAATTTACATACAAATGTGTGTTTTTTTGATCATAGGTTGCAGCTGAGAAACACTGATTCCTAAAACAAAGAGAGTGCTATCTGAAGCATCCTTCCTGAGTGTCTTCTTTCTTTTCACTACTGTTTGTTGGCAGGACCAGCATGTCACAGGCCAAAATTGCATAACAACACGCACACTGAATTCATTCAACAAATCAGCCTGAATCCACAGAAAACAGTAACTGCTTCAGGTACTTTAGATGTAGATCAAAGACAGAAAAAAAAATGTGGAGCACTTTGAGGCCGTGCTGCATAGGGCACAGTTTGAGCAAAGCCCATTAAAACTGTCAGGTGACTGGAGGGCAGTCAACAAACACTCAGTGACGCAAACTCTAAATCTCTTCCTGTTCGCTGCATCTGGGTGTAAACAGCATCACATGGTAGAGAGAGGGCGAAAGGTTGGAAGGCAGGCTATATAGCAAATAATAATGAAAAAAGGGTGAAAAATGTAAAAAGCAGTATGGTCAAACTGAAACATAAGGAGTTATTACAAACAATGAGAAGAGTACAGCCATCCCCAGAAGGATCCTAATAACAGCTCTCTGTGGCTGCAGCCCCATAAGCAGCCTCTTATTTGTGATGGATGGATGTCTCCTCTCATTTTATGTTTTCCATTTTTTGCTGTCAGTCAGTTTCCAGGAAACAGGAAGGCTGGTGTGTCTGTGCTGCTGACCCCAACAGTCCTGGCACAAAGGGTTCTTGTTAGAGAGCTAAGCCTCTTTTCCATTCACTTGTATCCCAACCAGCGTCTGCTCCTCTCTTACCCTCAATTATTTCTCCCCTGATAGTGCATGATTTCAGGGGAAATGTCGCTTTTGGGATCAGAAACTATGTGTCTGATTGGAGCAGCAGCCTGATGCTTTTTCACAGTCTGTGCACATGTTCTTGCCAGGAAGCAAAACAAGTCTGGCACCTGCTAGCTTCGCCATCATAACCATTTATCAAGCCACAATAAAGGCAGAAGGCAGCCCTCTGGCACTGCAATGCCCCCTGAATGCGTAACACAAGAGTGCATCGCACAGGTTAAGGGCGCAGGAAGAATACAGTCGTGGGTCCAACTGAACTGAATTTGAAGGCTGCATGTTTGATGGATCATAAAATTACTCTGTACAATGTTGAACTGTTAGTTTCTGCTCGAGTGTCGTGATATTGAAGGATGCCATTATAAAAGCACACAATGATGGCATCTGAAACTGGCAAAAAAAAAAAAAAAAAAAAAAAAAAAAAAAAAAAAAGGCTTTTTTTCCTTTCTGCTCTCTGGAGTTCTGATATCGTTGATGCACTCACCTCCCAGTCCGGCCAGGGTCGCTGCCCAGGAGGCTCCGGAGAGCAGGCATAACACCGGAAGCAGGATCAACACCTCACCACCAAGGTTCCTCATGATTCGATTACTTTTCTGGCCCAGGTTGAGACTGAAGTCCGTGATGTGTTTAAATACAACATTCCCAGTTTGTTTCAGCTGCGAGGCATCCTGATTCAGGCTCCCGGGTTTTTGCGCGTTCAGGAGGCAGCAGAGCTCGGAATGAGGGCTTTTCTTGAAGAAAATATCTGCCTTTTTCTTCTAACCTTCTGCACTTATTCTGCTGCAGGTTTAACTCTCTTAAGGCCTATTTTTTGGATAAGATGATCTGCACAAAGCGCACAGGAGTGCACGCTTCTGCGTAGCGCGACGGTGAGGTTTTATTTACCCCCTTAAGGAGAGCGACACACTAAAAGCCAGGTAGTTCATTATTGCTGTGCGTTTGTTCGTGTTACAGTTAAAACTGAATGCAAAAGTAATCCAAAGTGCCGTCCTCTCGTGTAGAAATAATCACCAGTGGTCAGGGTTATCCAGCACTGAAACCTTGCTCCTCTGTGTCGTCGAGCCTGTCCCGCTGCAAAGGGAAACACTCCGTCCGTCTTTGATTTAACAATCTCTGAGCAAAGAAAAGCAAGGAGAGAAAAAACAAGTCATTGTCTTTGGACAAAACCAAAAATCCCGGCTTGCGTGTGTATCTGGCGCTGGAGCAAGTGTGAGGCTGAGGCTAAGGATCGGCTCAGGGGGAGGCTTACGCTGCTCTACAGCTCGAGCGCTGACTGACTGACTACAAGCTAACATCCTCGCGCCCCGCCTTCCGGAAAAGGCAGCGCGAGGAGACACAACAGGTAATTGTACAGTCTATGATATGATAGGGCAGACAGGTGCAGCCTCAGAAGCGCAGCTGAATATGTAACTTCTGTTGCGTAGTTCTATGAAGAGTTTCGAAGTTAGGGGTTGGAACAGATAGTGGAAATGACAGCCAGTGAAATCAGCTATCAGAGAGGAATTTGAACTGTGGCAACTAAAGACCCTGTAATGGTCTGTGGTGGTTCAAGGACATTGTTAAAATAAGGTCTTGTGTTGTTTCCATTTCATCCCACAAGATTTTTTTTTGGAAGCACTTTATAGTAAGAGAATGCTGAAGTATTTTGTTTCAATCAGCAGCAGCAGCAGAAATTGTCACAATCATTACAAGGAAAAAATAAAATAGGCTGATTGAAAAGGGTTTTTGCTGAAGCAGAGCTTACAGATGCTGAACCCTTGTTTTCATTTCCCTTAGACGGACAAAAATCATGAAGTTGGGATGTTGTGTAAAATGTAAATAAAAACAGAATACAATGATGTGAACATTCTGTTAAACCTATATTCACCTGAATACACAACAAAGACAAGATATTTATTGTTCAAACTTCTCTCTCTCTCTCTCTCTTTTTTTTTTTTTCCAAATATTCACTCATTTTGAATTTGATGCCTTCAACATGTTTCTAAAAAATCTGGGACAGGGTCAACAAAATACTGGGAAAGTTGATGAATGCTCTAAAACACCTGTTTGGAACATTCCACAGGTGAACAGGTTCATTGGAAACAGGTGAGTGTCATGATTGGGTATGAAAGGAGCATCCCTGAAAGGCTCAGTGGTTCACAAGCAATGAAGGGGAGGAGAGGTTCACCTCTTTGTGAACAACTGTGTGAGCAAATAGTCCAACAGTTTAAGAACAATGTTTCTCAATTTACATCTGCAAAGAATTGATGGATTTGATCATCTACAATCCATAATATCATCAAAAGATTCAGAGAATCTGGAGAAATCTCTGCACGTAAGCAGCAAGGCTGAAAACCAACATTGAATGAACATGACCTTTGACCCCTCAGGCAGCACTGCATTAAAAACCAACATCATTGTGTAAAGGATATTACCACGTGGGCTCAGGAAGACTTCAGAAAACCATTGTTCAGATCATTTTGACCATAGGAATGTCAGATCTGCTCCTCTTAGATCTTCTTCTCTATTCACCTGTCAGTCATCTGGCATCATTAGGGGGGCATCTATGGTCAGGATGATTAAGAGTAGATGTGAGGTCACTGGGCTGCAGCTCCTAATCACACATAATCCACAGAAAGGTTTTTATTTTTTTTTGCGACATTATTTCACCTCATCTTTTACTTCATTCAAGCATCACTCTGATGAACAACTACATTTGCCAAAATTTCTTTTTGAAACTTATTTAAACTCTGTTTTAGTCATGATTTTTAGTGTTGATTTATTTTTGTACAGAGAGATATGTTTGGTGTTTTAAAGCAATACAATAAGCCTCAGTAGTTAAGGACTTGCTTAAACCTGGGTTGTTATGTTGTTTTAAGTGTGTGAACATGTGTGATAAATTGTGCAACAGCCATAAATGCAGCCTCCTTTATTCTCTCCAATAGAAGAAATGAACAGCTCTGAAGTACTTGTGGCTGATTTCACAGGGCAGGGGTTCAAACATGTACCCTGACTCTAGGACAAAATAGAGGGGTCACAGAGTACCGCGGATTAAAGGATTTGGTTTGCAAAGCATGAGGAGGAGGAGGGGGAGAAGGAAGACGGGGCTCAGTGCTGAAGTATTGTTCATGGAAAAAGTCAAATTGTGAAAAGAAGTGAAGAGTGGAGGCTCTATTGGAGCCTGATTAAGCTCACACTGAGCTTGTCTCATCTTTATGTGACCCACAATTCCTGAATGACAGCACATCAATCAGCAGCCTATGAATGTCCTCATCAGTGGCAGTTACACTGAACACTGTTGGTGAAGATACTTCAGAAACCCCTCTGCTATGATGTTTTGGCAGCTTGTATATAATCAGTGTTAGTGTGGTTGCTGAGGTCATAAATATGAACCCACTGCTCCACATCTAAAGTATAAGTGTCTTTATATGAGACGACAGCTGGGATAGGCTCCAGAATGCCAGTGACTCTGAAAGGCAAAAACTACAAAGATAATGGATTGACAACTTAAAGCTGTATAAGGGAAGTAACTGCTGCCCCCACCTGGACAGGTAAGGTAAGTGCTATAGCATACTTTGTAATGGGACAGTGATAAATAAAGATTGGTATGATGTCCAAATCAAAAATCTGCTTTAAACTTGTTAAACCAACATAGTAGCTGTTTTTGTAAATGTGTAGTTGTCATTTCTGTTGGTGTCAGAGTATTTTATATGACAGGTTTACCATTTTTAAGCAGTTAAAGAATCAGTCCCATTAAACTGCCAAATGGTGTAACTACAAAAGTATGACAAGCTTTAAATAACTCATGTTCCTAGAAGTTGTACTGATGAAATCAGTTATTAGTTATGAAATTTCATCTCAAACTTTATCTCAAATATTTCATTTCTTAACTTGATAATATGGGTTTAGTTGTCAGTATGTTATAGACATTAAGTTTTCTCTTTACTTTTGGATCAGTTAGTCTAAAATCATTTTAAATGTCTTTTTTTTTTTTTTTTACAGTGTAGTAGACTCATAAAAACGGATTCAAGGAAACTTTTTTACACAATATCATATTTTTTTCAGAGAAACATTGGTTACACCAATTGACATTCATCAGTTTTACCGACTGACCACATCTTTCACCATAACATATTAAAAAATGTCTTTAAAACCAAGAAGTCAGTCGTAAACATAAGAGAATGGGGTGGAATTGAAGGAAAAAATAAAACAAAATAACATGTAAAAAAAAAGGGGGGGCAGTCAGAGTGATGGGAACCTTCAATCTACAAATATTGAAATGAACACAACATTTACATAAATTGGGTATTCAGATTGGAATAAATTAACCAGGAGCCCCGACCAGAGAGGACCGTGTCCTTAAAGGGATTGCCATGGCTGCTTATCTGTCCCCTCACATTAATATTCAGACCCTGATGTAAGGAAGCTGCAATCTGTGACCCTGCACTCCTACGGTTTATGTGTGTGTGTGTGTGTGTGTGTGTGTGTGTGTGTGTGTGTGTGTGTGTGTGTAATACCTTTGCATCGTCATGAGTCTCTAAATATTTCTCTTTGGTTCTGCAGTGTGTGTATGTGTGTGTGTGCCCATGAGCACACACACGTACTGCATACACAGACAGACAGACGGACGGACGGACAGACAGACAGACAGACAGACAGACAGACAGACAGACAGACAGACAGACAGACAGACAGACAGAATGTTTGGAAAAAGCAGTGTTTGAGGTTGCATCTTGGATTCATGTGCTGCTCGATGTGTTGATCTTGAGCACTGCAGCTGGGTCATATGGGAATTGATGTTGGCATAATCACTTAATCTGATTGAGGCCAGCGTCATCTTCCCAGACTCAATAATTGATACACCATCTGTCATGGTATCAATTCACCAGAACATCACACATTAGGAATTGGGTTAGAGCAACACTGGATAATTACATTTTACCTTCTTGCCATAAGGAGACTAAATCTAGATCATGACATTTAACACTTTTCTTTTGTGGAGTCACAGCAGGATGAATGTGAATGGATCTATAAATCTTACTAAACAAAACATTTGTGAAAATGAGGTTTGAACTCAGCACATCAGCATTAATTATATTGTGTGTTCCTAATATATATATATATATATATATATATATATATATATATATATATATATATATATATATATATATATATATATTTATTTATTTATTTATTTATTTATTTATTTTTGATACATCCCCATAAAGTCCCATCTGAATCAAGCTCTGCCTGTCCAGGTACATGACCAATAGATTCATTTTCCATATGTAAACATTTTAATTGATCTCAAACTCAGTTAAAGAAACACAGTAGTTATTAAGGATAGAAGAGAACATAATAGTTACAATATATTTTCATGCAAGAAAAAACAATACCAATCGCCCATTTATTTATTTATTTGTAAGTTAGTTTGCTTGTTTGTTTGTCTGTGTGTTTGTTTAGTTAGTTAGTTAGTTAGTTAGTTAACCTTTATTTAACCAGGAGGAGACTTGTTGAGATTAAAAATGTAAAAGTGCAGTGCTTGGTTCTTGAGGCTTGGAGGGTGGTTTTGGTAGCAGAACAGAAGGTACATGAGGAGGTCTGGAGGGAAAGGAGTTCCTTGAGGTATTACGGGGCGCGTCTGTGAATGCACTAATGGGTGAGGAGAGAGACCTTGTACTCAACTCTGAGTGGGACAGAGGAGCCAGTGAAGAGGTTTCAGAATGGGGGTGATATGATCATATTTGTGGTCCTTTAACAGGATCCATGGCATGCACACTAAATCACTGAAAGGCTGGCATTGTTTGAACATCTTAATCTTTACATCACAGGACTGGGAAGCACACACAGCTGCTTTTGACAAGAGTAAACAGAAACTCCAGTTGGAACTTCATGAAGATGTCTTTACAAAAATATACCCAGTGTTCTGTATTCCATGATATGAAATGCTTATAAAGCTATTTGCAGATTTCTACCTGAGCATTCTAAAATAAAATAAATGTTAAAATGTTAGGACAGCTTTGCTCTTGTGTGGCTGCTGTTTGACCCAAAATAACATACAGCTGACATACTGGAAATACATTTAAATGGGATTGATGGGGGGTTCAGACAAGCAGCCCAGATGAAATGAGCAGCCTCTGCATTTCTTAAAGTGTATTCTTCTCTGCATGGATGTAACATGACATTTTTCAAAGTCAATAAGGTTCCCTGCCATTAAAACAAAACCGTATCCATCTGGATCAGTATAGTGGTCTTTACCAGAGGTTTTTCCTCTTTAACTGTTTCACCAACATTTCCAATGCTCTGCTGTGTTAAACTGATTTCAAGGATGAAAGACTTTACATAACAACCTTGAACAGAGTGTGTGATAAAGTATTTAGTAACTCTAAGGAAAACAGAAACAAATGACTAAAGAGTTAGAAAAGAAGTAGAAATGTTGATGATGGAAGCTGTAAACAGGGCAGGAAAAATGTAAAACACTTACCTCAAGGATACCTCTACATATCAAATGAAATAAAACCTTAGAATTTTTTTCTTTAATAACCTTTTAGCAGCAGATCAATATTTCTGTTTATCCCAAGTAAACTGAGTGATTCATACCCAGACACACACATTCAGAGATTGTTTGGATAGAATGGAAGTAATGAAATGCTTTATTTGAGTCTTGATCCAATCAAGGCTTACCTGAGCCCAGTAAACCATTTCAAAGCCACAAGCCTGAATCACCTTGAGCTCCACCTTAAATAAAACAGCAGACTCACAGATTCTCGGCCATGGGGGGAGGACCTTCCTCCCCTCATGGCCCCCTTAGTGTCACCCTCGGTGCTTTGGGTGGTGGGGGTTGGCCTGCAAATACCAAGTATTGTTATATATTATATATTATTATATCCGTTTATTACCGTTCATTAAGTGCAGTATTGGTTTAACACAAATCATAAGGGCAATACCTGTTCTACACTGCCTTACCCACAATGTAAATAGTTTCTTCTATCTTGTTTATCTTGTTTAGTACTTATTACTTATCAATCACTCCTGGTACTTACCACTTATTTGTATTTTATTTTATCGCTTATCTTATTGTTTATCTTATCACTTATTTTATTTCCCTACTCCTCCTGTACTTTGTAAGAGCAACGGTCACACTGAATTTCCCTCTGGGATTAATAAAGTATTTCTGATTCTGATTCTGATTGAGAATATCACACGGGGTAAGAAGTGACCCTGTGCTCGCTGTGTAATTGTTTTCAGACAGACAAGCTGGCAGAAATGCTGCTCACACTTTGCACAATCAGTCTGTCTACTACATGCTTTAGAATGACAACAAAAAACATCTTAATTTAAGGGAGGAGGAGTAATGTGTCTAAAGGCACTCAGAGAGGTTAAGGCACAGGAAGTCAGTGACTGAAGGGAGCCAAATACAGAGAGTGAGAGATAAAGAGAGAGGGAGCTATACACCCTTTACCCTTAATGAAGGACATGTTGTTCAGATGATCCATTCTTTTTGTTGACCATGTTGTCAACAAAAACTGCAGTGAATTCAATCTGTTTGCCCAATGAGAATGAGGTTCATGCAGGTGTGTTTCCCCTCCTTGTCTTCACCTGTGTCAGTAGTCTTACCTGTGTTTGATCACCCTGTGTCTCTTCAGTCTCTCATTCTTACCCTCTGTGTCAGTTCACTGTTGTATGTTGCTCCTTGTCTTCCATTAGGCCTGTAGTATGAAGCTGGATAAATACAAACCGGATTCTGTTGAATTTGGGAAATTGTGTAAAATGTAAATAAAAACAAACGATTTGAAAATCATTCTCAACCTATATTCAATTGAATACACTTCAAAGACAACATATTTAATGTCCTAACTGATAAACTTAATTGTTTTTTGCCAAATAATAATTAACTTATAATTTCATGGCTGCAACACGTCCAGTAGAAGTTGGGAAAGGTGGCAAAAAATACTGAGAAAGCTGAGAAAAGCTCATCAAACACCTATTTGGAACATCCCACATGTGATCAGGCTAATTGGGAACAGGTGGGCACCATGATTGGGTATAAAAGGAGCCTCCCCAAACATGCTCAGTCATTCACGAGCAAGGATGGGGCGAGGTTCACCACTTTGTCCACAACTGCGTGAGAAAATGGTTGAACAGTTTGAGAACAACATTTCTCAAAGCAAAATTGCAAGGAATTTAGGGATTTCAACATCTACGGTCCATAATATCATCAAAAGGTTCAGAGAATCTGGTGAAATCACTGCAGGTAAGCGCCACGGCCGGAAACCAAGACTGAAAGACCGTGACCTTCGATCCCTCAGACGGCACTGCCTTAAAAACCCCACTGCCGCCGGGTTCTCTGGGCCCGAGCTCATGTAAAATGGACTGATGCAAAGTGGAAAAGTGTTTTGTGGTCTGATGAGTCCACTTTTCAAATTGTTTTTGGAAACACTGGACGTGGTGTCCTCTGGACCAAAGAGGAAGCGGACCATCCGGACTGTTATCAACGCAGTTGAAAAGCCAGCATCTGTGATGGTATGGGGGGGCATTAGTTCCCATGGCATGGGTGACTTACATTTCTATGAAGGCAACATAAATGCTGAAAAGTACATACAGATTTTGGAGCAACATATGCTGCCATCCAAGCAACGTCTTTTTCAGGGACGCTGCTGCTTATTTCAGCAAGATAATGCCAAGACACATTCTGCACCTGTTACAACAGCGTGGCTTTGAAGTAAAAGAGTGCAGGTTCTCCTCTGGCCACACAACATACACCACTGAACAACAGTGGGAGCAACTTGGGGTTCAGCTCAAGGACACTTCCGCATGTGACTGCAGGAGCTGGAATCAAACCCTTCTGGTTGTGGGGCAACAACTCTACCACTGAGCCACAGCCGCCCCCAGTGAAGATGGGAAGGTGGTGCTATGGAGTAATAAATAAAAGTTTGAAATCTTTGCTATTAAGCATCAGGGTTTTTGAATGCCATATATGGAGAAGGGTGAGGAAGGAAAGCATGGCTCTGAAGTCAATGACATCAAATAGAAACATGGAGGAGGAAAGCATGATGGTCTGGTGCTGTGATCCAGGGTCTGTGCATATAAACCCAATGAAAAGCAAATTAATTTGATGCAGATAATTATGTTCCACTGATCAATGACCAGTGTTTTGGTTGTTGAATTAATAAAACAGTCGTTTGATTTTTACGTGGTACCAAGATAAAACCACATTCATCATATACACCCACCGGCCAATTTATTAGGCACACCTGTCCAACTGCTGGTTAATGCAAATTTCTAATCAGCCAATCACATGGCAGCAACTCAGTCTTGACCATGTTTACATGCTTAAATGTACTATCTGCTGCAGTTCAAACCGAGCATCAGAATGGAAAAGAAATGTTATTTAAGTGACTTTGAACATGGCATGGATGTTTTTGCCAGACAGGCTGGTCTGAGTATTTCAGTAGCTGCTTATCTACTGGGATTTTCACGCACAACCATCTCTAGGGTTTACAGAGAATGGTCCAGAAAAGAGAAAATATCCACTGAGCGGCAGTTCTGTGGGTGAAAATGCCTTGTTGATGCCAGAGGTCAGAGGAGAATGGCCAGACTGGTTCAAGCTGACAGAAAGGCAACAGTAACTCAGATAACCACTTGTTACAACCAAGGTATGCAGAAGAGCATCTCTGAATGCACAACACATCGAACCTTGAGGCAGATGGTTAGCCATGGTAGGTTATTTTTATTATAACTGCTGCTCAGGGATAAAGAAAAGAGAAGAGGTTGTTATGTTGAAGCAGTTTGTCTTCTATCTCAAGCTGTGGTCCTGTTTTTCTTGTAAAGAGCAACTTTAACCCCCGCCCCCCCAGAAAAAAAATCCTCGACTCGCCCCCATCAAATAGAACGGAATAACAGCGAAAAGGTTAGGTAAGAGAAAAATTGATTCAGAACACATTGTATTTATAATGTTGTATTGCAATGTATTTAACCTGCCTTGGACAAAGGATTATTTTTTGTGCAATAAAAGAAAAGGCTTTTTGTCTTATCTGTCAAGAGGTGGTTGCGGTATTCAAAGAATACAATCTGCGCCAACACTATAAATCAGGCACCCCTGCAATCGTCACACTTTTTCTGTTACAAACGGACTCTGGCCCCACCAGAGTTATGTGGCCCTCACAGGCAAAAGTTTGGGGACTCCTGCCCTAAAGTTTGAGATTGTGCCACAAAAAAAGTACAAAGCACTTATCAGGTATCAATTAAGTCATATTGCATATCAGATTAATCAATAGAATAGAATAGAATAGAATAGAATAGAATAGAATGTACTTAACTCACTGAAGAAATTCAGTTACAGCAGCAATACTAATATAATATAATGAAAATAAAATATATATCAGAGACTACAGTTTGGCCTTAATTCTCTTGTCAGCCACCACCTCGACAGGGTCCTTAGGGTCCAGAGGGTCCAGGACTGAGCTTACTTTCTTCACCATTCTATTCACTCTAACTCTTCTGTATCCTGTCCGCTGTTGAAATCATTCAGTGTGGCATTTGTCTATTTTTAACTCTATTAGCCATGTCTCTTTGAATAGCATGATCCTACTCTGCCCTCTGGTATTCCTTCTGGTGCTGAGTTAGCACCACTAGCTCACCCCTCTTATTGGAGATAAATCTTACATTGGAAGGAAAGGTCGATGTCTCTTCTTGAAGAGCTCACATTGCAGTACCAGCAAAAAGGTAAAAACACCACTTCAAACGCAACCAGTTTGGTGTCAGTGGTCAACAAATGAGACATGAAAAGTAATGGCAGGCTCCAAAAACAAAGAGAACTAAAAAGATAAGAAAAAAAATGAAGAAAAGATGTCATGAACCAGAAGAGGACACAAATGCAAGCTCAGAGTCCAAAATCCATAAAATCAAACAAGGTTTATTAACAAGTCCAGGTTTCAAAGCACAAAGCAGGTAGTCAGCCAGGCAGGGTTCGGTACACAGAAGCAGGCAGTCAGACTAGCAGAGTTCAGTACACAAAAGGCAATCCAAAAAACCAGGCAGAGGTATCCAAAACACGAGACAAGAATCAGGGTCCAAAAAACGAGAGCAAGAATCAACACGGCAAGACAAGACTATGAAAAAGGCTGGGACGAAGACTGTGAGGTACGACGAACTGGCAACGAGACAGTGAGACACATGAGGTTAAATACAAGAGGTAATGAGGGGTGATGACACACAGCTGGGGAAGACAAATAGGAAACAGGTGTGACAGACAGGGCAGGGCAGACAGGAACAAATCTAGGAGACAGAGACAAGGGTTAGTGATTTCAAAATAAAACATGAATCAAATGTGCAAAAACAACAGAAACTTGACAGACATGACAGTACCCCCCCCCTCAAGGGCCGACTCCTGACGGCCCAGGAACACCAGGATTAGAGGCGAGGAAGTCTTGAATAAGAGAGGGGTCCAGGATGAAACGGAACGGGATCCAGGAGCGCTCCTCCGGACCGTACCCCTTCCAATCCACCAGGTACTGGATCCCCCAGCCCCGACGACGTGCAGACAGGAGCTTTTTCACTGTGAAGACCGGATCGCTGTCCACGAACCGGGGGGGTGGAGGGGGCTTGGCCGGAGGGCACAAAGCGCTGGTCTTGACCGGCTTGACGTGGCTGACGTGAAAGGTGGGGTGGATCCACATTGAGGAACCAGAGTCTGTGGTGGGAAAAACAGTGGGTTGATGACCATGTACAATGTGGAACGGAGAAAAACCAGAGGATGATGATGGGAGTGAGTTATGGGCGAGTTCTATCCAAACCAGTTTATCAGACCATGATTCCGGGTTTTGAGATGACAAGATGCGAAGTCCTTTTTCCAATTCTTGATTAGCACGATCACACTGACCGTTGGACTGGGGATGAAATCCTGACGACAGACTGACCGTAGAACCCATCAGTCTGCAAAACTCCTTCCAGAACTGCGAGATAAACTGAGCGCCCCGGTCAGAAACAATGTCCTGAGGGAATCCGTGGATCCTAAAAACATGAGACAACATGACCTCGGCCAACTCCTTGGCCGAGGGAAGCTTCGGCAGAGGCACAAAATGGAACATCTTAGAAAAACGATCAATTACAGTGAGAACCACAGTGTTACCTTTAGAAGGAGGCAGTCCCGTTACAAAGTCCATTGCAATGTGTGTCCATGGTTGTCTAGGAACCAAGAGAGGCCTTAACAACCCCTGAGGTTTTTGGGAGGACCCCTTATGAGCGGCACACACAACACAAGCACCGACAAATTCAAAAACATCTTTTTTCATTCCTGGCCACCAAAACCGTTGTTGAACAACAAAAAGAGTCTTACTTGAACCAGGGTGACAGGAAGCTTTGTTGGTGTGAGCCCACTCGATCACCTCCCCTCTGAGAGACTGAACAACAAATAATTTCTCTTTAGGGCATTCAGAGGGAATGGATGTACTCACAGAAGCCGCTTTAACCCTGTCCTCTATACCCCAGGTGAGTGAAGCAATGAAACATGATGGAGGCAAAATGGTCTTCGGTGCAGAAACTAAATTAGGAGGGTCAAACTTGCGTGACAGGATGTCGGGTTTGGTGTTCTTGGAACCAGGTCTGTAGGAGAGGACAAAGTTAAAGCGACTGAAGAAAATAGCCCACCTAGCCTGCCTCGCATTGAGCCTTTTAGCAGTTTTTAAGTACTCAAGATTCTTATGATCTGTCCAGACTTGAAACGGGAGCTGAGTTCCCTCTAACCAGTGACGCCACTCCTCCAGGGCCACCTTAACTGCCAGCAGTTCGCGGTCTCCAACATCATAATTGCGCTCTGAGGATGACAACTTCTTGGACAGAAAAGCACATGGATGTAATTTGCCATCTTTAACACTCACTTGAGATAAGACCGCTCCTATACCTAAATCAGAGGCGTCAACCTCGACCACGAACTGCTGGCAGGGGTCTGGGAGGATGAGCACTGGCGCTGACACAAAACTGTCCTTAAGGTCCTGGAAGGCAGCATCACATTCAGAAGACCAGACAAAAGGTCTGTGGGGAGAAGTAAGGTCATGCAGAGGTGAGGCTTTAGCACTGAAATTTCTAATGAATTTTCTATAGAAGTTAGCAAAACCCAGAAACCTTTGAACATCTTTTCGAGAACGGGGAGTGACCCATTCGGCCACAGCAGACACCTTTTCAGGATCCATCCTGATCTCTCCCTCAGCAAGCACAAACCCCAGAAATGACACTGAGGGTTTGTGAAACTCACACTTTTCGGCTTTCACGTAAAGCTGGTGCTCCAACAACTGCTGAAGCACCGAGCGAACATGCTTCGTGTGTGACTCCTCATCGGGAGAAATGATCAGGATGTCATCTAAATATACAAAAACGAAAACATTGAGCATGTCACGGAGTACATCATTAACAAGATTTTGAAAGGTTGCTGGAGCATTAGTTAACCCAAATGGCATGACAAGATATTCATAGTGACCAGTAGGGGTATTAAAAGCAGTTTTCCACTCATCACCTTCCCTGATCCTGACCAAATGATAGGCATTACGTAGGTCCAGTTTGGTAAAAATCTTGGCTCCTTCCAATAACTCAAACGCGGTGGAAATAAGAGGAAGAGGATACCTATTCTTAACAGTAATGTTGTTTAGACCACGGTAATCAATGCATGGGCGGAGAGACTTATCCTTCTTCTCCACGAAGAAGAACCCAGCTCCGGCTGGAGAAGAAGAAGGACGGATAATCCCAGCAGCCAGAGACTCCGTGACATACTCCTCCATCGCCTGGCGCTCCGGAGGAGACAAAGAAAACAAGCTACCCCTAGGGGGGGTAGCACCTGGCAACAGATCTATGGCACAGTCATATGAACGGTGAGGAGGCAGAGACTTGGCCTTAGCTTTGCTAAAGACCTCAGCTAAATCATGATAGCACTGAGGAACGCTAGACAAATCAGAGTCCGGAGTATCAGAAGAGGCAGATTTCACAACTAGACAGTTCTTCTGACAGAAGGGTCCCCAAGAGATAATCTTCCCCATAACCCAGTCAAAATTAGGGTTATGTTTCTTAAGCCAGGGGAGCCCCAAAATAGCCTGATGTGTCATCGACTCAAAAACGTGAAAAAAAGTCTTTCAAGAATGTACATTATCAATAATGACTTGAACCGATTGAGTCAGATGGGTTACTTTTCCCAGGAGACCACCATCAACGGCCTTAACTTCAACCGGTCGCTGCAGACGAAACATTCTTAGGCGCAACCTCCTAGCGAGAGAGGAATGGATAAGGTTAGCATCTGAGCCAGAGTCAATAAACATAGAAACAGTCAGAGAATTGTCCGACGAAGCAAAAACAGCTGACAACATCCTGGACTGGGTTGGAGTGTCAATAACAATGTTCTGGCTCACCCTGAAAACCACCTTGTCCTTAGTTTTGGTCCCCTTGACTGGACACTCAGAGACCATGTGTCCAGGATGACCACAATAAAAACACCGACCGTCCTTCCTGCGTCGCAGCGAGTTGCATGGGCTCCACCTCTCCAACTCCTGTAGACTCAGGAAGAGTAGGAGACGACCGATCAGCAGCCCTGAACCGACTCGCAGGAGAGGGAGAAGAGAACCGATTCTCGTCCTGTTCCTGATCGATGAGACGTTTGTCCACCTTTATAGCCAGGGCGATGAGAGAATCCAAATCAGTGGGTAAATCCATAGTAACCAGTCGATCTTTAACGTTGTTAGATAAACCCTGAAAAAATGCGTCCGTCAAAGCCGCTTCGTTCCACTCACTCTTGGCTGCGAGGGTACGAAAATCAATGGCATAGTCCGAGACTCTTTTCTTGCCCTGTTTGGACCTGATCAAAGCTCGAGCCGCCTCCCGGCCCGGTGAGGTCTGTTGAAAAACCCTCTCGAAGGCTTGAACAAAAACAGAGAGTGAAACACACGAAGAAGACCTGCTGCTCCACTCCGCAGTAGCCCATGCTTCCGCCCGACCCGTAAGATGCGAAATGATAAAAGCAATCTTGGCTCTATCAGACGGAAAAGCTGATGCGTGAAGTTCAAAATGCATTTCACATTGGGTAATAAAAGGCCGAATATCACCCGACTCCCCGGAAAAACGTTCCGGCCGAGAGAGCTGACTACAAGTCCCAGAAGGCACAGATTGTGCAGACGACTCAGACACCGCCTCGGGTGGCGTGGAGGAGGTACTGGGAGAAACAGAAGTATTTGTACCCAGCTTCTCCAGAAGCAAGGAAACCTGTGAACCGAGTGCAGTGATCATAGAGTCCTGGCGTTCGGCCAGGCCTTTCAGGCCGGAACACAGGGCCGCCAACTGCTCCTCTTGCTGAGCAAGACGTTGGCCCTGAGCCCGGAGAGCTTGGCGAAACTGATCTGAACTCGATGCGTCCATGTCTGGCCAGTTCGTTCTGTCAAGAACCATGAACCAGAGGAGGACACAAATGCAAGCTCAGAGTCCAAAATCCGTAAAATCAAACAAGGTTATTAACAAGTCCAGGTTTCAAAGCACAAAGCAGGTAGTCAGCCAGGCAGGGTTCGGTACACAGAAGCAGGCAGTCAGACTAGCAGAGTTCAGTACACAAAAGGCAATCCAAAAAACCAGGCAGAGGTATCCAAAACACGAGACAAGAATCAGGGTCCAAAAAACGAGAGCAAGAATCAAAAACGGCAAGACGAGACTATGAAAAAGGCTGGGACGAAGACTGTTAGGTACGACGAACTGGCAACGAGACAGTGAGACACATGAGGATAAATACAAGAGGTAATGAGGGGTGATGACACACAGCTGGGGAAGACAATCAGGAAACAGGTGTGACAGACAGGGCAGGGCAGACAGGAACAAATCTAGGAGACAGAGACAAGGGTTAGTGATTTCAAAATAAAACATGAATCAAATGTGCAAAAACAACAGAAACTTGAAGGACATGACAAAAGAACAATGAAGAGAGAGCTTGCAACAAGCTGCTACTTGAGCGGCACTTAGCAACCAAAACAGATAAAAAGCTATAAATGCTGTTAAGTTATCAGTATTGACAACTCTGAACAAATTTCACAGGTGTTCCCTTTATAATGACGTCATTTTTCTTGCAGAGACCCAAAAAAGAGGCCAGGGCTTAAAGGGTTAACAGTGAAAACAAATCCATGGGTAATACAGATTTCAATATCACAGCTTTTAACATTAATATGAGGCAAAGACAAAGATAATAACCCTGAAGATGAGAAAGGGGTACAAGGAATTGCTTTACAAGTGGGGGCCAGGCCCCAGAATTCTCTCCCTCTCTCTCTCTCTCCTTCCCTCTGTGTGTGTGTGTGTGTGTGTGTGTGTGTGTGTGTGTGTGTGTGTGTGTGTGTGTGTGTGTGTGTGTATTTGTGTGTGTGTGTAATTTGAAAGGTGATTAGGGTCATTGTTTGCCAAAGATAAAATCTGACCTCTGAAAGGATAAGCTGTGTCTAATGAGTACCAAGCTGTTCTTGACAACATGTTTTGACCGTCATTCAGCCGGACAAAGGGACCTGGCAAATGCACTGAACATTACTGTAGCTCTGAGAATATGTTTTTTAGTACCCCAATTCCAATGTAAAACTGATAAACACTATTGTTTTTTTTTTTTTTTTCAAATATTTACTCATTTTGGTTTGATGGCTGTAACACATTCCTAAAAAGCTGGGACTGGGTCATGTTTGCCATTGTGTTACATCACCTTTCCTTTTAACAACACTGAATAAGTGTTGGAGAACTGAGGACACTAATTGTTGAAGCTTTGGAGGTAGACTTCTTTACCATTCCTGCTTGATGTTCATCTTAAGTTGATCAACAGTCCGGGGTCTCTGTTGTTATATGTTTTGATTCATAATGCTCAACACATTTTCATGGGAGGTCTGACGGTCAGGTCTGGACTGCAGGCAGGCCAGTCTAGTACCTGCACTCTTTTACTATGAAGCCACGCTGTTGTAACAGGTGCAGAATGTGTCTTGTCATGGTCTTGCTGAAATAAGCAGGGACGTCCCTGAAAAAGACGTGGCTTGGATGGCAGCATATGTTGCTCGAAAACCTGTATGTACCTTTCAGCATTTATGGAGCCTTCACAGATGGTCAAGTTAGCCATGCCATGGGCACTAACACACCCCCATACCATCACAGATGCTGGCTTTGAGACTTTGACCTGATAACAATCCAGATTGTCCTTTTCCTCTTTGGCCTGGAGGACACCACGTCCATGATTTCCAAAAATCGTCAGACCACAGCACACTTTTCCACTTTGCGTCAGTCCATCTCAGATGAGCTCGGGTCCAGAGAAGCCGGCGGTGTTTCTGGGTGTTGTTGATATATGTCTTTGTCTTTGCATGGTAGAGTTTGAACTTGCACTTGTAGATGTAGTGATGAACTGTGTTAACTGACAATGGTTTTCTGAAGTCTTCCTGAGCCCACGTGGTAATATCCTTTACACAATGATGTTGGTTTTTAATGCAGTGCTGCCTGAGGGGTCAAAGGTCACGGGCATTCAATGTTGGTTTCGGCCTTGCTGTGTGCTGAGATTTCTCCAGATTCTTTGAATCTTTTGATGATATTATGGAATGTAGATGATCAAATCCATCAATTCTTTGTAATTGTACGTTGAGAAACATTGTTCTTAAACTGTTGGAGTATTTGTTCACGCAGTTGTTCACAAAGTGCTGAACCTCGCCCCATCCTTGCTTGTGAATGACTGAGCCTTTCTGCTCTGTTTATACCCAACCATGTCACTCATCTGTTTCAATGAACCTGTTCACCTGTGGAATGTTCCAAACAGGTCTTTTTGGAGCATTCTTCAACTTCCTAGTCTTTTGCTGACCCTGTCCCAGTTTTTAAGAACGTGTTGAAGGAGTCAAATCAAAAATGAGTGAAAATTTGCAAAAAAAAAAACAAAACAAAACAAAACCAAAAACAAAACAAAAAAGCCCAATAAAGTTTATCAGTTTGAAGAATGGAATCAATAGTTTTTAAACAAGGTAAGTAATTAAAATCTATCCAGTTGTATTTAGTGTCACTTCGTTGCCTTAAGTTTAGACAATGGTCAAACTTTTCTGAGAGCACAGCTTTTTAGCGAAGGTACAGCTTTCAAGTTATACCCAGAACACCTTTGCTAATTTTAACCTGTTGTTACTGGGAGTGAGAGGGTAAAATAAATAAAAATTAAATGTTTGATTATTTATATGGACACAAACCTTTTAATAATGAGCTATATATTTAAATCAATATTGTCATTTTACAAAATCTTGACTGTAATCAGAGATTAGAAAAGATCACGTAAGTACAGCAATTTTTCCATTAAACAAAAGAGAAATAAACATGGTTTGTCATTATTGGCATAACACTAAAAAAACAACAACAAAAAACAAACAGGTCATTAATTTACAGATAATGTCTGTAATTTCAGAGTTTTGTATAGAACTTAAAAAAAAAAAAAAAAAATACTACTGTTAATATTTAGGTTATTAACCATAAAATTAGGATTTCTTTTCAGTGTACATCTCACAGAACAACCTAATCAAAATTTCAGAGAGCTGAAGCTTTATAACAGAGTTCTCAGTGTAAGTAGGAGGGGTTTAATGACCATAGACTGTATAATTAATGGACGTACTTTCTACAATGTCACTGGTCTGTTTCTGAAATGGATTTTTGAAGCTAAATGGATGGCATGGCCATATTGGAAATGAGGCGGGCTCTCCACAGTAACAGCTATAGGCCACCTGTCAGTCACATGAGCTGTGAGCTGAGCCTCTGATTGGACGAACTGGCCATCTTAACATTTAATTAAATGCTGAGTTAGAAAAAATTCACCCCTCATACACGGTGTGCCATTAGTGAAATTAGCAATCCAGATGGGAGACATTTTTTTGTACCAGGCTGCAAACATGTTTATTTCTGCTGTGAAAACGGCTTTTTTTTTTTTTTTTTTTGGCTTGGTGTGTTTGTGACTTCCTGTACTTCTGGAGCCAGCCTCAAGCTAGACAACCTGCAGATTTTAGCTCTTCTGCATTGTCTCATATTTTCAGACTGGAGGTTGCCGCTTGGTAACGACTCATCTATCACATAGATGTATCAATTAATATGCCTATTATCAAACTACATCCATCTGTGCACTGCAAGTTGGCTTTCTGGACAACTTCAATCAATCTAAAATCATTTAAAAAAGTAATTAATTCTATCAATACTAGAAAGTAACATGTTGGATTTAAGCATGGCAGACTTTTTATGGATGTGCTTTTTGTGCACTCTTAATGAAAAAGACATTAAACATTACTCCATTGAGTCTGTCTGTCTGTGATGTCATCAGCATGGACTGAGCCTACAGTCCACAGTTCATCTTACAATAGATAACATTTTCCCTAAGAAAACTCTGATTTAGGATTTTCTGCTTCAAGGATTAGGAAGCACTGTAAAACTGAATACACAGAGAAATCTATATTAAGTACATTTGGCATGTTATACATCTCCTGATGTACCGAAAACAATATCAATAAAAACGTTATGCTTGCTTGTTGCTATGTATATGGGAAATTGCATTGATAAGCTAGCGGTTAGCATACATTAATAAAACTCATGTTTTAAAACAGAACTTCAACTTTCATTACAGCACCATTACAGTTATTCTTTGTAAACAACGCTGAAAAGTCTAAATGTCAAAATGCTTACAGGAAAATGTTTTCAAACAGGAAGATTAACCACAAATTGTGATACAAATTCAATTATTGTTAAAATGAATGGTTACACCCATCGTAAGTAGATAAACTGCTGTAAATGGCTGACTGCACCAACAGTTAAACTCTTTACAGCAGCTACTTCCACAACTTTTGACTCCAGCTTAGGTTGTCCAGTTGTTTTATCACTGTGCAGCAATGTGGGCCTGAGCAGAAACAGAATACTCACATTTCAGAGGAAAAAGCTGAAATCTGAAAATGTTGAAGGTCTATTAGTGTGAAAGCATTTATTGTTTGAGAGAGAGGAAAGATTTCGTCTTCTGGACTCAAAGATTCAAACTGTTCAGGGTCCAGCTGTTCGGGTGAGTAGTTGATGACTCTTAACTTTTAGCTCTTTCTTTTGATTTAATTAATACAACTATATGTTCAGTAGCAATGGAAATTCACAGGCTCTCAATCTTGAACACCACTCTTTAATATTATAAAGCTTTAATGAATCTTTAAATAAAGGGCTCTAAGAAAGACAGCTTTGGTTCCATAGACATGTCAAGTGTACTTGACACTTTAACTGTGAAAAAAAGAAGAAAATTTAAGGAAATTGATGGAAATTAACAGGAATGTTGGGGGATTTAAATTAACTGCATTTACTTGGTCATGTACATGTTTAAATATTAAACATTCTGTTGTGTTATAATCAGATATGCATGCAAACAGGTTCATTGCAATATTTTTAAATAACATTATGAATCAATTTTCAGGGATTTTTTAAATTAATTTTCCCTAACTGAATCCAACCATCATGATTATATGCATAAATGTTTGTCATAAGCAAACATACATGCTAATATGTCTGAAACAACGTTTATTAATGACACTAATACGTTTTAAGAGCTGTACAAATTTAATGGTTCCACTCAACAACACAACACAACAAAACCATGAATGGTGAATGATAAAAAAAAAGATTCAGGTATTTACAACAGCTGAGACATACTCTTTATGTCCCCTCAGCACCGTGACGTGACGTGAAAAACATAAATATTTTTTAGCAATCAAATTTTTAGAAAAAATTATCGAAGCTGACAGCAGCAAAACCACTTAAAATTTCCATAATTCCTGAGCTTAAATTTTTGGGAAACTGTCATGAAATTAATCAGAAATTCTCCAGTCCTCTGCAGCCCTGTATGTATGCTTGATGTTACAATATAATTACTGTTTACCTGTCAAATTTACAATGTATAACAGTGTTATTTCAATGGTAAACTTACAGTAACTCACAGTGCCAAAGAATTACATTACTATTACGGCAAAAAAAAAAGTAAAAGTCCAAGTAATTACAGCGATTTATGTACAGCAGTGTCTGTGGTTATGGCAGCTTAAAAGTTACAGTATAAAGCTGTCTTTTGACTGCATTCAACAGTGACATTTGTCAGTAAATTACTGTGACAAAAGTGTCCTTGAGTGCTGAGAAAAGTGCTTTTAAGGAAAATGTATTATTATTACAATTATTAGTCAGCAATACATCTTGGAGCTCATGATTTACCACTAATTTACAAGCAAATTGTACTGTGTAAGTAAAACGTTTTCTGAGTGTTTTAAATAATCATTCATCAGAGAGGCAAGGATTGTGGAGGGAACAGGGAGAGGAAACACATAGGCCCTTTTAGCTGTTTGTGGGATTATAACGCAATAAGCAGAGACAATTTAAAGAATGTATTCTACTGAGAGCATCATACATGTTAACAGAGCATTCTGTCCAACAATCAGACCATGTATATGTAAAAATAACATCACAAGGAGCCAGAACAGGTTTGTGGAGGGAAGAAGAAAGGGGGATGAACCGAGCCAGGCATTGGCTCACATGCGAACAGCTTTTTGTAAATTTCAGCTTCTTCAGCTCAGGATAAAACTAAGAAATTCAGAAGTAATTAAAATGGAGCAAAGAAATGACAAGAGGACAGGGGGGAGAAGGAAGAGGGTGATGTTTGTGCCTCCCAAACATCTGCTGACTGATTAGCGGGAGAGAAGAGAGGACCTAATGTTTGTCTAAGAGCTTAAAAATAGACATGACCAAACATATGGAGTGTTTAAAACATATGATCTACAGTCCTGAAAGAGATTAAAGGCTGTATTACTGTGTACACAGACATCAACTTTGTCTTATGAGTTTGTTGTAAAACAGTGTGTATGAATGTTTACTGTAGATAAACAAGTGATTCATGTTTGTTTGTTTTTTTTTTTGTTTTTTTTTTGTTTACTTTAGTTTTTTTTTTATTTCTCATGTGATTTTTGTTTTCACTTTATCCTGGATTATTTTATGTTGGTTTGTGTTTGGGTTAACGTGACTTTTAGTTTGAGGTAATGTTCCCATGGCAGAGAAATGAGTCAACAGATATGCATCGGAAGATGTAGATCTGTTGACTCATTTCTCTCCTTTCCAGCAGACAGAGTATACCATAAACTAAAGCAAAACTATCTGACAGAGAAATGAGCTCTCGTCTTTCTTCATACCTTCATCCAAAGTCAACACAGAAAATTAAACTTTCTGAGATTCAGTATCAAATGTCTGTTTTTAAATTGTTAAGACTACTGGTCTATAATGTTGTCATTTTTTTTTAGGACAAACTGAGATGAAACCTTGACAGTAACTTCCAGTAGCTGCTGATGTTTGTAACCTAAAAGTTTCTCCTGCATTGCCTTGGCAGCTTATCTCCAACGAGAGCAAAGCTGAAGAGATTCTTTGGACAATGTCATAAAAATGTGTTCATTTTTCGCTGAGGGTATGAACAGGTAGTCATTCAGATGTTAATATAAGATGACAGATATGATCGCCTGACATTCCTGCGGGGTAAAATGAGTAAGTGCTCATGAGGAAAGAGAAAGGAGGAAGCGACATGGATCAAACTAACCTGTGAATGTCTTCAAACATCAAACTGCCTTGGCCAGTGGTTTGTTTCCTTGGATCCACATCATGCTGAAAGCTTGTTCTGAAGTTTTCTTGGGGTGAAAATTGATTAAAAAATACATAGCTGATTATAACCTGAGTTTTTCATCATGTTACTTTTATGCTCCTTTTATTTTTAATATCCCAACACAGTCTCCTCAGATGTCTGTCTAACATGAGTCGGGTTCTGTCCACAGATTCTGCTCGTTAAAGGGAAGTTTTTCTTCTCCATTGTAACTTGATAAATATTGCAAAGGTCTGTACTCATGGTGGGTTAAAATGAGATCAGACTTCTTGTCTTGATGTTGGGTTTCTGTTAATAAAATTTATGATCATTTACAGGTCTAGACCTGTTAACACTTGGAAAGCGTCTTGAGATAACGTTTGTTATGAATTGGCGCTATATAAATAAAGATTGTTTGATTGATTGTTTTTTAATTGAATGCAGAGAGAAAAATCAGTTGATCATATTGTTAATCTAATTGCCAAAGTTATTTTGCAAAGTTTTTAGAAATTAAGAAAAAACACATTTTTATGTATCTTTGTCATTTTGTTAAATACTATTTATAATATTATTTTTGTATTATTTTTATTATCAACTAATTTACTGAAGTTTCTGTGACTTGGGAATTTGGGCTATGGGGCTCAATAATAATAATAATAATTTGAATGTGTATAATATATATGACTTAAACCGTTGTGCTATAAGGCTAATGATATGTTTGATGCTTAATTTTGACTTCTTGCCTTGACAATAATAATGTGTTTAACACACAACCTTCATTTTAGAAAATGAAGGTTGTGTGTTAAAAATCAGTTTGGGTAGACCCAGACTGATTTTTGTAATAAATTTTACTTTGGACTCTTGAACACCTTTTGATATAACCTCAGTTAGGCCAATAGTTAAAACCCTGCAGACCACTAAGTACTTATTTCTGATGTTCCATTCAGTTCAGGTGTGTTTGTCTGGTTGCTGTTTTCATGTGCTCATGTTTCAATGAAATACAGTCTCAGATGTTTTATGTAATGGTACTGTGTGTCAAAAGTTAGTTTGTACAAGAAAGGTCAACTTTAAAGCTCCTGGGATCAGTTCGTTCATGTATTCATTCATTCATTCATTCATTCATTTATTATAATCCCATCAGACAGACTAGCAGAAAGGCTCTGGAGGATGGTGGTGAAGATGGGGGATGGAGGCGAGGGTGCTAAGAACAGTGTTCCCAGAATGTCAACACCCACACATGTGCTCATCACCATATGTACATCACACACACACACACACACACACACACACACACACACACACACACACACACACACACACCACACACACACACCAGAGAACCAGCTCTACAGCCAGCTCTCCTCCTGGCAAACACAAAGACATTGACACACACCTGCTGCCAGCCTTCCATCCACCACCTCCTGTTAGGCTACTTTGTGATTTAATTTATGTTATTATATTTTTCCTGATTTAAATAGCACCTCCCCCCCCCCCAACACACACACACACACACACACACACACACACACACACACACACACACACACACACACACACACACACACACTGCTGACTGGTTTAATGGACAGGATAATTGGTTCTCTCTGGTTCTCCCACTCATGGCCTGAAGGGTCTCTATAAATTCTGCACATCATCAGTGCTCCATATGTTTACACAGACAAACAGAAGAGCCTTTACCACCTGCTCAGCTGCTAATTATAGACTTAGAAAGTCAATTGAATTTATGGAATCAACTAGGTCATTATGTTACAGATAAGAGGTTCACTGAAAATCTGAAATGAAGACAAAAAAGTGTTTATGGGCTATGTCTACCTACAGTCTGCAGCCACCTTATATAAGTATCCTCATCAATTTAAAAATGCTGACAATTCAACTCACAATCAAAACAAGATCTCAAGTGGAAATTAGGGCTGCAAAATTCCAGGGATTTTCAAAGTTAGGAACTGTCCATGGTGAATTTTGGAAATTTCCTGAAATTAATGGTTCTGTTAAGGACTAGGTGATACAATCCCTAGGTAAGTTTGTTTACCTGAAATGTCCGTGGGTAGTTGTGATGCCATGTGTGGGCTGGGGCCAAGAAGTTAAACGGAATGAACAGGAATCAACTGGAAATTTAAATGAGCTGCTTTGACCTGGTTATATACATGTATAAATATTAAACATTTGGGTTTGTGAGAAGAAGACATTTATGCAAAGATGTCTATTGTTACACTTTGAAAAATAATTTAAAGCAATTGAATTTTCAGAAAAATGTATATAAGTTGGTGGCTATAAAACCCTGACAATTTTCAATATCCTCAAGCTACGATCTCCATGGATATTCTCAGGAAACTATCATTTTCCCTTGTGTACTTTCAAATATGCAAAAGCTGTGTATATGTGGCTGAAATCTTGTACAAAATGTTACAACAAGGGCAATATAACAATTGGTTAAACAATACAACCAAAGTTGTAACAAGACATATTGTTTTAATTTTTCAGTGCTGCAGTGATTGGAAGGATTTAAATGGATGGAAATCCCTAATTCTGAAACATGGGATGTGATTGTGATGGTTTGAAAATCACTTCAACCCTGTTGAAAATAACATCACAAACATTTATCACATTCATTCTATCCCTCTTATCCTGTTCAGAGTGGTGGGTGTCTGGAGCCTACCCCAGCTGTCTTAGGGTGAGAGGCGGGGTACACCCTGGATTGGTCTCCAGCCAATCACAGGGCTGACACACAGAAACAGGCAACCTTTCACGCTCATATTAACACCTACGGGCAATTTAGAATCACCAGTTAACCTGATGAGCATGTTTTTTGACTGTGGACTGCATGTACTGGGAAAGCAGCCCTTGTTAGAAGGAAAGTTGTTTGAAAAATGTATGCTCATTCTAATGTGATGCCAACATGTTTGGTCAGGGACAACAAAACACTTAAAAAAGTGTGTCATAAAGAAATAAACAAAGAAACAAACAAAAAAAAAAATTATGAATGAGGTTCATTTGCAATAAAGTTGAAACATAAGTGGGTAGAAGAGGCTGAGTCTGTCAGAAGAAAAGAATTTTCTACCTGACAGATCAGGTTTGCAAAATAGTTAGATAATTTCACACTTCTTGTTTTCAGTTTAATATTGCATTTCAAACGGGTTTTCAGTATCCAAGTCTTTTTGTCAGGATAACTTTTTGATATTTAAAGAAGCTGAAGAAATCACATTGTTGAATCCCAAACACAGACAACTGTGACCACAAATCAGCCATGCAACCACAGAGGATCCATATAAAGAAGACACTGATCTACAGTCATGGCCAAATGTTTTGAGAATGACACAAATATTACATTTTCACAAAGTCTGCTTCTTCAGGGTTTTTAGGTGTTTTGTCAGATCTTTCTATGGTATAATGAAATACAGTTAGAAACATTTCATAAGTATCAAAAGCTTTTATTGAGAATTACACAGAATTCATGCAATAAGTCAATATTTGCAGTGTTGACCCTTCTTTTTCAAGACCTCTGCAGTTCTCCCTGGCATGCTGTCAATCAGCTTCTTTACCAAATCCTGACTGATGTCAGTCCATTCTTGCATAATCAATACTTGGAGTTTGTCAGAATTTGTGGGTTTTTGATTGTCTACCCGCCTCGTGAGGATTGACCACAAGTTCTCAATGGGATTAAGACCTGGGAAGTTTCCTGGCCAAGGGTCCAAAATCTTAATGTTTTGTTCCGAACCATTTTGTTGTGACTTTTGCTTTATGGCAAGGTGCTCCATCATGCTGGAAAAGGCATTCTTCATCACCAAACTGCCCTTGGACGGTTGGGAGAAGTTGCTCTCAGAGGACGTTCTGGTACCATTCTTTATTCATGGCTGTGTTTTTAGGCAAGATTGTGAGAGAGCCCACTCCCTTGACCGAAAAGCAACCCCACACATGAATGGTCTCAGGATGCTTCACTGTTGGCATGAGACAGGACTGATGGTAGCGCTCACCTCATCTTCTCCGAGCAAGCCTTCTTCCAGATGCCCCAAACAATCAGAAAGGGGATTCATCAGAGAAAATGACTTTACCCCAGTCCTCAGCAGTCCAGTCCCTGTACCTTCTGCAGAATATCAGTCTGTCCCTGATGGTTTTACTGGAGAGAAGTGGCTTCTTTATTTCCTCCTTGACACCAGGCCTTCCTGCAAAAGTCTTCGCCTCACTGTGTGTGCAGATGCACTCACACCTGCCTGCTGCCATTCCTAAACAAGCTCTGCACTGGTGGTGGCCCAATCCCGCAGCTGAAACACCTTCAGGAGACAGTCCTGGCGCTTGCTGGACTTTCTTGGGCGCCCTGGAGCCTGTTTGGCAACAATTGAACCTCTCTCCTTGAAGTTCTTGATAATTCAATAGACAGTTGGCTGAGGTGCATTCCTACTCCCTGCTATAAACTTTCCTGTTAGGCCCTTTTTGTGCGATGCAATGATGGCTGCACGTGTTTCCTTGCAGGTAACCATGTCTAACAGATGAGGAACAATGTGTGGTGATCTGTGTGGTTTGGAGTGTTTTCCCCCTCCCTTCTCTTCCAGAGCTGTGGGCGGTTCCCTCGTCTCCTCTGTGCCGACTCTCTCTCCTGTGCTCCTGCGCACACCTGCCTGCAATCAGCCATCTCCACCTGCCTGCAATCAACACCGGCATTTAAGCGGCTGCTGGGAGAGAATCGGCGCCGGATTATTCCCCAGTCTCTGTGGTACCTCGGCCGTCAGATTCCTATGATAGATTCTGATTCCTCTGTTTGTGAGTGCGCTCCATCGCTAACCCTCGTTGTCCTCCTTGTTCTTAGTGACCTCCATTCCTGTTGCCAAGCCGCCCCAGCTCTGTTTCCCAGCCACACTTTCACCACACAGACTCAAGCCTGTTACCCTGCTTCCCAGCTACACTCTCGCTACTTGGACTCAAGCCAGCTACCCTGCCTCCCAGCTACACTCTCACCACTCAGATTCAAGCCACAAAACCTGCCTTCCAGTTCACCTCATCCACTATTATACAATAAAGTCTGTTTAAACCTTTATCGCCTTGTCGTTGCATCTGGGTCAAATAATACATTCTGGTCACCAGACCATAACACAGTGGTGTCAGGCACCATCTTCTTTTTAAAGTATCCAGTCACTCAATCATGACAGCTTGATCTCCAGTTTTGTCTTCATCAACACCCACACCTGTGTTAATGTGTGTGACACCTGTGTGTCATTGAAATTATGTTAGCTGGTCCTTTTGTGGCAGGGCTGAAATGCAGTGGAAATGTGTTTTTTTTTTGTGATAAATTTCATTTTCAAGGCAAAGGGAGACTTTGCAATTAATTGCAGTTGAGGAGACCACTCCTCATAACATTCTGGAGTATATGCAAATTGCCATTATAAAAACTGAAACAGCCGACTTTGTGAAAATTATATTTTACATACATAAAAATGCTGGCTTACCATATAGTATCTCCTTCAAGACTGTGCAGTAAACAGAATCAGAAATACTCTATTAATTCCAATACATACAATTAATATAGAATAGGGATAGTAAAATAAGCAATAAGCACCAAGTAGGGCTACAATAATAGGATATATATATATATTATGAATAAACAAGATGTAGTGTGTGAAACAAATATTGCACTATGAAGTCTGATGGCCTCAGGCAGGAAGGAACTCCTGTGTTGTTCTGTGGTGCATCATGGGGGTATTAGTCATGCACTAAATGAGCTCCTGTTTTAGAGCAGTACACTGTGGAGTACATGTTGGACTATCCAAGATGAATGAATTGATAACAGCTGATTAATGGACTTTAATTTTAGATGACTGGCAGATTTCTGTTCCAGTGTCACAGTAGATACTTCAAGGCTGCATCATTTAAATAATCTTTTGGTATCTGGCTCCAGTGGAGTGAGAGCTTCAGTTTCATATTATGCTCTTTCTGTTGCATTCTTTGACTTGTCATTTTTTGTTTTTTTGTTCTTGAAAAAAGAAAAAAAAAAGTCTCTCTGCTCTCCCCGTCTTGCATATCAGAACTCACTTCACCTATACTGTCATTCCCTCCCTCCTTTCCTATTCCCCTCCCCCTCACCCCTTCATTTTTTACACCCAACCAAAACCCCTACTTAAATATGAAACTTCCTTTTTCTTCCCTCTGTCTCTCTACCAACCCCCCCCCCCCTCTCTCTCTCTCTCTCTCTCTCTCCGTGGATAAGGGTCGCTGGGTCTCTTTGTTCATCCACCTGCTCATGTGGCCTACTACAGTTGCCACAGCAACCGGGTGTATACATACTGTTGCTCCAGGAGTAGAGTTGAGATAGGATAAAAAGGATGTAGAGAGATGAGACAGAGGTTGAGAGGGATGGGATGGAGCTATGAACAAGGGAGAAGGAGGATACAACAACAACGATGGAAAAGAGTCAAAAAGCTGCTCAGTGGTTCAGGAAAAACAGGAGAATATGGAGGCATGAGGAGATTGCAGACAAAAGAAAATGAAAAAAAATGAGGATGTTACACATCAGATTGTTTTCCTCAGAATAAAATTTCTCTCAAACCTGCCTTATCAAAATATTTCTACATGATATCCTTTTGAGTATCTGAGACTATCTTCGTCATTCTTTAGGAGCAGATGGGTGAATTTTTTTCCCAGACAAAAAATTCTATATCATCCTCTCTACTGAATCTCTTCTGACTTTTTTTTTTAATTCAACACCAGCTTTAATACACAGAAATCCGGGCATCCGGCACTCCATTCCCTCATCACTCATGGTTACAATAATTGTGTTGATTTTATAACAAACAGTTCTTTGATCTACTCTGTTCACCCAGAAGTTGTGTATCCCAACTCAAAATTTAGACAAACTTACCTAAAAAATCCATACTTTTCAATATAATATTCTTTGTAACAAAACATAAAAAAAATGCTCCTCTACATTGTAAGAAAATGGTTTTAGCAAATCAATTATTGTTGTGACAGTATTTGTACAAGGAGTGAGGAGGAGATGCAGTGGATATGAGACCCTGCTGTACATTTGCAGGTCAACTTGGGGTTGAGGGCTGTCCATGCTGCAAGTGGACCAGACCAGCTAACTGTGCTCAACAGAACAGGCCAGCTGCCTGTATCTACATTGCATGGACCAACTGTCTGTGCTTCACATTGCACTGACTGACTGTCTGTGCTCCACAGGGCATGGATTAGCCTTCTGTGCTCCCCTTTGCATGAACTGGCTCTCTGTGCTCTATTTGTCATTGGCCAGCTGTCTGTGATTGTGGTAATTTAAAGGAATTGAAAAAAAAAAAACTTTTTACACTTCATTGTAAAATTGGTCAACATAGCCCTTCAACATCCCAATTAATATTAATAAACATTAAACAACTACAATTCTACAATTCTACAAGCTACAATTCCATTTAGCAGACATTTTTTTTCCAAAGTGAGGTACAACACAAGCAAGAATATTTTTTCCCCTTGTCTGCATACGTCCTCCAAGTTGAACACTGTGTCCAATGTCAACGTTAAAAGACCAATGCATTAAAAAAAAAAAATGCATTGGTCTTTTTATGTTGACATAGCCCTCCCTGTAGGCTACTCCATCAAATTAAACTTTATTTATTCTCTGATGTGAGCTGGAGGGGAGGGCCGTGCTATACCGCAGTGTGAAGGAGGGGAAATTAGTGACAGATAGGACAAGACAAGACAAACAGGAAAGAGGACAGACGAGGATACAAAGAGGGGGAGAAGACAGGGAAGAAGGCAAACAGGTAATGTTGATAATATTAAATAGCAGTCCAGGTGCTGTGCTGTTCTAAGTATAATTCAATGAGTGACAACTGTAAGAAAGCCCAGGAATGTCAGAGAAGTGGGATCCCAAAAGAAGTGCATGACCCAACGGATACGAGAGAAGGAGGAAGCATGCGTCTCACGATAGAGCGCAGAGGTGCCAAAAGTGACTCAGCATGTTCTGATGGGACAGATCACTTATTTTCCGTGAGTCAGGAGCATGAGTATCTATGCAGGCATGCATGTGAGGTGATCACCGAAGCCCCAGGTTGACCATTCCCTGCAGGACCCAGGGGTTCAGAGACACCCCCCAGAAGCCAGGACACCCAAGACCCATCACCAGAGCCCCAGATACCACCCGACCCAGCAACAGCCCCAGGACCGAAAGGGGGGCCAACCCCCACCACCCAAAGCACAGAGAGTGACACTAAGGGGGCCAAGGAGGGTCCGCACGCAACACCCATCCCCAACCAACCACCCATCCACCCGGCCCACCCCACAACCCCCATACCCAGCCGCCCCCCACACCCCCACGGCCAGACCAGGGGCCCCCAGCGGCCCAGGAGCCAGGTGTCTCAGGACCAGGCACCCTCTGGGGACCCAGGGTGGACGGGATTAGAGACGTTACTTGGGATTACAGGGACTGCCTTAAATTGGTTTAAGACCTACCTATCTGATAGATATCAGTTTGTACACGTTAACAACAAATCTTCTGTGTACACTAAAGTAAGTTACGGAGTTCCTCAAAGCTCAGTGTTAGGTCCACTTCTCTTCTCCATATATATGCTTCCCCTTGGTAATATCATGAGGAAATACTCTGTTAATTTTCACTGCTACGCTGACGACACACAGCTTTATGTATCACTGAAGCCAGGTGAGACAAACCAATTATCTACACTAGATGCTTGTTTAAAGGAAATCCGAACCTGGATGGCCAGAAATTTTCTTCTTCTTAACTCAGACAAGACAGAGATCATTGTGCTGGGCCCTCGACACCTTAGAGAAGCTCTCTCTACTGATTTAATTGACATAGATGGCATTAGCCTGACACCAAGCATAACTGTTAGAAATCTGGGGGTTCTATTTGATCAGGATTTATCCTCTTACTCTCACATAAAGCTAATTTCAAAAACAGCCTTTTTCCATCTTCGTAACATCGCTAAAATCAGGCCTATCCTGTCCCAGAGCAGTGCTGAAAAGCTAGTCCATGCTTTTGTTACCTCTAGACTGGACTATTGTAATTCCCTGCTTTCAGGCTGTCCCAGCAAGTCGCTTAAGATGCTTCAGCTGGTCCAAAATGCTGCAGCACGTGTACTGACTGGAACTAGGAGAAGAGACCACATTACTGTATTAGCTTCTCTGCATTGGCTTCCTGTAAAATATAGAATAGAATTCAAGATTCTTCTCCTTACCTATAAAGCTCTCTGTGGACAAGCACCAGTCTATCTTAGACAGCTTGTAGTGCCGTACAACCCCTCTAGAACATTACGCTCTCAAAATGCTGGCCTGCTTGTAGTACCGTCAATCTCCAAAAGTAGTATGGGAGGTAGAGCCTTCAGTTATCAGACTCCCCTTCTCTGGAACCATTTACCAACCACAGTTCGGGAGGCAGAGTCCCTCTCTACCTTTAAGGTTAGACTTAAAACATTAAACAAGAATTATGTTCTGCTGTATTGATGAGAGGGGAAGCCAAGTTTCAGGGAGATGTAATCAGAGAAGAGGTTCGTCCATTGGGCTTGATGTATGGTGTTTCTTGATTTCCAGTTCATGAGGATAGTTTTCTTGGTGATAGTTCGGGCCACAAGAAGCAGCCTACTGTCGCTTGCATTAAGGTCAAGTGAAGACAAGTCACCAAGTAAGCAGAGTGAGGGAGACAGTGGGATGTGGCTCTCCATGAAGAGGGATAGTGACTGAGTGACTTCTTTCCAAAACTGTTTGATGGGTGTACAGTGCCAGGTGGCGTGAATATAGGTGTCAGGACAACTTTGTGTACAATAGGAACATATTTCTGATACACATTTGAGACATTTTTTGTGCAGTGTAGTGAGTTCTGTGAATGATTTTGTATTGGATGAGCTGCAGATTTGCATTTTTGGTCATGAGATTCTTGTCATGCTTTTTAAGATTGTAGCCCAGAATTCGGCATCCGGACCATTGGAGAGCTCTTGTTCCCATTTATTAGAAGGTAATGTAATAGTTTGGTCAGACTATTTTATTATTTTATATATCTACGAAAGAAGTTTTTTTGGAGAGAGGATGTTGATAAGCTCCCCAGATAAGGGGGGGAAGAAACAAATTTATGGTTTTATTGTTCATCTTAGATTGAACAGATGATTTGACTTGGAGGTATTGTAAAAAGCTATTTCTCCCGATGCCAAATTCCTGGACCAGATGGTGGAATGAGACCAAGGTGTTATTATGAATATGTGTTTAAGATGTGTGATGCCTTTTTCAGCCCATGTGTGCAGGTTAAGTGGTTTCCTGTTACTTAAGAAATCAGGATTATTCCAGATAGGAATAAAATTTGATGGTGCAAGAGTACAATTTGTGGTTTTGTGGAATTTCCACCAGGCTGTCAGGGTCGAAGCTATCGTTGCTGCCTTGAAACAAGTGTGGCGCTTGATGGATTGACTGAGGAATGGGAGGTCTGAAATATTTATGTCTTTGCAAAATGTTTTTTCTATATCTAACCAGGTGTTATCTGATTTGATGGGGTGTGTCCACTTGTATATATATTGTAGTTGATTAGCCAATGAGTAGTGGTGGATGTGTGGAGTATCCAAGCCTCCTTGTGTCTTGGGTTTTTGTAGAGTTGTAAGTTTTATCCTTGGTGTTTTGTTCTTCCAGTAGAATTTAGTGAACATTGAATCTAAAGCCTTGAACCAGGTGAGCGTTGGATGAACTGGAATCATTGAGAAAAGGTAGTTTATTTTTGGAAGTACCGTCATTTTGATGGTTGCTATTCTTCCAAAAATGGATAGTGGTAGGTTCATTCAGCGTTGGAGGTCATTGTCTATTGTTTTCAATAGAGGTGTGAAATTTAGCCCTATCAGTTCTGTCAGCCTGGAGGAAATATTGATACCAAGATAAGTGATGTGACCTTTGCGGGTTTGGTGATATTGGGGCTACAGCGTTCGATCGGGTGTTGCATAATGGAAGGATTGAGGATTTGTTCCAGTTTATTGAGTAATCTGAGATATTGGAGAATGATTTGATGAGATTTAATGTTTCTTGCAGAGATAACTGAGGGTCTTGTAAAAATAGTAAAATGTCATCTGCATACAAACCTATTTTGTGCTGTATTTGGGGGGTTTGAATTCCTTTAATGTGGATATTCTGGTGGATGGCTGCAGCTGAAGATGGTGAATAGAGAAGGAGAGAGAGGGCATCCCTGCCTTGTTCCCCTGTGCAGTGTAAAACTTTGTGAGGTTAATCCATTGGTGGTGACAGTAGCTGAGGGAGCTGTGTATAGAGTCTTAATCCAGTGAATAAATGAATCCCCAAAGCCAAATTTTTCTAGTGTGGAGAAGAGAGTTTTCCAGTTCACCTTGTCAAAGACTTTTTCTGCATCTAAGGTTGCTATGATGGTGTCTTCCTGTTGTAATGATGCGTAATGGATTAAGTTGAATAATTGACGCGTATTATTGGATGCCTGTCTGCCTTTGATGAAGCCGGTCTGATCGTGGTGAATTATGAAAGGAGTTATTTTTTTCTAACCTGTGTGCCAGGGCTTTGCTTATGATTTTTATATCTACATTAATTAAAGAGATTGGACGATAATTTGATGGAAGAGTTGGATCCTTGTTTGGTTTATGGATAAGTGAAATTTCAGCTGTATTCATATGTGCTGGAAATCTAGATTTTTGTTTTATTTCAATAATTGTTCTCATGAATAGTGGGGATAGAATAGGCCAGAAGTGCTTGTAAAATTCAGCAGGGAAGCCATCAGGACCTGGTGCTTTGTTGTTCAGCATGAGGTTTAGGGCTGTGGAGAGTTCTTTTTGTGTTATTGGTGAGTCTAGTGCCTTGGACTGTTCTGGATCAATCTGTGGGAGTTCAATATTATTGAGTAATAAGTCAATGTCTTCCTGCTTTGGTTCGTTTTTAGATGAGTACAAGTTAGCGTAAATGTTTTTGAATATTTCATTTATTTCCTGAGGTGAATTGGTAGGCTCCCCTAATGAGTTCTTAATGGTTGTGATCGTTGTCCTCTCTTTGTTTCATTTAATAAGATTTGCTAAATATTTACCTGACTTATTGCTATGATGGAAATATTCTTGTCTGAGTCTGTGAATTAAAAATTGAGTTCTCCTAATTATGATCTCATTCAGGTGGAACTAATATTTTCTTAATTCTTTCTGGGTTTCTTCTGTTGGGTTTACTTGCATTCAGTGTTTTCAGCAGTTTTATTTTTTCTTCTAGTTTCTCTGCAAGCACAGAGCAAGAAAGAAATTAAACAAGAAGGAGAAAGCTTATTAAGTGCGAAGAAATGCTGCCATCAATTGCCCACAGAACCCCCCCCCCCCCCTTTTTTAATAGTATTCCATCTAAATAGTAGCCACAACTAGAATTCAAAATTATTTATGCAATATCATTCCACATTCAGCAAAATTCAGTATTCAGTGCTTTCATTTGTTAAGTGCTCAGTCTGAGACCTTCTGATTCGACCCCTGAGGAAAAAGAGGGGAAGGGTCAGATTAAGTGCCAAAGTGTTCCTTGAATAGGTGAGTCTTCAGACCTCTCTTAAAAGTAGAAGGGAACTCTGTGGATTGTATGGAGATGGGTAATCCTTTCCTCCATATCAGAGCAACAGAGGTGAAGAGTCTGGCTAAAGATTTAGAGCCATGCTGGGCTGGAAGCACCAGGCGTCTCTCACAGGCAGAGCGTAGCAGGCGGGAAGGAGTGTAGACCTGGATGAGGGACTCAAGGCAGGAAGGAGCCGTTCTTGTTTGTAAGCCAGAAGAAGAGCTTTGAATTTGATTTGAGCTGCCACTGAAAGCCAGTGGAGAGAGATTAACAGCTGGGTGACGTGTGCTGTTTGGGGCTGGTTAAAGACCAGACGTGCTGCTGCATTCTGGGTAATCTGCAGAGGTTTGAATGTAGACACAGGGAGGCCTGTGAGTGAGCTGCAGGAGTCAGTGAGTGAAATCCCAAGAGCCTGTACCAGGAGCTGTGTGGTCTGTTGTGTCAGGTAGGGTCTGATCCTCCTGATGTTACAGAGAGCATATCGACAGGACCGAGCAATCGAGGCCACATGAACCTTAAAGGTCAGCTGGTCATCAATCATCACACCCAGATTTCTGGCAGAGTTTGTGGGCACAAGTTGATTTGTTTCAAGCATGACACTGATGTGTGGTTGAACAGAGGGACAGACTGGAAGGACAATGAGCTCAGTTTTAGACAGATTTAGTTGAAGGTGGTGTTCCTTCAACCAAGAGGAGATATCAGCCAGACACGCTGATATCTGAGCTGAGACAGTTGTGTCATTTGGTGGAAAAGACATGAAAAGCTGAGTGTCGTCAGCATATAGCAGTGGTAAGAGAAGCCATGTGAGCGGATCACTGCACCAAGTGAGGTGGAGTATAAGGAGAAGAGGAGGGGACCAAGCACTGACCCTTGGGGTACCCCTGTCAATAAGCTACGTGATTCAGACACTTCACCTCACCATGACACTCTGAAGGATCTACCTGTGAGGTAGGACTTGAACCAAGACAGGACAGATCCTGTGTAACATTACGTTAAGTACAGCAGGGTCTCATATCCAGTGTACTCCCTCCTCACTCACAGTTCCAAAGGCCGTCACAGCAAAAGTGTAGAGGAGCAGTTTTTCCAAGCGTAGCAGTTATTGTTACTGTGAGTGAGGACGGAACACAGCGGACATGAGACGCTGCTGTGCATTGATGCGTCACACGAGTGGCACAGGCTGCCTATGCTCAACGCCACTCCATTAATGATAGTAATCATAAACTGTACAGTCGCAGAATTTTCACTTGGAGATTGCCCACTTTAACTCCACAAAATGCTAAATATGCAAATGCAAACACAAACTATAACCACAAAATGGAGTAAAAATTACTCTGTAAAAATAACTGTAGCAAGAGTAAATTTTACTACTTATAGACTAGGACCAAATGTTATCTTTTTAGAATAAAATTTTATTCAATTCAAGTAAAATTTACTCCAAAAAATTTACTGTGTATAAAAACTCAAAGCTTACCGAAGAGCAGCTAAACACAAAACACAAATGTTCTGCAGCAAAAAAAAAAAAAAAAAAGTGAATTTTATAAACTGATCTGTGAAACAAATTCAGAATCCAGGAAAAAAATGTCAGCGCCGGATTCCTAATTTCCTTCTCACATGGAAACCTATCAGACTATTTTTCAAGTATTTTTATTACAGGTTACATAAATCATGAAGAGAAAAACAAGGATGTCAACATGGGATGGACTGAGCTGTGAAAATGAAGACATGAAGCTGAATCAGGTCAGGAAGGAGAGAATCAAAGCAGACTGAGACAGCTTAACTAGGAGAGAGAAACAATAAATATCTGCATCCTTGTCAGCATCTTCCTGCTTTCCCCAGTTGTCTGTGTTTGCTGTGTTAGAGGCCCTGTAGGAATCCAGATCCTGCAGACAAGCAACCATCTGCCATCTTGGCTCCAGCCCAGCGCTGCTCTGTGGAGCCATGATGGTGCCCAGTTTCACACATTATAAAGCATCACCATCAGAAGTCAAATTAGACATGTTTTATAAAGCATTAAGACACAAAGCCTGACCATGGCTGAATTATTCTCCAGATGAACTAATGCTGATGAAGTCAAAACAGGAGGAACAACCTGTATTTACTTTATGTCTACATTAGTTTGCTGGTATCAGCCCAAGCTGTCAGAGAAATTCAAACCCTGTGTCCCAGATAATGCACCAGATAGGAAGAGGAGGAGTCATTTTAGGAGTACTCACACAATACTGTATATAATGTATCCTTCAGTCTACATGGATGAATGCAAATAGTGAAAAAAAAAGTGTTTGAATTGAATCATTTTTAATTGTTACTACCACCTGAGATGATGGCTTTCCACTCCCTACTACACCATTTTTTCCAGGTCATGTGCTTCTTTAGACCAAAGGTAACACTCATTTTTGTTTCTTTCTTTTTTTTTAGCTGCTTAATAATGCTTAATAATAAAAATAACAATCTGAATGAAATAACTGAACCATTTTCAACCAATGGAAACCAACGAAAACCACTGACAGCGAGAAACCAAGGAGATGAGATACTCTGCAGTTTTGAGTCTTTTTGTGGTTATTCATGAAGAGACACTGTGTGTAGTAACAATAGCTGATATTTTTCAGGGTAAGAAAATAAATGGACTCCCTTTGTGTTGGCAGATGGATTGCCAGCCAAAGAGGCACAAAGAGGGGAGACAGACAGAGAAAAAAGAGCTATCAGTGTCATTTTGATGATCCATGCCAAATGAACGCACGCACACACACACACACACACACACACACACACACACACACACACACACACACACACACACACACACACACACACACACACACACACACACATTAAAATAACTGGCACAGTGCCCTGATCTGAAACTAATGCTAAACCATCCAGACTCATTGGCATAATTCCATCTCACACACACTGATACACACAGTCTCTCTACATTATAAATAATGACTGCTGCCTTCATACTTTACACACACAACTGCCTAAAAAGCTACCATAAAATGAACAACACCCACCTGAATTAACCTGAAAAAGTATTCACCCTTCTACCCTGTGTTAAAGACTTAGGTCAAAGATGTGGTCAATTGGTGAAACTGAAAACTGTCAATTGGTGTAATTAATGCTTCTCATACAAAAGTCTGATATTTCACATAAAATCCTATGAATCTGTGTTTTTGTTCAGTCTACTGTAAAAAATATGTTAAATGATTTAAAACCAACTGAGCCAAAAATAGAGAAATAACATTGCTGTCTACGATATACTTAGCACAGCCCAACTGGCAGCTTGTTACAGCTCTCTCTTCGTTCTTTTTTTCTTTTTTTTTTCTTCTCTTATTAGTTCTCTTCATATTTGGAGCCTGTTGTTACTCTTTGTGGCTCATTTGTTGAACATTGACACCAAACTGGTTGCATCTGAAGTGGTGTTTTATTCATATCTGTTCCTATTTGTCTGGGAATCCTACGTGTAACCATGGTTGCATTGTTTACACTCTAGATCTCAGCTGTTAGCAGCTCATAGCATGTCAATGCTAACTGGTCCAAAGTTCCCTGCAAGCTGAGAAGGAGGTGAGGACAACGTGCTGGTACTGCAGTGTGAGCTCTTCAAGAAGAGACATCGACCTGTCTTTCCATCCATCGTTATTGGGAATGTAAGATCCCTTTTCAATAAGATTGGCAAGCTAGCCGTGCTAACCCAGCACCAGAGTGAATACCATCAGAGTAGCATCATGCTATTCACAGAGACATGGCTAACTGAGTTAACAATGGACACAGATGCCATTTTGTAGGATTTCAACTGCTGTGAGTGACAGGATACAGGAGAGAGAGACTAAACAGACTGTGTAAAGAAGGCCAGCTCAGTCCTGGACTCTGTGGACCCTCTGGAACCTGTTGAGTTGGTGGCTGACATGAGCATTAAGGCCAAACTGTTGTCTCTGATAGAAATTTTATTCATTCATTCAACTTCCATACCACGTATCATATTCAGGGTCACGGGTGGCTGGAGCCTTTCCCAGCTGACTTGGGGCGAGAGGCAGGGTACCGGTCGCCAGTCAATCACAGGGCTGACACACAGAGACAAACAACCTTCCACACACACACTCATACCTACAGGCAATTTAGAATCACCAATTGACCTCGTGGGCATGTTTTTGGACTGTGGGAGGAAGCTGGAGTACCCGGAGAGAACCCACGCATGCACGGGGAGAACATGCAAACTCATCAAAGAAGGGCACATTCACATCATTCCCATCATTCACACCATGCATGAACCAGGATTTGAATCAGCGACCTTCTTGCTGTGAAGCAACAGCACTAACAGCTGCGCTACCATGCAACTCAGACATTTTATTTTTTGTTGTATTCTGTGGCAAAGGAATGGAGGAATGGAACAGTGAAAGCAAAAGATGGTAAAAGAAACAAAACAGCAGCATAATTAACACATAAGTCATTAAAAGGAGTGCCAAAGGTCTGCTGAAATAAATAAGTCTTTAGGAGGTTTTTCAAAGTGGTAACAGAGCCAGCTGATCGAATATTATCAGGAAGATTGTTCCATAATTTTGGAGCCGCCACTTTAAAGCATGTTCACCTTTTGTCCGTAGGCGAGTCTGGGGGAAACCAGCAAGCCCTGGTCAGAAGACTTAGGTGACCTGCTGGTGAGGAAGGGGTTGAGCAGGTATTATATTCAGGAACCTGCCATGCAGAGCTCTGTACGCAAAAACAAGAACATTGAAATGAATCCTGAATTTGACTGGAAGCCAATGCAGAGAAAAGGCTGTTGAATAAAGGAAAGGTCTAAGAAAACCAGCTGAATGTATGGAAGCATGAGTGTTGGTGCGATAGAACCAAGGGTGTCACCAGGAATTCTGAGCCCCCTGAATAGTATTTACTTGGGCCCCATCACTACAGCCAACCCTATAAAACTGTTATAGCCATTGAGAGACATAAATAACTATAACTTGGATTTACAGCCCTGAAAAAAATGTAAATAAATAATCACATGAGTGAATGGAATGTTTCCTCAGGAAGATCTAAATCTGGAGTAGAAAATTCATTATTTGAATTAAACAAAAATATGTGCTCAAAACTCTCCTGGCTAACTGACTCAATCTAAGCTACTCGTGTTCATGTTTATTGTTATGGAGAGCTGAAAGAGAATCAGGGGAGGATCATACAGGCCGCAAAGCAAAGCAAGCCCAAATAAGCAACTACACTTCAGAAAACAAACCCAAAAACCTGCAACCAGTGACTGATGAGATTTAACGAACAACTTCACAGAAAAACAAACCCAAAGTCGCTTATAATAAGCACACTAGGCAATTGAAAGATCAGGACCGGGACGGACTAAACCATTCTGTGTAATTGGAAGGGAGGGAGAGGGGCCTTTGAGATAGACTTCCCTTTTTCCAGAAAGGAATTCTGAAAGTTTGATTATTTATTCAGACAGTTTTAGTTATCTTTTTTGCAGTTATTAAACAAAAGAAAAGAAAAGCCTTTAAACACACATTTTATTTTTGGCCCATTAAGGTGCCCCCCACCAGTCAGTCCCCCCCCCCCCCCCCCTCCCACTATGACTCCCCTGGCATTATGGGTGGGCCAAATGTTCCCAAGCCCACACACTTTTCAAAAGGCCCACCTTGAACTTTTTCTTCAGAAAAAAAGAAGAAAAAGTAATTATTATTATTTTAATGGGTTTAAAAGGAAAACTGTTAAAATGTGTCCCTTTCATGTTCTTTTTGGTTTTGTTAGATGTCCTGCATTTATGAAATGAGCAGAGTCTGGCAATCTTTTGAACCTGCTGGGGATAAAAAACAAAAAAACCCAAAACAACAACAACAACAACAAAAAAAAAAAAACAACTAAACAGAGTTATGAAACATTCAGCCTCATGTTGTATGGGTGAGACAAAGGACTGATTCCAGGAAAGACTGTGGATTTTTGTTTTATTTCATCCTTGTTAATGTCTCATACAGCCTATAATACATGGAAAGCTATAGCGGTGCAGCCCACTAGTGTGTTAGAGCACTACTCTTTGGTCAGTACCATGGAGAGCGATCACAGGTAGATCTGTGTTATCTGCATGCACAAAAATGTTCAAAAAAAGCAGCCGGATATTCTATTCTATTCTATTCTATTCTATTCTATTCTATTCTATTCTATTCTACAGGTCTTAGGAGTGCTGAATACAGCAGGGAGTGCTACCATGAAAAACATATCTTATACAGTAAAGCTCAGTGTCTGGCAAATGTGCTTCATTTTCATACACTATATACATTTTCAAAAACATAAACATAAATAATGCCTCACAACATGCTTACAGAGAGGTAACCCATCACCCAGAAAGGCCTCAAAATCTTAAAAAAAAAAAAGAGAGAAATAGAGGTAGTGTTTTTCTTATCAGGGCCTGAGCCTGAGAATCAGGGTAAAGGACCTCTTGGAATCCTACGGTGAAGGCATGGTGAACTTTGAGCAGGAAGTTTGGAAATTAGAGTTAAACGTCAGATTTTTTGCAATTACTAGGCTATGCATTTGATCGAACTTGTCCCACAATTTTTATCTGATCATCTTGAAGAATTTATTGTGTATAATAGACACACTGACATTAAAACGTTATTAAAGAATTTTTTGTAACTCAATGGGCAGGCCAAGGGAGGTCACCAAAACTGACAATTTTTTCTGAAAAAGAAATAGTAAAATGGTAAATGGACCAGTACTTATATAGCGCTTTTCTAGTCTTACCGACTACTCAAAAGCGCTTTACACTGCTAGCCTCATTCACCCAATCACACCACATTCACACACTGATGGCCGGTTTAAGCTAATCAGACCACCAGCTATAGCTAACATTCAAACGACATTCATACACAACTGACCAACAGTGGGAGCAAATTGGGGTTTAGTGTCTTGCTCAAGGACACTTCGGCATGTGACTGCAGGAGCTGGAATCAAACCCACAACTTCTGGGATTGTGGGGCGACAACTGTACTACTGAGCCACAGCCGCCCCATCCCATGAATGGATATTTTGGCTAATTTCTATTTCTATTTCTCAAATAATCTCTTACATGAACTTGTATTATTTTTGATTTTACTTATTTTGGTCTGGAATTCCCAACATCAGGTCATCTCTTGTATTACCAGCTCAGAAGGATTTGATGTGTCCCATGTCTAATTACAGATTACATATCATTACACAATAAACACATCCATGTGTTTGTTTAATCTTATTAGATCAAACAGAGAGGAAAACATGCCATGTAATGATGAAGACAGACAACAAGCAACACACACAACTTCAACAACTGAATAACTGATGTGTATGAGAGCATGAATGTGCATGGATGCAAAGCTGCAGAGGCAACATTTCCATCCATGCATTCATTACATGAAGCTCATGGCTTAAACATTGTTGTACATGATGGGAATGTGAGCGCATGTGTGTGAAAGTGTGTTGGTGCCTCAGCTGGTGTCATGTGGGCAGACGCTGGGAGAGAAAGATCCCTCAGGGGGGATTATCACAGATAACAAAAGGTGCTGTAAATATCTTGTGTGTGTGTGTGTGTGTGTGTGTGTGTGTGTGTGTGTGTGTGTGTGTGTGTGTGTGTGTGTGTGTGTGTGTGTGTGTGTTCGAGTGAGGGATCTATAATCTGTAGGATTAGTGTCCATAGACATGGATTGAGACTGAGATTAAGTTGAACACCAGGATGAGATGCTCCTGCAGAAAAACAGTTGAGTGTTTTTCTGTTTAACAGTGTTTCTGTTTGTGAATCATGTCTCTTCATATATGACAGCTTTATTCAATAACACTCAGAATTATCAGTCAGATTTGAAAGTAAAACTGTTGTGCCATGTATAAATCCTGCTCATTGATCTCTCTCTCTCTCTCTCTCTCTCTCTCTCTCTCTCTCTCTCTCTCTAGCTATATATATATATATATATATATATATATATATATATATATATATATATATATATATATATATATATATATATATATATATATATAATAGAGCGTGATCTCAAGAAAGATTTTCAGGGGAAATCTTTCTGTGGAGAAAAGAAAAATATTTCATACTGTTTAATTTTCCTCATCCCACTCAAGCCACAAAGACTCAGTTATACACATGAAAACAAAGCCCCCTGGATCCTCAGCTTTGACCTGAAAACACTGTCAGGGTTTCTTTATCTATGTGAGGCAAAAACACAACCTGAAGCGCCTGCAGGCTCCTGTTCACCATTTCACAATCAATGCTTTCTGACATTTGGACAAGGGGAAAAAAATGAGTACAGTGTGTGTGTGTGTGTGTGTGTGTGTGTGTGTGTGTGTGTGTGTGTGTGTGTGTGTGTGTGTGTGTGTGTGTGTGTGTGTGTGTGTGTGTGTGTGTGTGTGCCTGTGTGTGTTTTATCATGCATACAAACCACCCACCAGCAGATAGACAGGTGAAGTCCCTTTTACAACACTCCTGTTTCTACAAGCTTCAGCTCACGTGAAGTACTCATCACAGCACAATTTATCAGGAAGACAGTCATGAAAAAAAGCTCACCATTTTTAGCACTGACTAGGGTTGCAAGGCTGGTGAAAATTTCCAGTATATTTCAGGAAAGTCTCCTAAAAAATTCCATTGGGATTTTAGCTCAGGAACATTGAACATTTTCAGGGTTATATTAAATGAATTTTTGTAAAAATCCCTGGAAAATATTGGGTTGGATTTTTTTTTCTTTTGATCAACTTGAATGAGGTTTTCAAAAATGATCTTTTTTGAAACAACATGACTGAATGTATATTCAACTGTGCCCCATGAAACACACATGCAAACATTTCCAGAACATTTGATCCCCATCAGTCTCTGCTTCACCAGTCTACAGCATTTCTGCTGAGACCACATTTCAGGATTTGGACTCTAGAAGTCCTGTCAGGGTCAGTTTTGATGATCATAATGAGATAATATTTTTGATGGTATGCTTTAACTATAAACACTATAGACATATTTACATGCATGTCTGCTATTAACAAACCGAAATGTTTTATATTTAAACATGTATGTGACCAGGTAAATGCAATTATATTTAAATCCTTAAAATTCCCTGAAATTTCCTGTTGATTCCCAAAAATTTCCAACTTTGAAAATTTTTCATAATTTGATCTTCACTGAAGTAAAAATGTGTTGACAAATACTAGATAGCTACTTTGCTGACAGCAGGTAAAATGCTCTCACCCAAAGATGGATGGGACTACAGTAAATACCTGGATAGATGTGACACTAGAGATTTGCAGAATTGAAAAGGTAACTTTCCCTTTTTATTAACAGCTAGACAAGTTAAGACCACACTGGGAAAAATGGGGGAAATACGTCAAACCTCTGAGACCTGACATTGTACATTAGGTGCATTGCAGGAACCCTCATGTTTATTATTTATTTTATTTTGACTTTATTTAATTTCATTAAACTTCACCTTATTTCTTTGTGTCTTAATACTTCACCGGTCTTATTCAAAAGTCTATTATAATCAGGGGGACAATTCTGAAAAGTGCTTCTGTTAAGACTTTTGTCGACATGTCTGGGTACAGGTTGTCAACCTATTTTTTGAGTTAGAGGGGACCCAAAGGTAAATTTCTAGGGTGGTTGTCAAGCTGAATTTTTTGGGTGGGGACTTTTACAGGCACTTTCAGGTGAATTTTCAGGTTTCCTGCATAAGACGAAATGTCCACAAAAAATGTTGAATATCTCCACAACCTCAAGAGCCATTAACATGAACTTGGTATCAAATGAAAGCAACGCTCACAGGCTGCCTGCAGAAGTGTCATAATCAAATTTGTGTGCACTGTTGTATGAAAAATAGAGCTAGAACATGTAGAAATCCATCTCCGCCTATGAAAAACTTTTTTTCAAAGTTAATTTCTTCTTGGTAACATAAGATAGCATCCCAAAACCTCTTTCAATCAGTGCACCAGTCTATGGGCAAGAGTCATGCCAAGTTTAAAGCTTTTAGCATGAGCTGGTGCAACACTGCACAAGTTTTAGTACCTTAATGTCCAGGTGGAAATCTGGAACTCTAGATGGAGCCTTTGGTGATATTTGACTTAATCTACCAGATAGTAAAATGAAATCATATTTTAAAAAATATCACTAAAGTAATAAATTTCCACCCAATTCAGTTGTTGTTTTCCTTCTTTAAAGTCTGTGTTGGTAGTGTGTTTGTATTACATAATACTATGTCATAGTTCTTAGGCAAAGGAACATTTGAGGCAACTTGTTTAGTAACAAAAATATTGTTTATAGAGGCTGTAAGGACTTTTCTGGAAAAACTAATGATTCTTTGGGGGATAAAGACCTCACTTCCTGTAAGCAGTTTCTCCCCACTGTTGTTATCATAGACATGGATAAGAAGATATGACGCTTTGAGCGTCTAAGCTAGTGTAAGTGCATTCAATGGCTGCTGAAGGCACAAAAACTAAAACAACAAGGATGCCTGCACATTGTGCGTCATACAGTTGCACACTAGGCTGTACAGTTTTGACATTGACACTAAAGCAAACTATGACTGGAGATCAGGTCTTCTTTTTAACACTATGGGTGCGTCTCAAAGTGCCAAATGTCCATCCTTCCTTCCTCCACTTGCGTCTTAGTCCCTCCCACCAGAGATGCATGGGAGAGATGCAAGGAAATGAAAAAAGGAGAGAGGAGATTTGTTTTAAGAGAAATGAGACGTCCTCTCCTGACATGACGCGACATGTTTTGGTGATGATGGCATCAGCTGATAGACGGTGGATCATCGGTCAGTCAGCTCTAACAGCTGTTATATTGATTTGATGACGGCCGTCTTCAGTATTTTGAGCTTTAAACTCATATCAAACTTTTTAACTCCAGCTTTATGACCTGTTTCAGGATTACCCTCTGCATACTGACTGTTTTCAGCTCCTTCTTTTCGCTCTCATTAAACTGATCAGAAGTTTCAAAGTTTCAAGGCTGAGCTGCTGCAGCGTCCAATCAGTGAGTGATATCCCATATGGGGGCGTGTCTGTCTGTGAAAAGACTTCCGCAAAGGCAGCTCTTGTGTCTCCTCGATTATCGCTCCTCCAATCAACCTCCTCCCTCCTCTCTCCTCTCTCCTCCGACCACAATTTATGCTTTGGGACATCCTTCAATATGGCGCCTCAGAAAGTACTTCCGGTGTCGCGGAGGAGAGAGGAGAGAGGAGACTGCATTTTGGTGCTTTGAGACCCTATGTTTCTTTGTTCAAGACAACTTTTCCCAGGATGCAAAGCAACAAGGTAATGTCACAGCCCAGTGCTCTGAAATGTCAAATGTTAGTGAATCCTGGTTATGTGCTACCAGAGCTCATCTACCAACTCCAACCTCACCAAGCAGAACAGATGTAACCTCACTCTTCATTTTATTGACAGACTCTCAAGTTTGAACAGATCACTGCAGAATAACTGCTGCATGTGGGTTGAACATTGTCACATACAGATTAACCTGTGTTTTAGTCCTTGCTCAGTAACTCTGCCGTTTAGCTTTCTTTGCTCTTCTGTCCTTTTTTTGTCCCATAGTTCAGCTCCTGTATCCACCATCACTAATAAATAAAAAACAGGAATAAATAACATAGTTTTCAGCAGAGAAAAACTGATCTCTCTTTTGTCACTGCTGAACTTTGATGGCTGGAATAGGATTGTCGTGGGGACTTCAACGTGTTGTTAATCAATCCTGTCCTGTCTGACACAATCAGGAAGCTAAGAATTAGCATTGTGAAATAACCTATTTTGGCGCTGATAATCTCAATTTAAGTTGTGGATTAGGATCAGACAGATAACTAGAAGTGAGTCTTTGTCAAGATCACTTAGAAAGTCCTCACAGTCCCTTTAGTTAATTACAGCATGAAACAGAAGCTGTTTTTTTTCCTCACCCGAGCTATCATATTTTCCAGAAACAGGCTCACCAAAACTGGACTATAGAAGTTTGGAAAAAGTTGCCTGGTCTGATGAGTCTCGATTTCTGCTGCAACATTCAGATGGTAGGGTCAGAATTTGGTGTCAACAACATGAAAGCATGGATCCATCCTGCCTTGTATCAACGGTTTAGGCTGGTGGTGGTGGTGTAATGGTATGGGGGATATTTTCTTGGCACACTTTGGGCCCCTTAGTACCAATTGAGCATCATTTCAACACCACAGCCTACCTGAGTATTGTTGCTGACCATGTCCATCCCTTTATGACCACAGTGTACCCATCTTCTGATGGCTACTTCCAGCAGGATAACGCTCCATGTCATAAAGCTGGAATCATCTCAGACTGGTTTCTTGAACATGACAATGAGTTCACTGTACTCAAGTGGCCTCCACAGTCACCAGATCTCAATCCAATAGAGAACCTAGAGCACCCGAATCAAGGTTAGCTTTCTTAAGGAGAGGTTTGATTACTGCTCTCCTCCACTGAATTACTTTGCAATGATTTGTGCTGTCACACTAATTCAAAGGATGGAAAATGTTTTAGCTTGTCTCTTCAGTGAAAACTGATTGGACCTGCAGGGTAGTCACTACAGAAGGATTTATTGATAGAACAACACTGTCGATATCAACTGTGAGATGCTTTCTTTGTACATACTGTTTCGACATGCTGTGTTTTATTGAAGCACACACTTTTCTGCTATCACTACTGTTTCTTTCTGTTTCATATTTACAGACAACCTGTTCCCTCATGTATGAAACACAACCCAAAAGATGAACACACTGATTATACACCAGTGTACTCCATAGACTGTAAAACAAAATGGAATGGACGTCCTTTTTTTGTAGTTTCTTTTTCGTTAGTTATTAGATGTTTAAAACAGGGTTGTACGTCTTGTTTAATGATGACTGACAGCTGCTGTTCTTATGTAGTTTTTTTCTGGAACAGTAAAATACATCAGGGAGAAGAGTTAAGAAGTGATTAGACTGTCAACAGAAAAAAAAAAAACAACTTTTGTCACCCTTCTCCACTCAGATTTTCTCAGAGTTCCTCTTAGTCTATACTGCACAGACTCTGGCTGCACAATGGCGGCCCCTGTGACAGAGGTTTTTTGGCTTTAAAACCGTACAATGGTAAAAGGCAGAGTCACACTGTCTATTCTATATACATTCTATGGTGTACTCTAAAGTCTTTCCAACTGTGTGACTGTAACAGCTCTGGAATCAGCAATCATCAAGGTTATTGTCCTTGTTGTTGTGTGTTCAGGGCAGCAGCTGGTCATCTGTGAGGATGGTGATGTTACCCAAAGTGACAGAAGGAGGCAGGGTGAGTGAAGGAGCCTCTGGGTCTGAAAACATGAGTATCATGGATGAGTGATTGATTTTCTCACAGATACAGAAATAATGTACAATACGTGACATAAATATCACTGATCATTTGAAAACTCAACCTTCAAATTCTTCACACTGCAAAACAAATGTCAGAAAAGTACAGGGACTGGATTTAATATGAACTAATGCAACAGAACTACAGTAAAATTCTGGTTTCATGTGGCCAAAAATCATTAAACTGTGTGATTTCATAAAATAAAAACCTGAAAAAAAAGCTTGTCATTCAGAAAATCGGATATCTTTTTATTGGTCCTATGTAGAAGAGTCTGCTGTTTTCCTGGAAACAGTCCTGAAGCCATTGCAGGCTCCACCCTGGGTCTTAAGAGGCTGGTCATCTAAATGTCAGAGCTTGCTTTGGGTTTGAGGTCAGTGTGAAGGGGTTACAGGCTCCATCTAATTCACTTAAAATGTGTTATCTTCTTTGGTCATCTTGCCCCGAGTGCTGTTGTGGCATTTCTGGAGATCAATAGGGACCTTAGCGCTTTGACTACGGGTGGTGACACAGATTGATATGCGGAATTCAAATGACTGTGACTCCTCAAAGGTTTGGGTTACTAAGAAAATTCAGCGCCTTAGAATCCTGAAAAATCCACATTATAAGGCAATCTGTGGAAACTTAAGAGCTCTAAAATCCACCCATAGCTCAGTTGACGGGCCAAAATGACTCAATATTCAATGTGACTCACATGAAATCAGCTTGTTCTTGTACTCATCTCATGAATTATTGAGCCATGTATCTGTTTAGGATGAGAGCATTCAACATCTTCACATAAAATTTAAAAAGCTCTTTCGGCTGTGTTTCATGAATAGAATAGAATAGAATAGAATAGAATAGAATAGAATAGAATAGACTTTAATTTATCCCCGAGCTTAAATGAAAGACAGAACAAGGTGCAGCATGCAACAAAAGAAAAACAGTAAAAAAGAATGAAGAATTGGAGAATTAACAATAATCACACATTTACAAAAAATTAAAGAGTTACAATAGTAATAGCAGCAAAGTAAAAAGACATGTTAAAGTATTCAGAGTGGTGGGTGCTGACATCAGGCCATGGTGCTGATGATGTAAAGCAGGGGTGGCCAACCTGCGGCTCGTGAGCCGCATGCGGCTCTTTGCCTATCAGTGTGCGGCTCATCGATTCATTTAGAACAACAACAAAAGAAAGTAAGAGAAGTGGAGTGGACTTTGTCGCCTTAATTAGTGACTTTTCAGACCCCTCTAGCAACTCTTTTTCAAAAAAAGTGACTAGTGACAAATCCAGTCACTTTTCTGGAGTTTGGTGACTGACGTGAAAGCATGTATTGATCAAATGAACAAGTACTACTTTATCTCTTTTGGGTCACTTTTGCTGGTCAAAAGCCCAGAAAAGAGGGAGCGTATTTATTGTGACAAAAAAAATTCAACAGAAGAAAGTTCATTTATAATTAATTAGTTAATAAACATATTAACAGTGTTTTATTTCTGACACGCTTTCTGTCTCTCCTACAATTTTATTCTTTTCTCTTTCTGCGTCCATGACAATAAGTTTGTGTCTGTAGCCTAAAAGTTGAGGAGAAGACAGAACAGGGGAATGGAGAGAGAGAACATGTGTGTGTTTGTGAGAGAGAGGAAGAAGAGGAAGAAGAGGAAGAAGAGGAAGAAGAGGAAGAAGAGGAAGAAGAAGGAGGAAGAAGAGGAAGAGGAGGAAGAAGAGGAGGAAGAAGAAGAAGAAGAAGAAGAAGAAGAAGAAGAAGAAGAAGAAGAGGAAGAAGAGGAAGAGGCAGAAGAAGAGGAAGAAGAGGAAGAAGAAGAAGAGGAAGAAGAAGAGGAAGAAGAAGAAGAAGAGGAAGAAGAATTGTGTGAGATTAATAAAACTGACTTTGAAAATACGAAATGCTTTGATTTTCATGTTGTCATTTTAATGTTTAATGTAATGTAACAATAAAGTTTGTTGTTGTAATGTGAGGGAAGGAGGGATTGTGTTTGTAAGCCCACTTGTATGATGTGGCTCTTTGTAGTACCATGGTCATTTTGTGGCTCTTAGTCGCTGACTGGTTGGCCACCCCTGATGTAAAGTCTTAATGCAGTTTGGAGGAATGACCTGCAGTAGTTCTCTGTCTTGCAGGGTGGGAGTCTCAGTCTGCTGCTGGAGGAGCTGCTTAAGGACCCCACAGTCTTACACAGTGGGTCAGAGGGATTGTCCATGATGAATGTAAGCCTTGCTAGTGTCCTCTTCTCATCCACCTCCTCCAGGGAGTCTAATGAGCAGTCCAGGATAGAAGTGGCCCTCCTCATCAGTCTGTTCAGTCTCTTCCTGTCCCTCCCTGTGCTCTCTGCTCCCCAGCAGACCACTGCATAGAAAATTGCAGAAGCCCCCTAAGAACCTCAGTCTCCTCAGCAGGTGAAGAACACTTTGGCCTTTTTGTACAAGATGTCTGTGTTGTGAGTCCAGTCCATTTATTGTTCAGGTGAACACCCAGAAATCTGTAGGTTTCCACCACCTCAATGTTCAGACCCTGGATGTTCACTGGTGCAACCTGGGGTGTCCTCGTCCTACAGAAATCCACAACCATATTCTTGGTCTTCCTGGCGTTGAGCTGAAGGTGGTTTGTGTCACACCAGTTGACAAAGTCAGTGATGACTGTCCTGCATTGTCATCCCCTCCGATACTCTTCAGACAATGGCTGTTTCCTCAGAGAACTTCTGGAGGTGACAGCTCCCAGAGTTGTAACTGAAGTCCGCGGTGTACAGAGTGAAGAGAAAAGGGGAGAGAACTGCTCCCTGTGGGGCCCCTGTGCTGCAGACCACCATGTTCAACACACAGTCCTGAAGCCTCACAAAAAGTGGTGTCAATATCAGTGCTAGTCGAAGCTTGCTTTTGTGACAACCCTGAATAAGAGGTTTGCCTTATTATTTTGGATAGTAAATCTAAACCATTGGAATCTGGGATCAGACTTTAAAACAAGGAAAAATAAATATTAAAAAAGAGATCTAATGTGATCTGATATGATCCAAACAGGCCTCAGGTTAGTAAAAGAGCAACATGTTTGCTATTTACAGTTGATGGTTGCAGCTGTAGATTTTACTGACAATGCTGACAAAAAATGACCACACTACAGCTCTTCACAATGCAGAACCACTGACTACAACAACATGTCTTTATATGTGTTTGGTGTTTTTATGTGTGTTTTCTAGAGTCTATTTATGAATTCATTTCCCTGACTTACTTTCTGAGTCCTCTGCATGCATGGATTTGGCAGTTTTTATGCCTGTTTCCAAAGTGAGGTCAGAAGACAACCATTAACAATGATATCACTTCAGCCTCTGAAAATCTCCTTCTGCCTTCCACAGTGCAGGGGATGATGGGAATAAAAAGAAGACTACGGGCGTGTCAAGAATGAAAGAGAAGTGTGTTTTCGCTTGGTGGGTGGTGAGTGTGTGAGGGGGAGAGAGGGAGAGATAAAGAAAAAAGATGAGGAGAAAAGCTTGGCTAATGGCACAGAGCAAGCATTTAACTCAAGGTTGGAGTGGACACAAGAAAGACTTCAGGGACAGACATCAGTCCACCAGACTTCCTGTGATGCATGTTGCTCTGAAGAGCTCTGTGTTGTCTCTCCTTATATGTCTTTCTTCCTTAAATTGGGACAGCCCCCCCCCGCAATAGGATATTTCCTATTTGAATTGTGACATCATTCTCATGGTTATCACTGTCTTGTTATATAGTTGGTTTAGCTCAGCATTTTAGCTCGTCTTATGTTGTTTTCTTATACAATCTCAGGAACAATGTGCGTATAGCTGGTTGACAGACAGATAGCTCCTGTCTCCAGCTAACGTCTGCAGGCCTCACTGACTCTGAATGACCTTCTACACCATAGGTGTCAAACTCTGGCCCGTGGGCCAAATTTGGCCCACAGTGTAATTATATTTGGCCCGCGAGGCAATTTCAAATTAATATTAGAGCTGGCCTGCCAGTATTATACGGCAGCAGCGCTGTAACACCGCATTCACCGCTTAATTAGCCTGTGTAAGAAGCTAATTTTGACATTTACCTCAGAAGGCTGCAAACAGAAAGGAGGCATTCAATTTTTATTTAAATTTTATTTAATATGCCATTGCTATGTTTTTATTATTATTATTATTATTATTATTATTATTATTATTATTATTATTATTATTATTATTACTATTAGTATTATTACTATTAGTATTATTAGCAACTCGATTTTGCACGCCTGCTCTTTAAAGTTATATACGCCTTGCTTGTTCAGTATTCATTGTTAAATCAAAACTTGTTTGGTTCCATATTAAAAGGTTCATTTGTTCAACCTTGGCCCGCGGCTTTGTTCAATTTCAAATTTTGGCCCACTTCGTATTTGAGTTTGACACCCCTGTTCTACACAGTCTCCATTAACACCATGCTCAAACAACACACACACACATTTGAATAGCACATCTCTCTGAAACCTGACGTCAGCTGTGGGTTGAGACAGCTGTGTCAATCATAATGATGGCCACTTACTCTTGGTTGTTTAGTTAAGCTCAACCTCTGTATAGGTGTAGCCAATGAATGTGTTAAAACTGTACTGCACCCGGATATCAGGGCTCATTCTGTTGAGACCAGCGCTGTGAACTTTACCTGTGACCAGAATAAATGCTGAACTGAGAAATAACTCTTCTTCTGGTGATTCTTGGGAGGTGTTTGTCCAAAGAACCAGGAGATCTTAACAACTGCATGATATATAAGAGTAAAACAGCTTAAACAGGAGAAGAACACAAAAATGGAATTTGATTTGATAGGTTTAATGAAGGAAAAAGCTGTTCCAGCATGGTGTGGGCATAATCCGTGGATAAACCACAGCAAGGTGTAGTCTGTTTAGAAATATGGTTCCCTGTATAATGAAACTCTTTCTTTGCTGTTCACTATAAATGTCAACCAAAAAATTTAAAAAAAGCCAAAGAAAAATAAAAGCAATACACATTAAAGCTGCAAGTGGTGATAAGCGGGCCTACGCCTACGTGCGCCAGTTGGGGCATGTTGCAGCCGCCACATGTGCAGCAGGATGTGGTTCAGCCTAAATGCCATGTATGTACATGAGATCTGGTAGGTAAAGTGCACATGGGTGATTTTACACAATAACACAGTCTCAGTACTGCTTTGCATCAGTAGGTACGGCCTTGACCTTAATGTTTATCATCCTTAGTAATGTGGGTGACAGATCATTAAAGAATGTGGATGATCTCAATCATGCAGTCAATGACGTTTTGGTTTGTTTTTGTTTTTTTTTCAGAAAAAAATCATGAAATTTGGCGACGTCCCCTGGCCAGTCCTATTGAGATATTGCGAAATTTGGTTAATACTTTGAATCATCAATGGGTCTAGTATAGACAAAATAAATTTGAAGATGATGGGAAAAAAAACTGTAGCACTAGTTTTATGAAATGCGTACTCGAAAAAGTATGAAACTGGGACATTCAACAGCAATTTCTGAACTTCCTGTTCGGAATTCACTATGGTCGTCAGAGACTTTTTTGTAGGTCTTGGCATGTTAGTTACCCCCACCAAATTTCAGGCTCCTAGCTGAAAGTAGCCTGAGGGGCCCCAGTTTTAACTCACTAGGGGGTGCTGTGGAGCAGTACAAAAGCACTGGATTCATAAATGTTCATGGATGAGCAGGGTTGGGGAGTAATGGATTACATGTAACAGCGTTATGTATTTAAAAATACAAAATAAGAGTAACTATACTCCATTATAGTTACAGTTAAAAGTAGTATATTCTAAATACAGTTACTTTACTTGTAGGGATTACTTTAAGGCACTACACACAGGTCGCATTGTGTGGATGCAGAAGCAGCAGGTCGGCATTATGTGTGCAGGTACGCTACAAATCATGCGCAAGAGCACGTTCCAACCAAATGATAATGGCAGATGATGAGATAAAAGACCACAAGGACAAAAATGCATTTTTTAAGATGGAAATTCAAGGAACAGCTTATCTACAAACCTGGTCAAGAAGGCCAGAATATTACAGTCTAGTGCAAGCTCTGCTTACTGGCATCAAAGCTGCTTTCAGCATCGAAGGACTCTACGTCTAATTTGAAGAAGCATCTTGAGGTAAGTTGGCTAATTAGCATTAATAGAGAAATGACCCAGGCTGGGCAACTATAAATCCAACTCTGCAGCTGAGAGTGCCCACATATGGGGAAAGAAAGGAGGGTCTGCCAGCTTGCGTGGTGCTTGCCCTACTCTCACGATAATACAATATACTGTAACCTTCTGTTAAGTGAAGTTACAAGACGTCATTCAATTTCCATGAGTTTTTATTTCCCAAACTCAACTCAGGATACAGGCAACACATAGCCAATGCCAAAACAACAAACCTACAGTCTCTATGTGTAACAGTAATCCCCAGCTGAGCTACCGAGCAAGCACACATGCACGCACATTTGGCAAAATTGTAAACAATCCATTAGTGTGGACCTCTTTTTTTGTACCTATCATTTAGTCCATAAATGTATTGGCACCACTAGGTTGGTTCTTACCACAATATGGTATGGCTGATGAACCTATTACCTTCATCAACACTGGGCTAATTATGTAATATTATTGTATTTCTTAGCCATTAAATATACTTAATTAACTGATTATGATTGTTTGTTTCACTGTTTGCATGTAATTATTTTTATGTATTTTCAGAGAAAGCACCCCATAGTCATGCAGAGGACAGCAGGAAAAAGGACTGAAAAAAGGATGACTGCTGATGAAGGTGACAAATGCGGCGCCAGTAAAACTTTTCATATCAGAAACAAGCAAAGCTGATTGCAGCAGCTGCCACCCAGAGCAGAGTTAATGCACTGAATTTTGACTTTGTAATTGGCAGCGCACAACCCTTCTCAATAGTAGAGGAAGCAGACTTCCGCAGAAGAAGTCAGAAGAAATCAGCGGTGGGAAAACGCACATGTGCAGGAAGACTCTAATGCAGCGCATCAACAAAGAGTTCCAGAGCATGAAAGAGTCAATAACCAGAAAACTCCATGGGATTCATACAGTATGTACGACAGCAGATACATGGACTTCCCACCACAGGAGTTATTTAGGGATCACTTGTCACTGGATTGAGCCAGAGACATTGGAGAGGAAATCAGCAGCAATCTGGCATGTGAAAGAAGAAGAGGACGCCACACATATGATGTCATTGCAACAAAAATTAATGAGATACATGGTGCGTTTCAAATCCAGGGCAAAGTTTCAGCAACAGTGACTGACAATGGAAACAATTTTGTCAAAGCTTTCAGAGAATATGGAGCATAGGATGTAGAAGAGGACACATTATGTGCAATTTGCAGATATTGCTGCAATTCTTGAAGAGGTCCAGGAGGAGCAAGAAGAGAACTTTTATTTACCCCCACACCAGTGATGTGCAGCTCATACTCTAAACCTGATTGCCACAAATGATCTCGATAAGGCTGCACTACATGGTCCCACATGTAAATGGTACAGAGGTTCCATGTCAAAATGTTCCATCATTTGGAACAAAGCTCACTGCTCACCAGGTGCAGCTGAAGTGACTGAAGACATTGCTAACATGAGGTGTGTGCCCCCCTCTGTGACCAGATTGAGCTCAGAGTTTCAAGCTATTGAAAAGTTAACGAGTCTCACTGAAGCCCAGCTCATTGAAGTCTGTGACCGTCTCAGCGTGGCCAAACTACACCCTCAAGAGGTTGTGTTTTTGAAGGAGTACACTGCAGTTACACTCACCTACTCAATCAACCTTCTCCAAGGTGAAAATAACTGTTTCCTTGGCTTTTTAATTCCCACAATGCTCAGCCTGAAGGGAAAATTAATGGGGAAAGTTACACAGGTACAGTTCTCTGCACATATTATCATGGCAGTCATCAAAGCCATATTTTCACGGTTTGGGGAAGTATTTGTTTCACAAGGACAGCAGCTTTCACCATCCCAAGATTCTGCCTATGGTAGCTTGCCCCTGATGAACAGGAAGTCATGAAGCAGCTAATGATCCAGGAGGCTCGTCTTTAAGAGCCTGTCACTCAGTCCTCTGATGATGTGAGCATCAGTGTTGATGCACCACAGTGTGAGTCTGATGAGGATGACTTCTTCACTTTTGGCAGCACACAAATGAGGAGCAGCACAGCAGAGAATGAGGTGCAGAAGTACCTCCAAGATCCTGACAAGACTTTGTCAATGAAGTCAACGGAGACATATACAATCATCAAAACACTTTTCTCAAAGTACAACGCCACCCTGCCTTTAAGTGCCCCTGTCATGAAACTTTTTAGTCAAGGACTAAAGGGCTTATTTTCACCCCACATCACAACCGTATGACTGATGAACACTTTGAACAGACTCTCTTGCTGAGATACAACCACCACCATTTGACTGAAGAATAATTGAAGTTGCTGATCATGACTTTTGGCTTTTTGTCATTTAAGTGGAAAATGAACAAAACGAGTAATGTAAAATAAAGCTATATCCTCCACCACATTACCTAGTCATATTGTTGTAGTCATATTGTCCTCAGAACTATTGTCACAGTTTACACCTACAGGCACGTAAATTAGAAGTTGCACTTAAATACTGCCTGTACACATAAGAGTGTTAAGCTTTGAGATATACGCTGGCCTTAAGTCACCTTTTGAGCATGCATGATGTTTGCTGTGAGTTGCCAAAGTGCATAATTGCACCCATTTTTAATTTATGCACATTTAAAGCATTTTTGCTTTGTTTTACATCTGCTTGTTCAAGCAGCTATGTTACACTTTCATTTTGCAAATTGTGGAAATTAATAAAGTAAGGAAATTGAATGGATGCCATTTTTCTTTCAAAAACATCAGTTGCAGGACAGAATTGAACACATTTGTGTTTTGTGCACTTGAATAACGTTTTCTTTGAAGACAGTAGTTAGATCATTCTCTAAAGCATGTGTTAACTAGGCTAAATTCAGTGTTCTAGATGCACAAACTCAGATGATTTTGAAGGTAGTTTATTGAAAAAAAAAAGGTGTTACTAATTCGATCAGATACATTCCTCTTAAACTGTCAAAATCGGACATTTAACTCCAATATCTGAAGTTCCAGTTCTGAATTCACCATGGTCATAGACACTTTTATGTAGGTCTTGGCTTTGATGGTTATGCACACAAAAAAATAAGGCTGATAGCTGAAAGTAGCCCGAGGGGCTGCTGTTTAAACTCACTAGGGGGCACTATGGAGCACGGATCACCACAAAAGCACTGGAGTCGTAATTTTTTCGCCATGACTGACTTTTGTGCAAAATTTTGTCATTTTTTTTGAGTATGCTGAAGGTATTAAAATTGGGGTTAAAGTGGCAGAAACAAATAAAGAAAAATAATCCTTAAGGTTCCAATAGGGCCTTCGCCTCAATTCTTGGGCTCGGGCCCTAATAATTGTTTGGGTTTTAAGATGGACTTTGCCCTGATTCTCACGCTCGGGTCCTAAATAAATAAAAACAAGGAAATTTGAAGGCAGTTGAGTAAAAAATTTTATACTATGCAAAATCCATCCATCCTTCTATACTGCTTATTCTGTTCAGGGATGTGGGTGTCTGGAGCCTCCACAGCTGTCTTGGGGAAGAGGTGAGGTACAACCTGGATTAGTCTCCAGCCAATCACAGGGCTGACGCACAGAGACAGACAACCTTTCACGCTAACACTCACACCTATTGGCAATTTAGGATCACCACTTAACCTGATCGGCATGTTTTTGGACTGTGGGAGAAATCCACAGAGAACCCACAAATGGGGGGAACATGTCAACTACACACAGAAAGACTACCGTGCCTGAGCAGAAATTTGAACCAGTGACCTTCTTGCTGTGTGGCTACACTAACAGCTTGCCCACTGTGCAAAACATGAATGTAATATGTGCAAACTGTGCATGAGGTATGATTGTTCCACATCTGTTAGTTGTTTAGAAGTCTGACAGCAGTGGGGAAGAAAGAGTTCTAGAGTCTCAAGGTCCTGCTGTTCACACTCCTGTACGTCTGGCCTGAGAGTAGGAGTGGGAACACATATAAACATACAGTTTAAAGATGCTTGTTTAAGCTCACAAGTTTAAAATATTAAGAGAAGCAATTAAATTAGAATAGTCTTAAAGAATGCATGTAGTATCATCAACAAACTGATCAAGATTAGAGAGACTGGAAGAGAGACTGTTAGCAAGGTACCTTCAGATAAGGTCAGAGAAAAAAAACTAGGTTCAAGAAAAACTTTCAGCAAAAGTTGGACCATAGACTCAACTGAAGAGACACTGTCAGCTGAGGTTGGACCACAGACTCTCTACAGGTGACACTTTTAGCGGGGGTGGAACCCTAGACGTTCTTCAAGAAACACTTTCAGCTGAGGTTGGACCATAGAATCATCTCAAGAGACAATTTCAGCTTAGGTAGGACCATAGAATCAACTCAAGAGACACTTTCACTTAAGGTTGGACCACAGACGCTCCTCAAGACAAACTTTCAACTGAGGTTGGACTTTAAACTTTCTTCAAAAACACTTTCATCTAAGGTTGGGACCATAGACCCTCTTCAGGTGACAGTTTTAGCGGGGGTGGGACCATAGACTTTCTTGAAGAAACACTTTCAACTAAGTTAGGACCATAGACTCTCAGCAGAAACACTTTCAGCTAAGGTTGGACTCCGTTTCCAGGCCATCATACAAGATCCTTTTGGTCACACTGCGGTGTGTGAATCTGAAGTGCTTGGCCATCTTGTCCATTTAATCAAGCTCTATCTCATCTTAGTTGTTTAAAAAAGCAGAACAAGAAGCCCCCCAGGGAGCGGAAAAATTCATTTCTATGGACAGACCCCACCAATTAATTTCTTTTTCATCCACCTTTTCTACCTTTCTTCCCTGTCTTGCTGCCAGTCTTTCATGTGGAGATCAGAGGAACCTGACGCTCATTGTGGTAGTGGAGTGAAGCTTTCCTATAAAAGCTGCTGTTACATGCTTGATTTAGCAGGGCCAACACACTGACCCTTCTATATCTCTGTTGCTGACTTTTTTCATCACCTTGTAGAACCATCACCCGAAGAACATACCTCTATTGAGTTTCAGACACAAAACCCAGACTTTCATGGACACACACACACACACACACACACACACACACACACACACACACACACACACACACACACACACACACACACACACACACACACAGGAGTCAGGACTGCCTCAGCTCTTGTTCTCTCACAGTGGGATTAGCGGTGTGATTCCTCCACTCCTTTTAAGTAGGCACATCACCAATCCACTTAGAATGGACTCCTTTGAATACTGAAAAGAGTGAAGAGGAGGGCGGGAGAGAAGAAGAGACAAGGGCAACAGGTGATAGGGGGAAAAGAAAAAGAGATGAAAGAACATGAATGCAGTAGATTGTCCCGAGATTGTACAAAAGACAGGTTGGATAGAAGTTCAAGGAAAATGCCAACAAGAGCACAGGTCCCATAATTTGACTCTTGTTGCTGTGTTGTGAAAAATCAAGGGCAAAAAGAGAGTGAAGGCAGTGATAATAATGGGAGAAAGAAAAGACAGATGAAGGCAGAACGGAAAGAAGAGAGAGAGAGAGAGAGAGAGAGAGAGAGAGAGCAAGAGAGAGAGAGCCTTTAAGACATTAAGTCAGTAAGGCAATGCTGCATCATTCAGTTAAACTCAGAGGGAAATAAGCAGACACACACATGCGCGCGCACGCACACACACACACACACTCACACACACACACACACACACACACACACTTAAAACTGTTGCCAGGGTGACAGGAGGCAGTGACTGCCCCACCCTTTCACACACTGATGTCATCAGTTTCTGCTCACACCAGGCAGACCCATGGCCAATAGGACAAAGACACTGGAGGGGGCAGCCTGTGTCATTTCTCTCTCTCTCTCTCTCTCTCTCTCTCTCTCTCTCTCTCTCTCCCTCTCTGTCTCTCTTTCATCAGGTGCCCTTGTCAGCCATCCCATTTTTCTGTTTTCTTTCTATTCAACTTCTTCAACTGACTCAGCAGGAAGCAGCAGAAGTCGAGGCTTTAAGGTGGATTGGAGCAGCAAGAGAGGTAAAACTCAGTCCTTAGATAGAGGTTAGTTTGATTCAGGGTCACACTAAGCAGCAGATCATTTATTCAAGAAAGTGTTTGATTTAGACGACATTAAAGTGTACCTGTCAGTGGCTCTGTGAGCTAACAGTGCTAAAAGATCTGAACAAACTGAGAACCGATGATAACTCAGCAGGACTCAGTCATTGTCCAGCCTTTTTTTTCCCCTTGTCTGCATATGTCCTTCAAGTTGAGCACTGTGTCCGATGTCATCGTTAAAAGACCAATGCATTTTTTTATTGCAGTGAAACATGAATAGTTCAGTCAGTTAACTCACATTTTAAATGGTTTATTGCAACAGCAAACATATTTTCATGTTTGGCGCCAGGCTCCGATCTCATCACTCCTTGCAGAAAGGTTTACATGGCAACATTGAGGAGTGATGAGTAAAACATACAGAACATAACCCCCTCAGAGCCTGCAGGTGGATAGTGGGGTGGCAGTGGGGCCTAAAGAGCATGCAGCAACACAAATGCAGGGCAACAGAGACATTGGCAGACAGAGGGAGAGATGGGAGATTTTTCCCAGTTTAAATAGACCGCTGAATTGAGAGGCAGGGATTTGATTGGAAGAAGGTTATGAGGAGTGGGACATGTGACGTAAGTAGCAGCACAGCTCAAGTTGTCTGCCTGAACTAGCTCGCAGGCATCGCTCCATTTATGATTCATTGCTGTCAGTGACCATCACCAACCCTTCCTGTAGGCTACTCCATTAAATCAAACTTTGTTTATTACCCGATGTGAGCTGGAGGGGAGAGCCGTGCTATACCACAGTGTGAAGGAGGGGAAATTAGTGACAGATAGGATGAGACAAGACAAACAGGAAAGAGGACAAAAGAGGATACAAAAAAACACCAGAAAAAGCGGATCCTGAAAGTAGTGCATGAGGCAACAGGAGGGAGCATGCGTCACATGACACAAGACAGAGTGTGGAAGTGCAAGAAGTAACTCAGCAGGTTCTCATGGGACAGATGCAGTACCCAGGGGCTCAAAGACGCCCCCCAAGAAGCCAAGCCACCCAAGACCCACTGACAGAGCCCCAGATACCGACCGACCCAGCAACAGCCCCAGGACCCAGAGAGGGGCCAACCCTCACCTCCCAAAGCATCAAGGGTGACACTAAGGGGGCCAAGGGGGGAGGGAGGTCCGCACACAGCACACACCCCCAACCAACCAGAATAAATGCTGAACTGAGAAATAGCTCTTCTTCGTGTGACTCTTGGGAGGTGTTTGTCCAAAGAACCAGGAGATCTTAACATGACCCCACAGGGCTCACCTGCTCCCAAGGGGCCATCTCAGCACCCATCCACAGACACCTGGGGCCAGCTGCATCGAGAGGCTCCTGACACCAACCCACTAGATGGAAGCATGCTCACCAGCACAGAGTCATGGCCAGAGAGGGCGGGACCCTACTGGCTGTACCAAGCCTAAACTAGTGTCCCACCCTGCTAGTATGTATCTTCTCCCGACAAAGACGCATTATCCCCTCACTGTGGCTAAGTGTGTCCCTAAGTGTGATGTTGTGCATTTAAAAGAGAGGGAAGGTACCACCCCTTGTTCCCACCCTCACCTTTCCTTAATGTAATGTATGTGGTGTAATTAAAAACTGGAAGAGGGGCAGGGGGGTGACGTAGTTACCCCCCTACCTCCCCTAACCCCAAGTGCCCTAACTGTTGTGTATGTGCTCAAAAAAAAGTGCAGTGTACAAGAGTGCAAGGTGAAAAGTGAGGTGCAGATAAGAGGCAAGATGATACAACCAAGGGATTGTATCATCTAGTCCTAATCAGAACTTAAAAAATGCAAAATCCTAAAATATACGGTTCCCTTCTGTATCTGGACATAGTTTTTAGACTCTTTCATTATGACCCAGGTCTCAGACTCAGCTCTCTGTGAGCTCTTTTTGGTTTGGGAGGGTTTCTGCTTTAATGACACTGTTCATGTCTTTATATATTACAGTCTGGTAAGAGTCCACAAATGATGAAGTCATAAGCATGGAGTGACTTGTGTGTAAACTCCTCTCTAGGGTACATGCTTGATTTCTCCACTACAAAAATGTCTGTCCAATGATTATTAAAAGACTAAATTTTTTTTACTTACTCAAACGGACTAAAATTAGGCTAAAACTTTTTTGATTTTTTGTTGTCTAAAACTAGAAAAATCACATGTAGGAATGACTAAAATGTGACAAAAACTAATAAGCATTTTTTGTCCAAAATACTAAAGCTAAGACTTAAACTTGCTTCCAAAAACAACACTGGTGTAGGGCTGTCTGCTGTGGACCTTCCACCGCCATGCAGAGAAAAAACTTCTCTGGCAGTGGAGGAAGGGGCTGTAGGGTGGAAGAGAAACCTTGATGAAGCACTGGTTGTTGGTGAACCACTCGTGTATCAGGACAGCATGGTGAAAGCTCACATTGTCCCAAACTGTGACACATACAGGATGCACTGCTCGCTCATCTAGCTGCTCACATGCTGTCATAGTATCCTGTAGAGCAACCAGCAACGTCAGGATGTGTTCAGTGTTCTGTATGTTTCTGTCCATTGTAGATGGAAGCACATGAGCCACCTCTGCACTCTGAACTGGCTTTCATCCTGCCCAATTAATCTGACCACATCAGTGGTCAGACCAAAAGGGTTTTGTGACTGAGAGTTTGTGTTTGAGGTTTGCAAAAAAGAGCAGATGAGTTCTGCAAATTGAGTCTAAACACCTGAACTATTGGCGCTATATAAATATAGATTGATTGATGATTGATTGAACACTGTGTCAGGTAGGGAAAAAAGAGTGTTGGATTTGAAAATGAGTTTCGACCACTAAGAATTTGGTCCAGAGAACAGGCTTTAGTGTTTTAGCCACTGTGAAAAACTGTAATTGAAGACTAATTGCTGAAAATGCTGAATGTTCAGTCATTCTTGATCCCTTGAAAGACTTAAAGTGATAACAGAAGTAACTTTTTTTTCTTTAAATTATTTAATTCAAGTTTCCTCATCAAACATGAAGTTCAGCACCTTTTCATCAAGTCCAAAACTAACTAGTTGTCTGTGAGTCAGCTGTTTATAACCTCCAGGGTCTGTATGCACGTCCAACCGTTAGCCGTTAAAATGTACCAATTGTACTAATGGTGAAAAAAAAATACATTAGTGGTTTGCACGAGTCAGGATAACACCCCAACAGAGCGTTAACTTAAACAGGTGCTAGCAGCAGGATTACCACACCTGTTCAGCTGTGTAAAGATGGCGGATTTCAAGCTCATGTTACCGTCTAAGACGAAATATACATAGAGAATGGATATTGAAGGATTGAATGAATCCTTTGGAAAAGTCTGATGATGTGGAGCTATACAGCAAATTTAGCTCACAGATGTACAACATTTTTCAGTGAACAGATGAGATAAGGAAGGCACTCCAAATCTCAAACCAGCAAGGCTTGCTGCCGTCAATTTGGAAAGTTTGCTTTATAGTTCGGAATAGTTTTGCTTTTCTGTGTCTGGGTCCTTCCAGGATGTGTGTGGTGAAATGTCGGAGTTCATCAAACAGCTACTTGTAGAGTTATTCTTTATCAAAACGTTGTCAAAACGTTCCCTTTCTCCGTTTGTTCTCTTTGACCATTGACTCGCTAATAATAGCTGTTTGTTCATTCTTGATTCTTCTAATAAAATCTACATTTCCTCTTTTTCTAATCTTTTCTCAGTGACACAGATACTGCTCACTGTTTGTTTCTGTTAGTTGGCATGAGCAATCTACATTTATTCAATAAGGGTTTTCCAGGAGGTTCCCCCAAGGTATGACATTCTGTACGTGCCTAATTTTCATGGGGAAATTTGTTTACTGGCCAATTATTTGCAGTCGTGCATGGGGCTAACACTAAGGCCAAATGGGCCATTCCATAACGGGACGTTAAGACTAGGGGTGGGTATTGATAGGATTTTATTGATCCCAATGCCTTTATTGGTCCAATTCTTTATCAGTTCCTTCTGTGAATTTTCTGTGTACAAAAAGCTGGCTTTACAGGTTTTCTGTGTCACCAACATTTTGTTGAGTTTATAAGTAAATAAATGTATATTTGGTCAATGGATTTGGATATCTCTACATTGTAAATAAACAAAACTAAGTAAAAATCTCAGGTCACGTGAGGTGGATGAATTTATTTTATTTTATTGTCTGACTGCCTTCTGCAGTGTACTAAACCCTGCCTGGCTGACTACCTCCTTTGTGCACTGAACTTGGTCTGTTTTATTAAACCCTCTTTGCTTATTTGGATTCTGACTACAAGTTTGCATTTGTGTTCTTATCTGGGTCTGAGTTCTTGACAGTTTGAAAACATTTGCCTGTTAATATTTTGACATTTAGAGTTTTCAGCATTGTTTACAATGATTAACTGGTATGTTTCTTGATGAAAGTTGAAATTCTGTTCGAAAACCAAAGTTATATCGATGTATGCTAACCACTAGCATATCAGTGCAATTTCCTATGTACATTAGCATCAAGCTAGCACTGTTCTTCTATGGTTTTTGGTCCATTAGGAGATTATAACATGTTGTATATATTATATAAATATATAATATGAATCTCTTGTCATGAAGTAATGTACATTTCTCCGTGTGTTCAGTTTTACAGCCTCTTAAGTCAAACCTCAAGCAGATAATCCTAAATCAGAGTTTTCTTGGGAAAGTGTTATCTATATGCTAAGCTAAGCTAGCTGGGGCTGAATAGCTGATGTAAGGTCTGGCTGCTCCAGTGTAATGGATGGTTAATTGTTTGATCTACTAAACTTGTGAATCCATTGTTACTTGCTGCCTGCTGTCAGGGTCTGAAGATGTCATGTCAGGGGGCACTCACTAATGACATGCATCACTGTCTGTGGTGCTTTCATGTTTTTAAAGCATTAGTGAGAGGGATGGTGAAACAGGATGTGAAGACAAACACTCAGACCTGAAAATGTTGAGTGCTCTTTTCTTTCACTGATATGTCTGGAGGTCAGACGCTTTATCCAATTCATTTGTGAATGCTTTGAGAGTTTGGCTGAATCTTTTCAGCCAATAAAGCATATAAAGGCTTCATTTCTTGCTTGTGTTATCTGTTTTCGTTATGATGCGTCTCTTGTCTGTGCCATTATCTTAGGTTTCTGCTGTGAGTTTGCCAAGAGGACAAACTATATCTATATAAGTGTTTCGGTGTGTTATTGTCCCCAAGCTAGAGCCTTCAAGGACTGTTCACAGCAGATAAGGACACACATACAGGAATTGTGTGTATAATGTCTCAGTGTGTAGCAGGTCAGGGAATGGAGCCATCCAGGTCAGACTGATCTTTTTTTTATCTAATATGACAATTTTTTATTTTTCTTGTACAACACAACAAAAAATATTACACATGTATGTATGTTCACACTTGCACACACAAACAAACAAACAAACACATACACTACACAAAGAGGGTAAGCCGGTACAGTGGAATAGGCATTAAGCCCCTATCCGGCTTTGTACCAAGCAGGTCAGAGGTCCAGCCCAAACCCACCACTAACAGGACGAGAACAGAGAGCGCAGAAGAATAATACAAATATACAACATGTTTACAACTGAGTGTCACACCACTGAAAAACAGGTACCCTTGGTTAGGGTAAAGGATAACCAGACCCATAACAATAGAATAACCAAATTGAATAAACAAATAAAATTAATACGCCGCACGTTAGCACAGCTGTTAGTGCTGTTGCTTCACAGCAAGAAGGTCGCCGGTTCGAATCTGGGTTGGGTTTTGCATGTTCTCCCCGTGCATGCGTGGGTTCTCTCCAGGTACTCCGGCTTCCTCCCACAGTTCAAAACCATGCTCACTAGGCCAATTGGTGATTCTAAGTTGCCCGTAGGAGTGAATGGTTGTCTGTGTCTCTGTGTGTCAGCCCTTCGATTGACTGGCGTCCAGTCCAGGGTGTACCCCGCCTCTCACCCTTAGCCAGCTGGGATAGACTCCAGACATCCGCGACCCTGAATAGGATAAGCGGTATAGAAAATGAATGAATTAATAAACAAATAAATGAAACATTTCAGGTCATTTTCTTGAGTTTATGTGGAGTAACGAGGATCTGATAAAACCTTCAGTTGTATAATTTTATACCTTACACATTTAGAGAGATAGTTCGAGCGGCTCAAAATGGCTTCCCATTGGGCTGCTGTGAAATGTACACCCAAATCTTTCTCCCATTGTGCTTTTATGGAAGCATTCCATTTAGAAAAAGAACAACATAATAATCTATAAATTTTAGAAACAATACCTCTGCCAGAGATCGCATCCTTTAACTCCTTATCAATCAGTTCATTATCACCTAACATATTGTTTTTAGGAATAAGACCATGTATGATGGACTTCAATTGCAAATACTAGAAATTGTTCGGACCAAATTTTACCCTAAGTTCATGAAAATAAAACATCTCTCCATTGAGTATGTGGCCCAGCTCAGCAACATACACTGCTAAAAAATAAAAGATAAAGGAACACTTGAACAGCACAGTGAAACTCCAAGTCAGTCACACTTCTGTGAAATCAAACTGTCCAATTAGGAAGCAACACTGATTGACAATCAGTTTCACATGCTGTTGTGCAAATGGAAAAGACAACAGGTGGAAATCATAGGCAATTAGCAAAACACCCCCATTAAAGGAGTGGTTCTGCAGGTGGTGACCACAGACCACTTCTCAGTTCCTCTGCTGTCTGGCTGATGTTTGGTCTCTTTTGAATGCTGGCGGTGCTTTGACTCTAGTGGTAGCATGAGATGGAGTCTACAACCCACACAAGTGGCTCAGATAGTGCAGCTCATCCAAGATGGCACATCAATGCAAGCTGTGGCAAGAAGGTTTGCTGTGTTTTTCAGCGTAGTGTCCAAAGCATGGAGGCGCTACCGGGAGATAGGCTAGTACATCAGGAGACGGGAGGAGGCCATAGTAGGGCAACAATCCAGCAGCAGGACCGCTACCTCCTCCTTTGTGCAAGGAGGAACAGGAGGAGCACTGCCAGAGCCCTGCAAAATGACCTCCAGCAGGCTACAAATGTGCATGTGTCTGCTCAAACAGTCAGAAACAGACTCCATGAGGGTGGTATGAGGGCCAGATGTCCACAGGTGGGGGTTGTGCTCACAGCCCAGCACCGTGCAGGACGTTTGGCATTTGCCAGAGAACACCAAGACTGGCAAATTCGCCACTGCGCCTTGTGCTCTTCACAGATGAAAGCAGGTTCACACTGAGCACATGTGACAGACGTGACAGAGTCTGGAGACGCCGTGGAGAACGTTCTGCTGCCTGCAACATCCTCCAGCATGACCAGTTTGGCAGTGGGTCAGTAATGGTGTGGGGTGGAATTTCTTTGGGGGGCCACACAGCCCTCCATGTGCTCGCCAGAGGTAGCCTGACTGCCATTAGGTACCAAGATGAGATCCTCAGACTCCTTGTGTGATCATATGCTGGTGTGGTTGGCCCTGGGTTCCTACTAATGCAAGACAATGCTAGACTTCATGTGGCTGGAGTGTGTCAGCAGTTCCTGCAAGACAAAAGGCATTGATGCAATGGACTGCCCCGCCTGTTCCCCAGACCTGAATCCAACTCAGCACATCTGGGACGTCATGTCTCGCTCCATCCACCAATGACACGTTGCACCATGGACTGTCCAGGAGTTGGCAGATGCTTTAGTCCAGGTCTGGGAGGAGATCCCTCACCTCATCAGGAGTATGCCCAGGCATTGTAGGGAGGTCATACAGGCACATAGAGGCCCCAAACACTACTGAGCCTCATTTTGACTTGTTTTAAGGACATTACATTAAGTTGGATCAGCCTGTAGTGTGTTTTTCCACTTTAATTTTGAGTGTAACTCCAAATCCAGACCTCCACTGGTGAACAAATTTCATTTCCATTGATAATTTTTGCATGATTTTGTTTTCAGCACATTCAACTATGTAAAGAACAAAATATTTTATACGAATATTTCATTCATTCAGATCTAGGATGTTATTTTGGTGTTCCTTTTATTTTTTAAACAGTGCATTTATCTAACCATGTATTGTTGTAAATCAGTTTCCCATCAGCCATAAACAATACGTTTTTCCATAAAGAAAAGGAGGGCAAAGCTAAGCCATTAATTTTCAGTTGTTCATGTATTGCTTTAGCTATTTTACATGAAAATAGAATAATAGGGTTTTTTTTTTTTTTTTTTTACAGCTAATCAAATTTGGAGTTATACAAAAAAAAAGCCAAGGAGACATTTTCACAATTTCCAGCTATTATCTTCTGCTCCAGCCATCTCCAGACCACACCTGCCTCATTTTTCTTATATGTCCAGGATACTGGGTATACACCATTGTATGCTAAATTATATGTGTACACATCTGGTAGCCCTAGTCCATCCTTCTTCCTCAGGACAGACAATCTTTTAAGACTATTTCTCTGTTTTTTTTTTTCTTTCCCTAGGAATAAAGAAAATAACTTATTGATCTCTTTAACAATTTCTGAGGGATTTCTAAGGGGATCACAGAAAAAAATAAAAGCTAATCTCAGGAGCGTATTTATTTTAAGCACCTCTGCCCTCCCCCACAATGATATTGGTAAGACTGTCCATCTATTCAAATCTTCGCACACAGATTTAATAATTTGGGGCTGTTCAACTGAAAAACTATCAATTGGATATGTGATGTTAATACCAAGATATCTCATACCTTTTGACTTCCATACAACAGAAGTAGAGCTCAGATGATCAGGATGTGTGAGGCGATTTAAAGTGATGGCCTAGCTCTTGGATCAGTTGATCCTGTATCCAGAAAGTCTGTCAATCTCAGAGCGGGCCTGCCTTTTGCTCATAGAATTTATGAAAAGATTGTTTTGTAGTTTTGCACCAAATATCTCAGCGGAACCGGAAGTACAATTTCTGCACTTGTAGAAAACAGAGAATGTGTGACTCGTGGGGAGGATTGGAGTGGTTGTAAGTAGCTGTTTGTGTTTGTGTGTTAAATGACACAGATATTTTCTTGGTAAATTCTTTCACATAGTTATTGCACAAGTTCACATTCAGATTTGCACATATTCAAATTCTCACTGCAGCTTCACTTCATATGATACAGGTGCACAAGTATGTTTTGCACCCAGTGCGCTGCAACAATAGGTGCAAAATGTGAGCGTGTCAGTGTTGAAATATGTGACTTGTAGAAAAGGATTTGTGCACCTGTAAATATGATTTGTACACCTGAAGTTAGGATTTTGTGAATATGTATTTTTGAAAAAAATCGGCACATACAAGAAATTATTTTACAAGTACACAACTCTTAGAGTGTGGGACATCACATTTGCTGATACACATTCAAATTCAATGTTACAGGTGCTCAAACATTTTGCACCTGAAATACCTTCATACTTTAGACATGACAGAGTTATCCACCACCTGCTATACAAAGAGGCAACACTGACGGCCAGATGTGAGGATATGGAGTCTAGAGAACAACAAAATAATTTACGGATACGTGGAGTAAAAGAAGGAGATGACAGCAATGATAAGGTTAACTTTATAACCAGTTTGATACGGACCTCACTCAAGCTACTGGAGGACCTGGACTTGTGTGTGGAAAGAGCGCACCGTGCTCTGACCGCAAACTGAAGGAGTCCACTCCTCCAAGATCCATCATTGTCAGGTTCTCGGACTACAGAATTAGAGAAGAAGTACTTCAACAGGCCTGTAAAAACCGAGGGGTGATATATCAAGGACAGAAGGTGTTTTCCAATCAGAATTATTCGATGGAGGTGCAGAAGAAACTTGCGTGTATTATCCTGCACAACATCGCTACCAGGCGCAATGTCCCTCTCTGTGTTGATGTTTAAGATCTACCTGAGCCTGTCCAAGAACCAGACCAACCTCTGGCATTCTGTCAGGATGAGGGACTGACTGGACGTGTAGTAAGGGATGCAACTGTCAGAAAACATTTTTGACAGGTTCAACTCGGATGATTGTTTTTTGTTTTTTTTTTAACTTAATATACAGTGATGAATGACAGAAATATTGAATATATCATTTTTGTTTGTTATTCAAATCTGTTTAGGGGTTTATTTCATGGGGACAAGATCATTTTTATTTTTATTTTATTTTTACTTTACTATTCTGAAAGGCTTAATTGGTAGCCTGTGTTTACTTTATCTACTTTGTCACTGTAACAACAAGCAGCAACAAATCAAGTGAAAAATACAAATAAAGTTTATTCACCAAATGATACAAATTGATTAACTGACCAATTTTAAAGTTTTGCTACATTTTTTTCCCTGCAATCCACCCCTAAAATTCTACCCCCTGTTGAGATCAGGATAATCCTGTTTTTTGGATCAAAGTTATCCAGATCCTACTGAAATGTTTTGAACAACACAAATTGAAGGTTTGATCCAGATTAAAACTAGGATTGGATTACATGATCTAATCCAATTTTAGAATCCTTTTCTTTCCCTTTTAAACAACCCATTTTCAAGATTTGATCCAATCCAATAACCAAAATCCAATCAGATAACCTTGGAACAACTGGCCCATTCTATTCTATTCTATTCTATTCTATTCTATTCTATTCTATTCTATTCTATTCTATTCTATTCTATTCTATTCTACCCATTGGAGATGACAGAAGAAGCAAGCATTAGTATTTTGAACCGGACCTGCTCACAGTCATGGCTGACCATGGGAATAACTTCAGGCTTTTCAGGCCCGCTGACTGATGGATCAGTAATTTCAGTGAACAGTGAAAAGATTACTCTGTGATTGGTCTGCAGTCAGAGAGACTTAGAACCCTCAGTTTGACCTCACGCTCCTCCTTTGCACTGCAGATCTAAAATGAGGAGACACTGAGGAGATGTCTTTGCTGACAAAGAAACCACTGGAGATATAAAATTCTTCCACACAAGGACTAGATTAACTATATAATCTTTGGTTCAAATTTAAAACATATGGACAGTAAAGGTTTATCAGAAACTAACAACACTGTTTATTGTTGAAAAGAAAACAAACACATTATTCCCTGACACATTTCTAATCCATTGTTCACAGGCCAGAAAACAACTTTGCTGATGTATTAGTTCTTAAAGGTTTCACCGTGTCAGCCTTTGGCCTGTTGGTCCAGAGAAAGCTTGTCTTGGTTGATGATAGTTTATCCTGTGTTTAACAGATGGAGCTGTATTACAGATTATTAATGTGTCACTGGCTTTATGGGTAATTTTTTTTTGGTCAAATTCTAATCAGTTTGGATTAACTACTTTTTATACATAAGAAATGATCACATGCTTATTTAGTTTCTTAATGAGTGATCAGATTAAGAGGAAACTGCTGACTTACTAGAGACTGGATGCAGCTTGTCACTGAGAATAAATGATCAGTGGATCAGTGCTTGTTGTACATGCTCATCTTAATTACAAATGATCAAGAAATTAATGTTACACACACAGGACACACATATAACAACAGGAGTGTTTGTTGTGCTGTGAATTATCACAGTCAGAGGCATGTCACAGCCTGTTCACTGAACCTGTGTGCAGTTTTCATTAACCTTGAATACCTGGTTGGATACAAACAGACATTGGGTCTCATTCATGAAATCTGTGTGTAGATTTGCACATAAAAGCTCCTGCTACTAAGACTGTACTCCAGATTCATGAATGGTGCAGGAAACTCAGATTTGATCGTAAACATGTGTGTAACATCATGAATTCCGACCCTCCGTAAATTGAAAGCACGTGGCCGGTGATCAGCAATTAGCATAAAACCTTCCCCATGAATAGCAAATGACCGACATATAAGGACATAGACCTGTGCATCCGACCTCACGTGTGACCATGGAGCAAGGAAAAAAGAGAGCTAAAGAAGAACTTCATGGAAGCAGAGATCGACGTTTTATTAGCTGAGGTAGAAACGAGAAAAAATATATATTATTTTCCTCGGTTAGCAGCAGAGTGGACTGGGAAAGTGAAAGCATGGAGGGAGGTTACTGATGCCGTGAACGCGGTATCAGCTGTTGAAAGGAAAGAAGCAGAAATCAAAAGAAAATGGTTTGATCTGAAAGTCTATGCGAAAAAACACCCAAAGAAGAAAAACAATCAGGGGGAGGAGGGCTGACTGTGGATCAGTGGTAGAGTTGTCGTCTCCCAATCGGAAGGTTGAGAGTTCGATTCCAAGAGTCACATGTTGAAGTGTCCTTGAACAAAATTGCTTCCACTGTTGGTCAGTGGTGTGTGAATGGGTATGAATGTGTTAGATAAATGGTGATGGTCCCTACAATAGATAGATCATCCATCAGTGTGTGAATGTGGTGTGGATGGCTTTGAGTAGTCGGTAAGACTAGAGAAGCGCCATAGAAGTACTGGTTCATGTACCATCCACTTTCCTGTAATGATCAGCAGATTGCTGTCATCATGGGGGAATGACAGGGATAATACCTGAGGGAGACAGCGACATGCCTGAATCTGATGGAGCTTTCTCCATCAGATTCAGAAGGCACGTCATATCACATAGTCATAGAAATTAAATTAATAGGGAACAAAAAAAAAATATATATATATATATATATATATATATATATATATATATATATATATATATATATATATATATATATATATATATATATATATATATATTTATTTGGCCTGCAGCATTTAAATTCCCATAGGGCTTTTTGTCAGTTAATTATTTAATTAATCCTTGACACAAGTTTAATTTTTTCAAGCTGAGATCAAAGCACTCCTTAGCCTATGTCATTTTTCCAAAGAACATCTATTGATGTCTTCCTATTGTTTCAGCCGACGGATCCCCCTCTTACATAGCAAGTCCTCCACCTGCTGTTGCAAGCATCTCCGCTGCTCATTAACCAAGACACTGAGGCCACAGAGGCGACCTGGTCCTGTCTGATGAGGTCCTCCGCAACCAAGAGGCCATCCTGGAAGCAGTTCAACAATTAAAGAAAATGCTTCAACAGATTAACACCTACCCTACATCATTAGTTTTGGTAATCTATAATAACCTTGGCGCACATGTTAATATAAATACACTAAGATATGAAGCTGCAGCTTTGAAAACCAGTCACATTAAAATAACAAAATAAAACAAAAAAAGGAAGTTTGATTTTTTCCACAAAGCTGTGCCTCTCTTACACATTATGTGTTTGTTTTTCTAACAAGGAAACAATGCAGGGATCCACAGAAACATGACTCTTGAGAATGGATTGTACAAAAATATGGACATAGTCTCTGCAACGTCAACCGTCTGTTCCTGATACAGTCAAATGAGGCCGATCATTGGACAGAGCCATCTTGGATATGACGCAAACTTTGAGCTTCCTATCTAAAAGCTATAGGGTCACACGATCTGAGCTGAGCCTCTGATTGAACAAATCAGTAATTCTAATATCTAATTAACAAATTAACAAAATGCAATGTTGTTAATTAACAATTAACCCCCCCCCCCCGTACAGAGTGGGACAGTAGGGAAAGTAGCGTTTCAGACCCATGCCATTTTTTGAACCAGGCTGTAAACACGCTTTTTAATGCCATGAAAGTCATTTTTTTAGCTTGGTGTGTGTGTGTGATTTCCGGTCTTTCTGCAGCCAGACTCTAGTGGATTCCTGATGAACAGCAACTTTTAGCACTTCTGCATAGGCTTCATTTTTTTCTGCTGGATGTTGCTCCTTGCTCCTGAGCTGATGTCTGTGGCTGTTTGTCTGCAAAAACCAGGCTCATCATGATGAAAGTGGTTCTCATCACACTGTCTCTTCAGACTCTCCTCTGAAGTTCTGGAGGGTACTTGAACCCTGTCAGACAAACATATTCATTCATATACATACATAGACATTCTGAGCTATTTATGTGTAAAAACACAACAAAACCTTTTTGGTATCTATGCCTCATAATAAAAATGGTTATCAGTGTGTAGCCTCAAACACACTTTGACATGTGCGCTGCAGGAGCTGATGCCCACCACCTCTGAGCTCCATCATCACAGGTCATCATCTTTGACACCATCTTCATATTTTAGGTCTGTATTCTGAAGTTTTCTGTTTTTTGTTATCTTCTCCTTTGATAACTCCAAGAGTGGATAAGATAATAGATTACTTTATGCAGAACAATAACAAACAGAAAGGACAATCTTGACTCAGTTTTCTTTGCCCAAGTCCATAAAACTGCATGAACCCATGAAAATAAAAGCTGTTCCTCCTCTCACATGATTCCTCTGTCCTTCTTCTATGAAGGCACAAACAGAGGCCACATAAAACAGAATAGACAAGAGCAGATGTTGTTATGTGAAGTGAAAAAGAACACTGGGTCATTGAAAGGTGATGAGGGCTTTTTGTCTCCGCATAAGATGATCAAAACAAGGCAGAAAAAACAAAATCATATGACCCAGGCAGTGATGCACATCTGAGTCTGTACCACATGAGAGAGAGAGAGAGAGAGAGAGAGAGAGAGAGAGAGAGAGAGAGAGAGAGAGAGAGAGAGAGAGAGAGAGAGAGAGAGAGAGAGAGAGCAAAGATCAGTTTGACTGAAGGGAAATCAACCACAAAATAAAATTTATCCAAGAAAACTTTGCACAAGTTCTCTTTACGTCTGGTCTCCAGGAAAGATTTTCTTGTAAAAGTGTAACCCTTTCATTTTGTATCAAAGTTTTTTATTAAAGTCCCTCACTGCTACTGGCCACTGCATATAAGTACCATTTTAATCATATCAGCCTGAGTAGCTTGAATTCAGCCTTTGGTCTTAAATGGAAGGTTACTTTAGGTCACAGAGGAGAGGGGGGGGGGGGGGGTAACATGATTGCACAAACATACTCAACATGAACAAAAACATGCACAATTAGTTATCCATTAATGACCTGGAAAACTTGTGGTGCAATCAAATGATTTGCACCACTTATTATTCCTGTTTCCATGGCAGCAGGTATACTGAACCTGTCTACTCTTGATTAACAGTGAAGAGTGCTCATCACTGTGCACTCCATTATGATGTACTCTATTCACTCTTAATGAAGAGGAGACTGAACACACTGACATATCTGTGAGCCTTCTGTCTCCCTTTAATTCAGATCACATCAGCTCTATTTAGTTTTTCCTCGTTAGAATTAGTTATTGTTATGTCACAGCAAGACAGAGACAGAAGAAGCAGATTTAAAGGGATTTATTGAACCATATGAATGGTAATGATGGAGTCCAGAGTCCAATGAGCTGTGATCCAGAGAATGCAGGTGAGAAAGCTGAGGCAACTGAATGAATCCAGAGAGAGATGTGGCTGCGTGGATGTTTTTGGGCTGCAGACAGATTACTAGAGGAGGCAGTGAATGTAGAAAATGTTATTTGTAAAAGGTAACTTCTGGGACAGTCTCAAGTCCAAAATGTGAAGCAGCTTAAACATAGCAGCCAGCTGTCTCTTTCTTCATTCTACTAGTGAGCAGACACATGAAATTCTCTGCCCTTTGCATTCTGGAAGAGTCAGATGATGCACATAGGTTTTCCTGGAGCATGCCATGGCTATAAAAAATAACTAAAGGACGCCCAAAACAGGTGAGGTAACTGGACACGAGCCAAGTTACTGTTCACTGAATGTTTAAGGATTGCTGTATAAAATAATGAAGCTTAAAAACCCAAGAAAAACTCTGAGTAACATAGTCATAAATATAGTGTAGAAGATTTTTTCACAGCAAAGGACGAGTGAAGCTTGCTGAGTTCTCAAAGGTGCAACATGCCCATTACAGTCTGCAGTTGTCTCCCAGAGTGAAAAACAAAGCCATAGATCTGCTGATCTTTGCCCTAGTGAGATGCTGTTGAGGCTGGCCAGGCCTCGATGCTGAGGCTCACAGACATCTGATCTACCTAAATGACCAGCTGGACTCTGAAGGAGCAATAACAAATAGATGTATAACCAACTTTGGAATAAAGTCAATGAAGAAAAACTGTTGCAACCAGGTTCAAAACCAAAGTATATAAGTAAACTCATGATGACACCTTTGAATAATGCTCAATTTGATTCACTGCATATTCTTCAGTATGACCTCAGCAATCCGTCTCTACTTTTAACCCCTGCATCAATCAGGAAGGATCTTCCCTCCTTATAGGGAGCTAACCTAAAGGAGACTTGTCTTTCAACAGAGACGACCAATCCAGAGACATGAGTGAGGAGAAAATAACCGTCCTCTGGGATATAAAAATGCTACTTGTTGGTAATGTTTTCAGTTGGTTGTCTGCAGATTGCTCAACTCATTGCTTTGTTCAAAATGGCTCGCTTTGAATAAAGTATGGACTCAAGCTGAACTGGACTCTCCTGATGATTGACTCTGCATCTTCTTCTTCAAGAGTTTTGGCATAGGGACATTAGAAAAATTAAGTTATGAAGTGTTTAGAAAGAGGAATGCTGGGACCACCAAGACAAAGCCAGCAGGAAGTCTTAGGCCCTAACGTACCATGAAAAAATTATACAACATGAAAAAGGAGGGATAAACACTGGAGTTAGTCGGAAGCAAACATGGAGAGAAAATTTACCAAGAACTCGAGATACTAAATACTTATGTGTGGCCACTGTACTGCTGTAGAAGCTTGAAGACACTGACGATAGTCTTCACTCTCACCAGAACTTAAGAGCTGGCACTGCTGATTACACCGAGGTGCAGGTTTGTGGGAAACAGAGCCAGAGGAGCAGCCCAACAAATGGGCCAAGGAGCAACAATTATTGACATTTACTGCATTAAACTACATACATAAAATACAAAGTTTTACACAACCAAAAGTAGACGATGAAACCTTGATCAGCATAACCCACCCATCACATCATAATACCTCTATCACAGGCATCACAGAGTTTCTAAAAATGGACTATACATCCGGACCAGAGCCACAGAGGCATTCATCTCTCTCTTTGTTGATGGCTTAGTTTCCAGCCCAGTTTACTGTACGAATTTAGATCTTTTAGCCCAAAGCAATTACACAAACTCAGATGGCCTGTCAGAGAATGTACAGACTCTAATCCTGCATCTTGAAAATAACCACTGAGCAGATTTTCTGCTTCTTGTCTCTATCAACACAGCTTTTATATTCTTGTTCGCTTTCAGTTTTCCCTTTGACTAAATGACGAGAAGAGTGATTAACTGCTAAACTCACACACATACACACACAGAGAGGAGAGAGAGCAAGAGAGAGCAAGAGAGAGAAAGAGGAACTCAGATTCATCCTTCATGACACATGTGAGAGGTACTGATGGGTGCCTTTGAAAGGCCCAATTTCCATGACAACATGTGTGAGGATTGTAAAAGCGCCAAGCCCGAGTGATGGAAGGAGCACCTTGATTCAGAAGAGCTCAAGAATGAAAGGAAGGAGCAGAGAATACAGGTAGACTTCAGGCTTGAGAGAGGATCATGGGAGAAATAGAGGAATGAGTAATAATCCCTTGGAATGTCATTTACTCCCACATAAGAACGGAAAATAGACTGAAACCTAAAATGTAAATTTACTGCAATAAAACATGAAAGGACTAAAGGAGGGATGTAAAGAATATATGAAGAGAGATGAGGAGTGTGGGTGCAGAAGAAAGGAAAAGGAAAATGGGGAATGGAAAGAGAAAAGAAGGATCCAGAATCAGTCCAATATTCTTGGTGTCAACCTTCCCAGAGTCATGACTCTTTTATTAATTTTTTTCTTTTTTTTTTTCATTCTCCACGGCAGAGAAAAACAGCGTCAACTTCTAGATTTTTTAATGTGATAATTCTTTTCTTTTCTTTTCTTATTTTTTTCCCCTTTTTTTTTAACAGTTCTGTGAGCGTGTGTAGTGGCTGAGAAAGATTACTGGAGATTTTTTTGAATAAATAATTTTAGTGTCTGGGTGTATTATCATTAAAGTACAATTATTAACCTGTGAGACTTCCCTACATTAAATATAGAACCAATAAATACAGTAGTCATATTTGAACCAATGTTTTTTTATTAAAACACAACATGACCTCACTAGAGCCAGACCGATATGGGATTTTTGAGGTTGAAACTGATATGAGGGGCTAAAAAAAGCAATACCCAATATATGGGCAGATATATGAAATAAGAACATTAATATAAACAGGATGAATTCTGTACATAAAGACAGAGTCTTATAATACCCAAAGTCTGATTGAAGACAAAGAAGCAGAACACTACTAAATGAAAATAATGAACTTTAATTAGTAAGACTGTCAACATAAGGACTGTAAACACACTGATTTCACAAAGATGAAGCTAACACCACTTTAAACTGTGTAACAGTCTGATATCAGATAGTGCTGTACATGGGAATTAACAGCTGCATAAATCATGATTTATCTCACAAAGAACATTTACACAATTAATTTAATAAAACACTTATTTTTACAGTTTTTCTTGATTGTTTACACACATTTTCTAAAAGCATGCCTCATACTCTCAAAACTCTTGACACAAATGAAAAATCATACATGCACTGGGCAAATGACACATATGAATAGACATTTATAAGAACCAAGTTAACACTGATGTACTCAATGTAAAACACCATGATGGATGGAAAACACTTGTTTTCCATTCATAATAATGACTCAGGCCTTTTTTGTTCAGTGATACTCTTACTACAGACAGTACATATATAAAAGTGTTGTATTTTAAATAAATAAAATAATGTTTTTTTACCCAGAACACACAAATACAAATGAAGCAACAGAAACAAAGATTTTTATTTTTTCCACAAAATCAATGTACACGATGTACATCCCAGCCATCCAATTAGAGACTATAGAGAGACTTCTTATGCATCCTTCCATACTTCATCCAATCTGATTTCATCCAATGTGAGACCAAAGTCCTTGTTCGATAATTCTCACAGGTATTCAAAGGCCTGATGCGTACAAGAACGAGTTTAGTGTACCCCTGACCAAAAATAGTTTTTTGTTGGTTTTTTTTTTGCCATCATGGAGAAGAAGAATTTGCTGCTTTGATTCTGAATATAACGGCTAATATGTAAGAGTCGAATGAAATGGTTTTGGAGGGACCATATTTTTGGTGCAAAGTCAGTATATTTGTTTTATTTAAATCTATTTTGGCCTTCTTTAGATCTTGTGCAAATAACAAAGCTGACAGTAAATTATCTGTATCAAATGATTTCGGGTCAAACCATGTGGCGTCTGACTCAATTCTAATCCATTAAGCTATATGATGAAGTTGGGTTGTCAGCTGATACAGTCTGATATTTGGAAAGGCTAAACTTCCTTTTACCACAGGGATCTGTAATTTGGCCATTTTCTATTGGGGTTTCTTATCATTCCAGTTAGAGTGTAAAGCAAGAATTGTGCTTTTAGTTTATCAGAATTGGTTCAGGGGGTTAGTTCATGGGTCGGTTCATGGGTTACATGTTGTGGTCACTGGTCTCAAGAACCAGTATTTGTGTGGAAACAAAAGAAAAACTGTAAAAGACTGGCAACAGAGGGACAGAATCTTTGCACGGCAAACAAGTGAATACATCAGTTACATATTGACTGTCATATCTGCCAGTTGATAAATGGGTTGGCTTTAGTACTAAGTGAAAAACAAACCAAAAAAGGATGTTTTGGTCTCACTCATAAATAATTTAAAAAATTGAGACGATTTAAAAGTATTTTCAGCTATGGTGAAGATGTTTGTGTGTGTGTGTGTGTGTGTGTGTGTGTGTGTGTGTGTGTGTGTGTGTGTGTGTGTGTGTGTGTTGTGTTGTGTGTGTGTGTGTGTGTGTGTGTCATTGATAGAATAATTGTACATAGTTTGATCACATATTTGCTTTAGAGTATCTTCTTTTCTTTGTTAACCTCTGATTCCTCATCTAAGCAGGTGTTGCCAGACCAAGAACTTCGACCTCCACGTGTGTTGGAAAAGTGCCTCTATGTGGAGATCTATGCTGATAATAAACTGACCATACAGATAACATGTTTATGATGTGTTGCACTTGCTGTGGACACAGGCAGCGAACATGCATGTGTTATGTGAAAGTTTTGGTGATTACTCCATCCTTTAGATTGTGATTTTGTAACTAGGGACCTCCCTCATTTTAAATAAATAGCAGGAGATGCAGGGCTGTACTCCAGAGCGTATTAGAGATCTGTAACTGGGCACATCTCTGCGTTCTCCTTGCAAGTAAAATTTGAGACCATTGTCTTTGCCTCATTTTGTGCATATTTTCTGATGTTTTAGGTTGCTTGAACCTGACAGTCATTTTCTACACATATTTTTTAACAAAGGGCAAACTTTTGGGTGACATTACAGAGAACAAAACAAAGTGACACCATGAGTCATCAGAGATTTGTTTGACAGGAAGCTCCTACATGATGATAAGTTGTATCACTAATGTTTCTAAGGGTGACCGAAGCTGAAGGGTTATAAAACCTGATATACTGCACATGAGATGTATATTGTTCATTTATTCCATAAAACATTAAACAATCTGGTAACATTGAAGAAGAGAATTTTATATACTGATAATTTCTCCTCATCTGTTTAATTTTTGGAATTAATTTTTGTGAATCCAATGTGATCTTAGTGTAAGTATTTAAGTTACAAACATCCAGATAATGAAAGATTTATGGCTTTGTTAATCAGATACTCTCTACCCAATCATGATAGGGCCATGAAATGGCTGAAAGACTGAAAGACTACTACACACACACACAAACACACAAGCTGGACAGTGAGCTGATCATTCCTCAGCCCTGAGGAAAACAGTGAGCACATGGAAACGGAGTGAGATCAGTGACATCGTACCATGTTGTACCAGCTTCTCTTCAGCTCATGTGCACCAGTGAAAGTGTGCAGAGGCAAAGGCAGTGCATGTTTTACCCATCAGGCTATGTGAACAATCTAAATCTAATCTAATAATCAATCCAATAATAAATCTAATCTAAATTTGAGCCCTAGCTTAAATTATTACTTCTTTTTTGATGAGTAAAAAAACATCAAATCATTGTGTAGGCTCTGAGGTCATCACATGTTCCCCTCTACATCTGACATGATTGATTGGCTTCACAGCTCGTTCTGTTTTCTGAATGTGGAAACAGAGACATGGGGGCACAGAGCAACGACAGAGTGGATTGTTAAGAGTCACATGACACATCAACAGAAATCAGGAGACCATGTGCTTTTTGATAACTTACAGCACAATGCTATATTCTCCAAAGAGTCCCCCAGCTGAGGGAAACAGGAAGTGCTGTCTAACATTTCAACCTCAAGCATACAGACGAACGGTTCGTCACCCGACCCCCTGAACAATCAATCAATCTTTATTTGTATAGCGCCAAATCATAACAAGTGTTATCTCAAGACACTTTACAATAGAGCATAAAGCTCTTTATTTTGTGGATACACATATATGCATAGATACATATATACATATAAAGATACACATATACATATAAATATACAAATATATACATCCAACACCCAACATGAATCCATATAGCCAATCATGAATCCCTCCATCATGGCGGCAAGAAAAAACCTTCTGTTAAGCAGCAGGAAATCTGGAATGTGGACCCCAGTCTCATGATGAACAGCAAATCCACAACATGCTGTGTTGGGTGTGTGGGCGAAGGAAGGGAGGAAGGAAGGGAGGGAAGAGGAGACAAGTGGACTAAACCCCCCAAAAAAAGCAGAGGGCATTTTTTTCTCCCCACATTCACTTTGGGGGAGTTGTAAGTTTACTGTTTCGTCCATACAGCAAATAAACTACAACTTTGCTTTTTAACAACTCATCCTGTTCAACCACTTGGCTACATGGCAACATAACACATGCCTTGAAACCTATATCTACCCTGCATTTTCTGTCTGTGGAAAGTGATGGAAACCCTTATAAGATGCTGCATGTTTAGTCTTGTAGACATATTTTTAAATTCATCCCTGGTGTATGCATTGACTGTGATTGGTTCCTTTCTGTGAGGGGCACAGTGTGTGGCCAATTGCATTTTAGAAAAGAAAAACACCAACAGCTGATGACAAGCTATGCTGAGACTAAAAAGTAACAACAAGCTTCTAAAAATGTAGTGGAGTTCAAAGTGCAATATTTGTCTTTGAAATGTAGTGGATATAAATACTCAAGTAAAGTACAGATACTCAAAAATTGTACTTAAGTACAGCACTCAAGTAAATGTACTCTGTTACTGTCCATCACTGCCAATAAGAACCTCCAAATTTAGCTTTGGTCATAATTTAATAGTTCATTAAAGGACATGAATGTGTAAGATACAAGAATTTATAAGCAAATGACTTTAGAGGTTAACTGAAGTTCATACAGTTAAATTGTCAGCTTATCTAACACTTGAACACTTGTGGTGAAAACAAGTTTCTTTCTGTTTCCATCAAACCCTCTTTATCGGAAACTGCTGGGATGCAATGACGAGATTTTTCAATTTCATTGTCCCTTTCTCAGGAATTAAACTCAAACTTCCCAGGGCAGCAAACAACCTAACACAACTGGCACTGGATGAAAACAACAATGAAAGGATGTTCATAGAGAGTATCTACTTGGCAAACGCTCCCTGAATCTCCTTAAGTAACTTAAAAAGCACTGTGGACTATTTCACTTCCATAAAGTACTGGTTCACCTAAAAGTCTTAGACTGACTAATGTGATGCATTAAGAGTGTGGAGTAGACCCCCTAACCTTTCACGGTGTTGGAGATGCATATGCTGTTTTTTTTTTTTTTAACTGAGCAGGTGTGTGCAGACTTGATAACACATGACACATACAGTGTAACACAGAGAGTCCTCTAAATCAGGACTTCAGCTGGGCTTAAAATGATTCAGAGTACTATGCAAGGTACAGGGTGTTGGCAGGAGTTAAATTATTTCACTTAAGTAAACACATCCACACACACACACACACACACACACACACACACACACACACACACACACACACACACACACGCAGTAAAATGTCATCTTATCTCCTATAAACAGCTGTGCATTCCCTCATGTCTTCATGGCAGCCCCAAACACTCTTATAAAGTGACATGGTCTGTGAGAGAGCCAGCAAGACCCGAAAGAGACTCCGTCATGATGCATCACTCATGTTCAACCAGCACTCGCTAAAATCCTCCAACACTGTGTGAATGTGTGCTTCACCAAACCACTGCTCTCTCGCTCTCACTCTTGCTCTCTCTCTCTCTCTTCCTCTCTCAATGCAATTCAAAAGCTTTATTGGTTAGCATTAATCTCAACACCAACTTGCTACAAGTGATATAATGAGAGGCATTCTTTATCATCGCTTGAAGGACGTGCCATTAAGGCCACTGAAGAGCCAATGAATTGAAGGATTCCCAATGAGGCTCTAGGATGCTGGGTCTTGGCATGATTGTGAAATTGGATCCCTGCTAGCATAGCTTTTATACTTGCATTTGGCATTTGGAGATTGCAGGATTTGAATAAATATGATAAATGCACAGACTACAGAAAGGCTTACTGTAAATGACTGAGGAGAAGATTAGCACAAAGGAGGAACAGGAAACAAAGATGAACTGATGCCTTAATGGTGCGTTTTGCTGTAGCATAAGAGCAGTGGATTTAGAATCACTTTAGGACTAATTTTCAGCATCTGCAAACCATTTGTTATTATAGAATCCTCCAAAACCAAACGACAAAGCAGCGTCAGAATGAAATTAGAAAGAATCTAAAGACTTCAAAGAGGCAATATAACGGAGAGCGACCTGTAATGAAGCTTTTTTTTCCCATATATTAATTCATTTACTGTAAGTATTATTTATTATTTGTAGTTATTTTATTTATTCATTTTCTCTTATCATTTTAATTATTATTTAATCTATTATATTTGTTTATTCATTTATTAGGGCCCGAGCTCAATAACCGGGGCGAATGTCCTCCAGTAACCCTCAGCATCATCCTTTCTTCTTATGGAACTGAATGTGCCACAAAATTCAGTCCCGCATAACATTTATGGCTGCAGTGTTTCGAACCAATACATGCTTCATAACACCTATTATTTATTTCACTCTCTCCGTAAACTACAACACCCCTACTGTAAACAAACAGTGTTTTACTCTGACATTAAGAATTGCATTTCTAATATGGACTCATATACACATGTGCATGTGCAGAACTTGCTGCATGTAGCGGCTGTGACATGCCCTGACAGGCACACAGGAGAGAGGTAAATGGTAAATGGTAAATGGACCAGTACTTATATAGTGCTTTTCTAGTCACCTTGACCACTCAAAGCGCTTTACACTGCTAGGTTCATTCACCCATCCACACCACATTCACACACTGATGGGAGGAGGAAGTTCTTTTTTCATTCATATCCATTCATACACCACTGACCAACAGTGGGAGCAATTGGGGGTTCAGTGTCTTGCTCAAGGACACTTCGACAAGTGACTGCAGGAGCTGGGAATCGAACCCTCGACCTTACGATTGAAAGATGACAACTCTACCACTGAACCACAGTCATATATATATATATATATATATATATATATATATATATATATATATATATATATATATACATACATATATACATATATATATACACACACATATATATACATATATATATACACACACATATATATACATATATATATATATATATATATATATATATATATATATATATATATATATATATATATATATATATATATATATATATATATATATGTTTCTCTGGCTGGCTATCCCTTCCTGTCTTGTATGATCTTTTTATAATTTCATCTGCCTGAATTTCCCTCCGGGGATTAATGAAGTATATTCTATTCTATTCTATTGTATTCTATTCTATTCTATTCTATTCTATTATCCACTAGTTATCAAGGACAGCAAGACAGACAGAGTGACGGGCGGATGGACCGACCGAGGGACAGACAGAAAAAAAAAAAGACATAAAACCCACCATACATTTTGCACACCCTACGTGTTGAGTGGTTCATCTTGGCATGGATAGACAATCTTTGGTCAAATATGCGCTGTCCCAGATTGTCCCGGCGCCTTAGAGGTGACAGAACTTCAATCTACGCATTGAAACCACAATCTACTGTTAGCTTCAACCTGCTAACCCGAAAACTGTTTGGCCGTCTAAGTGTGTACTTCCCATAAGAGGTTTGTGATTTACTTTGTCAATCGATATTTGATAGTTTCCAGAAAATTCCTTTGGCTAGGCTATCTGAAAGGTCCTTGAACCATCATCTAATTTAATAGATGATCAAACTAGCTTAAATAGGGTTGTCTCACATCGGTTAACCCTACAATACCGACACATATTTGGGATATGAGTTTCAAAGACCTCTGTCTCATTGACATAATAAATAATTTCTATTAAAATCCTTTCAAAAATGTATTCTGCCCCCTTAAGAATTATCATTCCAATACAAGCAGCTGAAGTTATATTTTGACCCTTTTTAAAAATGGCTGCTCTCAAGAATTTGGGGTAAGAACAACACAAAGGTTAATCAATTTTTAAAAATAAGTATTTCATGCATTGGATGAAGGCATATTTATTTAAAGAATTGCCAAAACCGCAAAATTTATCAAACATGAAACAAAAAATATATCATAAAATGATATAGCAACATTTTTTTTTAGATTTTGGTAAAAGGGTATGTTTTAAAAAGTAGATTTTTTGTCTTTTTTTGATGAGTAAGGCTTTCAAGAGTTAAGATTTAAAAATAAAATTACATCAGACTGTTTACATATCTAGATTGAGCTCATGTTATCTGAGTGTATGTGTTAAATACTAAGCAGTTTTGCACAGGTTGGTTGGTAGTTAGTAGTTAGTAGTTTGATAGTTAGTTATTGGTAGTTTTTAGCAGATTTGATGGACTCTGCTCCTTACTGAACCCTTTTAATTGCTGCCTAGCATTTTCATTAATTCTGCTTTTGATATTTTTGCACTATTAATGATTTGCATTTCTTACCCATTGTGGTTAATATGCAGGTTTTTTGTTTGAGCTGTTCACTTTATATACTCTGTTCCAGTCTAAGTCTAGTCCCACTGCACTTATTGTATAGACTGTGACTGAATAGATGATGAGAAATAAGTGGTGAAAGATGAATGCTGTTGATAGCAAATAGGAAAAATATATTTCAAAGATAAACTGACTTTTAGTGAGATGTGAAGGGCAGAAGATCAAAGATCACACTTTGCCCTAAAGTGGCACCTCTTCATGAGGATCAGAGAGAAGCAGGGTTTTTAAGGGTAGTGGTCTGATAGATATTACTCAGAGCTCAGCTTTGGATTGAATAGATTTATTCTGTCAATAGTTTTTTCTTAATGTGCCTTTTAGAAGACTTGGTTATTTTGGCTGTAAATTGGTGATTCAAAATGATGCTGTTAATGTCTCAGTTGTTTTTGGAAGCAGCAGTCATGAACAGAGTTCATCCTGATGGCAGATGTCTCATGGGAGGCAGACCAAGCTGCAGATTTATGTCAAGAGCAGGAAAGTGAATTATTATATCTTCCTTCAAATGAAGTGTTGAGGTTAAAGTAGTTTTCAGAGCAGAACACTAACTGTGAGTTGCTCACTCAGCTGTAATTTCAACCAGAACGGGCCTCATAATGGATAATCAGAGTTAACTTAGAGAAGTCATCCACCAGCCACACAAAGCCTGCACAAAGCCAATTCAGACAGCAGTCTTTTCTTATGTGAATTAAAAACAAATGTGACCTCTCTAAAGTCTGTTTTCAAGTGTGGGAGATCCCAGATTATCTATTCATTCATGGTTAAATAATCCTTATCCTAATTATAACTCTTGGACTGTTTATTCTATCAACGTAATTCCAGTGAATTCTGGAATTCTCAACATGTTACAGTAGAGCCTGGGCTGTGAGTTCTGCAGCAGGCTGAGAGAGGATCAGAGGCAGAGACAGGGGATGAGAGATAGTGCAAACAGTGAGTGTTTAGTGGTGTTTCAGAGATGTCTTCTTCGTCTTTATTGTTTTCATTGTTGTAAAGAACAATATGGGTGATTTTTCTGTATGTTCCCTTTTTCATTTTTACCGTGCTGTGGCCAAAGCCTGCATGTTTTTGCCATTGTCCACCTTTTTCTGCAAAGTGCCTCTTTTTGTATAATCAGTCAGTGGTTGTTTTATAAATAGTTTAGCAGTTCTGTACATAGTAGGGACGAGCGAGTACACCATTAACTGTATCTGTATCTGTATCTGTTTACCCATCCATATTATCTGTATCCATATCTGTACTTGTAAGGGGCGGGGCTTAAACCAGAAGTGAGTGTGTTTTGTCCAAAAATGGGCAGGACTTAAATCTGAACATTATTTTAAGTCTGAAACTGGCAAGAATTGATTTGAAATGGCTATATTTATTTTCAGCTATGTATTATGTACAACTGGTAAAATGTGTATGTAGTGGTGTGAAAGACTGTCTCTTTATTTATGATCTGTGTAAATTTAATAGGTGATTTGTGCAAACATTCAGTGGCAAAAAAAATATATACATATATGCCTTGTTGTTCACTGTATTTTCAAAAACACTGTGCTCAGAATGGGCAAAGCTTTACAAACAACTTTCTCACCAGCCAAACTAAAATCACGCAGCCAGTTAAAAAAAAAAAAAAATAAAAAATAAGACCGGCGTGGAGAAACTAGGGGGACACGCGACACCAGGAGTTTACAGCTTTAAGCCTTCAAATGCGTTGCATGTACGTTGCAAAACAGTTAATCAAGTAACTTTAAATATAAAAAAAGAACTAAAGAGATGCGAGACAACGAAAACCTTAAAAAAATGGTCCCGAATTGAAGCAAGAGGCACTGACCAGCAAACAAAACTGCGTATGTTGTTGTGTTATAGTTGGAATTCAATTTTATCATCCCAAAACCGGTGGACCTGTACATCTCTAGTTTTTATAAAGAGAAAACTTGCTGAAAACTCAAAGCTGTTTCTTTTTTAACGATTTATTTACTTTTTGTTTTGTTTTGTTTTTTAGAAGTTTAAAGCATCTAAGACATTAAAAAATTGTCAAATTCTTTAGAGATTTGGAAAGTTTAACCTATCCTGAAAAAAAGGCCAAAACATTTCACACAAAAGACATCTTTTTGACACGTTTATTGATAAAAAGGGATGAAGGGCCAGGCTGACTGTTAGTATTATAGGTTTTAGAGGCTTAAAAATATATTAAGAAAAAAAAAACTCAGTTAAAAAAACTCTAGTTACTGTTACTACTCAGTAACAGTAACTAGGTATTAAGGTCACAGTCTATGATTTTTATATGAAAAGTTCTCTGTAATGTTTGTAACGTTTGTAATTGATTACTCAGGTGTTTTTGTGTTTGATGTTTGTAGATGTCCATGGAAAACAGGAAGAGACCAGTAGGTTCCTCTAGCTCTGGTAACTTGGTTTATTGGTCCTCCCTATGTCCCCGGCAGCCAGCCAGGGCTCTGATTGTGGAGGTGTTGCCCCCCTGGTGGTCACAGACATGTTCAGTGTTCTGTGATGCCCTGGATAATTTCCTGTCCCTAGCATGTAGCTTGGATGGACCCAGTCGGATACCACTACTCAGCCTGTATGCTGTCAGCAGGCAGCAGGAATGTCTGCTGCCATTTGTGGTAAGATTGATGGCTGGAAATTGCTTGTAAAAAGTCATTTCTGCCATGTCTCAGTCCTTATTTCTCAGTCATTCCCTCCTTGTTCTCTGCTATTTTAGCAGGTTCGTGGTAACCTGGACAGGTTGCGTTCCTGTGCAGAGGAGTTGAGGTATATTCCTGGTGAAGGTTGTGTCAGAGGAGCAGCCAAAGGAGGTGAACCTCTACGACAGGCAGTGTTGGACAGCCTGCAACAGTTTAAACAGTACATCAGACATACCAGTAACTGCACTCAGGCCAGCAACAACACTTTTTTGGAGGTGAGCATAGGTTGACTTTCCGTCAAAAGTAAACACTGTTCTTTGTGGGATGATAGTCTGCTTTTTTACTCCAGAGCGAGGTGTTTTCGGGTTGTAATAGGTAAATGTTCCCTGGTTTCCTAGCCATTGTAACTTGCTAAATGCTGCAAATGTTGGCTGTGAGTAGCGCTAAACAGTCTGGTGCACTAAACTAGGGGACCAATTTGAGCATACTGCACTGTGCACACAACCAGTTTGATGTTAATTGCCAACAAATGAGCCATAAAAAGTAACGACAGGCTCCATATACGAAGATAATGAAGATATCTAAAAATATAAGAAATAAGAAGAAAGAAGAACAACGAAGAGAGAGCTGCTGCAACAAGCTGCCACTCGAGAGGCGCTTAGCAACAGCAATTGTAAATATTTAGTGAAGTACTTTTAGTAAAACTCAATTTTGTAAAAGAGAAAAAAACCCATTGAAATAATTAGAATTGTAAAAGTTTGTTATTAAAATAAATAATAAAAACTAAGGATTAAATTTGATTCCAATGCTTCTTTGGACAGTTACGGCCAGACATTTGTTCAGCATCTTCCCCCATTAGGTGCTTTGATGCTACATTACTAGAAAAAATTAGCAGCTTTCTGTCAGCAGACATTGTGACCCTCCACATTGAACCTGTGTTAAGACATTAAGGTGCTGTACTCTGGGAGAATCCTCTGCAGAAATATTAATTTAAGAAAAACAATCAAGTGGACCAGAATAACAGTGGCACAATACATAATTATCTTGTTTTTACAAAAAAAACAAGAGGGAAGCTAAAGAGGGGTACACACATAATGATTTTCTTAATGTGAACAGATGTTTTATCTTTACAGCAACAAGCGCTTGGCTTCAGTTGGGGCATTGGGCACTGGGTTGCACTTCCTCAGCCAGCGTTTCTTTCAGAACTATGTCAGCAGTTTTCAGGTTTTAAAGCTCATGGCACCGGGATGCCTCACTTCTTATCTCCTCCACACTTTTAGCACTCATTTCAATCTTCCGTTACCTCACAACTGATTTCAACCCAGCGAGAACCACTCACTTTTTACCTTAGCTGTGGCTAATTCTCCTATTCGCCTACCTCATTCTCTCATAACACGTCCTTCTTTAGTATCCTCTAATCTTCACTATTAGATACTTGACAGTAATTACACTGATGTTGTTCTCCTTATCCTGTCCTTATCTACTACATTGAAGTTAGTTAGTAGGTGAGTAGGTGATATCCTTTGGTACCACCAATGGTCCTGTAAATCCATCGTTATTCATTCCGACAACCTCGCAGTGGTTGACATCGACAAAGGTTGCTCTAGTTTCCCATCCTCATGCCCTTCATCTGTCATCTTACCTGGCATTCTCGTCACACACATTTCTGTCCTCCAAGCAGCTCACATTCTGGGTCATTCCATACCATTGCCAACACGGCTTTCTCAATTTTCTTTCAGAAGTTCAGAGGCTTGGCCCATTTGAAGACAACCTATTTTGGTTCCTCCATATTCAGCTCTGTCATTCAACCATCGATTCCGTAATTCCATCATTAACAGTTTTTCACCCACAACTTTGTCTTCCCACCGGTCAGCGTGGACCTGTTTCGCAACTTTCACCACCAGCACAACATATCTTTCCTGTGCTTTGACCTCATTACCGTAACCACTTCGTCTGTACATGTCTCACACACACAGCCTCTCTGGTCTGCCTCCTTTGCTCTGTGACATGACACCCTGCACCCTCCACTCAACACTGCAGCGAGAACAGTGACAATTTGAATAATTTGGCGATGGTTTAGCTTCAAAGTGTCACATGACCAGAAGCAAATTGCAACAGTAAAAAAGAGTGATTCTGTGAAGAGTACTAGCAAGTCAAAAGTGCTGGTAGGGAGAAAAAAAACAACAAGACAATCTTGTCCTATTGGTGGAAAGTGCACCACATCAGCGAATCAAAAATGTATATGGTTGTTGGGAGAGAGGGGAAGTTCGGGAAGTATGAAACAACATGTGCTTAAAGTGAGTATTTTTGATCAATGTGTGACTTTTAGGGTGTCTGGATTACATGGTTGGTGTGCAGTGTGGCCTGTTTAGGGTGTAGTGTTTGTTTGTGTGTCAGAGCAATGTTTTTTTTGCAATTTTAGATCCAGTGTGTTTATAAATTTAATCAAAATGAATAAATATTTGTAAAATTACACGGGTGAGTTGTGCTGAAAAAAGACACCAAGCATGGCATTTAGGTAAACTCCAGAGGTTTGATAAAGGGGCCTGTGTGATATCTGGCACGCTGTTTACACTTATAACTGACTGTTTTATTTTGAGGGTTTGCCTCTGAAAAAAAAGAAACTGACATGAACGCTATGCTATAATGCTTTGAGAGAAACCATCAAAGAACAAATATCAATACATATCTAATATTGCCATTCTGGTGTGATTATTTGCATCAAAGCATCATCTCAAGGCTACGGCAAAAAATCAAATTATATATTGTATAGCGCGATAAGACCTAAAAATATTTTTTTTTATGACTTAAACTTTTATTGAACATTTTTACGTTGACATACACAATCCACCCCCAGTACAGTTGCACTTATGAGCTTAAGTGATAAACAAAAAACAAACGTATGGTAAGCCAGCAAACAAAGAAGTACACTACCTAACAAGGGTTGTGGAAAAAATATAAACACAAACATACTCACATATATACATACATACATATAGACAAAAACATAAAAATAAAAACAAACAAAAAAAAAAAAAAAACAGCACATTACAGAGCGGACAGGTCAGAGCCTCCCAAGGGGACTAAGATGTGTACATTACAACAGCCCCTGCATCTCGAACCACTCCACGCCATTAGTCCTGCCATCCAGTCCCTCGCCACGAAATTAGAAATAACTATCCCTGTATATGTCCTCCCTACACAGTTTGCCAAGAGTTAAAGTCTAAGTACTTGCCCCACTTACTGAGATACTTTCTACCTCCATTTAGAAGGTTATAAGAAATCTTTTCATAAGCAGCAACTTTACTTAATTCCAGAAGCCAGTTGTTAAATGAAGGCCCTTCTTGAGACCTCCATCCCCTCATTATTAACTGCCTGCCGATCATGATACTAGTTTGTATCCAATCTGCTATTGGTTTTGGAATGTGCTTAAGAGAGTGAGGGTTCCCCAAAATATATAGACTAGAGCCTAAATCAAATTCAGTCTCTGTAATTGCAGCAATGTGATTATGAATGCTTTGCCAAAAGTCTCTTATTTTGGAGCAAGTCCATAGAGCATGTACTAAAGAGCCCTCCTCTGTCCTACACTTCCAGCAGCAAGGATCTTCCTTCAGACCCAACCTAAAGAGTCTGGAGGGAGTCCAGTAGTAACGATGGAACATTTTAAATTGAATCAGCCTGGTTTTAATATCCCTGGATACCGTTTTAGAGATCCCTGTGATCATGTCCCATTCTTCCTCTTCAAAAGTGAGACCTAAGTCCCTTTCCCAAACTGTTTTAAGAGCTGTAACTATCCTACTACGATCTAAGTCATTGTCCATAAGTAAGGCATAGTATTTAGAGGCCTCATGACCTCTCCCAAACAGATCCAATACGAGCTTCAGGAGATCCACACCCAGGGGGGTTAGCCGAGGAGATCCGAATGTGCTCACCAGCAGATGTCGCAGCTGCAAATATCTCCAGAACTGATTTCTTGGCAATTTATATTGTTGAACAAGTCCCTCAAAAGACTTCAATGTACCGCCCTCATATAAATTCCCCAGGGTGTGGATGTCCCTCGCTACCCATTCCTTCCAGACAAATGTAGAATTTCCTATGCGAAGTTTGGGGTTTGCCCAGATAGGAGCTGATAAGTTTAAGTGAGGGTTAATTTTGAACAGTCGGGAGACCCTCCCCCATACATCCTGCAGGTGAGAGATGATAGGATGGGTCTTGAGATCAGAAGGTAACCTAGCTGTTATATATGAGAGAGGAGGAAGTGACGGATATACAGACTGCTCCATTATAAACCAAGGGGGAGCTCTTTCAGGGGGCAGTGACCACTGTGCTAGGTGCCTGAAGCTGAACGCATAATGATAAAATAGCAATTTAGGGAGGCCCAGGCCGCCCTTCTCGACTGGCTGATGTAATTTACCCAGACGCATTCTGGGCCTCTTACCATTCCACAGGAATGTAGTGCATATCTTATCAAATTGCTTAAAATACTTGGTGGGGATTTTAATAGGCAGTGACTGAAGGAGGTAGTTTACTTTGGGAATGCAGTTCATTTTAAGGACATTGACTTTACCCCACAAAGACAAGAACAGCGGGGTCCATCTTTCCACGTCAGCAGAAATTTTGCCCAATAATGGGTCGAAATTTTCTTTGACTATATCGTCTAAATTACTAGGAAAATGTATACCTAAATATTGAATACCTTTTTTGGGCCATTGAAAGGAGCCTGCCTGAAAAAATGATTTGGGGCAAAAGGATGTCAGGGGAAGGGCCTCCGATTTAGACCAGTTGACCCTGTATCCGGAAAATTTTGAGAATGAATCAATTATTGTGAGTAATCTGGGCACTGAATTGCTGGGATCTGAGGCAAAAAGTAAAATATCGTCCGCATAAAGCATCAGTTTTTGCACAGTGCCCCCCACCATGACACCAGGGAAGCTGGGGTCATTGCGAATAGCCACTGCCAGTGGTTCCAAAGCGAGGCAAAAAAGCAAAGGAGAAAGCGGAGAACCCTGGGCTGTACCACGCCCTAATCTAAAGTATGAGGAAATTACCCCATTACTTTGTACAGCTGCCTCTGGCCTGTCATACAACAGCTTCACCCACTTCAAAAAGACCTGTCCGAAGCCAAAAGCCTCCAAAGTTAAAAACAAGTACTCCCATTCCACGCAATCGAATGCTTTTTCGGCATCCAATGAAATAGCAGCGATTGGCTCAGCTTCATTTCTGACTGCCCACATAACATTAATAAGTCGTCTAATATTGTCAGCTGAGCTTCTATTGGGAATAAACCCGACCTGGTCGGGATGAATAATGGAGGAGATCACGCCGTCTAAACGGTTTGCAAGAATTTTAGATAGAATTTCCATTTCCATCCAGAGAAATCAGAGAAATAGGGCGATAGCTCTTACACTCTGAGGGGTCCTTGCCTTTTTTCAGTATTAGTGATATTAATGCTTTGGACAGGGTGGGTGGTAAGTGCCCTGTGGTAAAAGCCTCATAATACATATTTTTTAACAAGGGTGATAATTCGGCAGAGAAACTTTTAAAAAATTCAGCCGTTAGACCATCTGGCCCTGGTGCCTTGCCGGCCGGCATATTATCTATGACTTTGGCTATTTCCTCCTCCGTGATAGGGGAGTCAAGATATTCGCGCTGTTCCTCATCGAGGGTGGGTAGGTTCAATCCGTCCAAAAATGAAACTATTTCCTGCTGCGTGGAAGAAGTAGAGGAGGTATAGAGATTCTTATAGAAATTGGAAAAAGCGCTATTGATGTCACTGGCCTTTGTTACAAGAGCTCCTCCCTGGTCCCTAATCGCTGAGATAGTAGCAGATGCCTCGCTGTGTTTAATGTAGTTAGCCAGCAGCTTTCCAGCCTTGTCTCCTGATTCGAAAAAAGACTGCCTGGCCCTGAATAATCCAAATTCCACCTTTTGGGATAAAATGCTATTATATTCGTATTTTAATTTAGTTACTATTCTCAGGCTCTGACTAGAAAATTTTTGTTTCAACTGATCCTCCTCTACCTTAATTTCTTCTTCCAAATCCTGCAATTTCTTTGCATTCTGTTTTTTCTTGAAAGAAGCGTATTGGATCACATGACCCCTAACGAATGCCTTCAGAGCCTCCCAGACTACTCCAGCAGAGGGCGCTGTTGGAACATTTGTTTCTATGTACAGATCAATTTCATTTTTTAACATAGACTTGAAAGCTGCATCCTGCAGCAGAGAGGAATTAAACCTCCATCTAGTGGAACGCCTGTTGTTGTCCACTGGGAGGAGTTCAAGTGTGACCCTAGCATGATCAGACACTAATATATTGCCAATTGAACAACCCGAGACAGAGGGAAGCAGCTCTTTAGAAATAAAGAAATAATCTAGCCTAGAGAACACACCATGTACTGCTGAGAAAAAAGTGTAATTCCTCCCCTTTGGGTTAAGGAGGCGCCAAACATCGACCAACCCCAGAGCAGCGCACATTCTCCTGACCACTGATACCGATTTGGGGGTTCGAGTGTTACCTGGGGAACTTTTATCCAGGATCTCATCCATAGTAATGTTGATATCACCAGCCCAGATAATTGGGTGATTGCCTAGCTCATTCAGTTTGCATTCCAAATCAGCAAAGAACCTCGGATCGTCTCTGTTAGGGGCGTAAGTATTAGCCAGAATATATGCCCTCCCCTGGATCTCAGCCAAAATAATAAGTACCCTACCTTCCTCATCCTTCAATTCCTTTAAGCATTTGAATTGCAGCTGTTTATTAACCAAGGTAATAACTCCCCTACTAAGACTGGTACCTGCACTGCAGAACACATGCCCTACCCAACCCTTGTTTAATTTTTTAGATTCCTCAATTGACAGGTGGCATTCCTGCATAAACACTACATCGAGCTTGGAGGATTTTAAATTTAGCAGTACCTTATTTCTTTTGATAATGTTGCCCAGTCCATTTACATTCCACGTGGCGAGGGACAGCTTGTTACCACCAGTCAGAGTCGCAACCTTGTGGAGTGGAGATGATTGGCTGGAGGGGCTTGAACACAACTGACCAAAACTGTAATGCATCTGACCTGCAAAAATCGCACATGAAAAAACAGTAACAAAGACAGAAAAACTGGAACCAACTAAGAACTTGCTCTGAAAAATGAGCAGAACTTTGTGAACAAAAATTCTTCAGGTCCATGACCTGTCGATGAAGTGGGCCGCTCTGGTCACAGGCCCACCAAGGCACAAATGTCCTGGCAAAACATCAGCATGATGAACTGTGGCATTTAACTAACGAATCAACCCTCCCACAGACGCCAAGAGAAGAGAGTAGCACCCAAAAATAATTGAAGGAGAATTGGAGGTCACTTCTTGAAAGTAAATCTGTGAGTGAATCTGAAAGTAAGTAAAGTACCGAAATAAAATAGAAAAAAGTGGAAAATAATGTCACAAAAAGTGGTTAGTTACGTCATGGAAAATAATGATTGTGAACAGTGATTAAAAAAGAAAAATTGAATTAAATACATATCTCTAAATATACATCGTCCTTAAAGATGCACCACAGGACCTCCTAAATAAAGCAAAAACAATTATAACAATATAATTAAAAAAAAAAAATAGAAATACACTATAGAGAGTAAAATGGATAAATTAATAGACCGCGTCATTCTGTGGTCTGCTATAAACCGGAGCCTTGAAAACAGATGTTTGCTTTCCCTCTATTACTACAAAATAGGAACCTGGCCATGCACTAATGCATCAGAGAAAAGCATGCAGAAATGAAGGAGGAAAAGCTGAAATATATATAAAATACATATATACATACGCATACATATATATATGCATATACATACACATATATACATATACATACATACACATACACATGCATACACATATCAGCTCCTCTGATAGGAGCTTACTAAGGCCGAATTTTGTCAATAACCATCGCACTAATGAGAGTAAACTTGCTCCATTAGGATAAACATAAGAGGGGGGGGGGGTAGCCAGGTGACGGCCCATCATGATAGTGTTAAGTGTACAGTATATCATAACGGATTGTTGTTAAATTACTGTTAACTCCCGACGGCGAGATAATCAATAAAAAAAAAGAAAAGACAGCTGAGCGTAAGGAGGCTCAGCCGCTTCTGCAATAGAAAATAAGAATAAACATAAAAACTACTCTACTTGAGACCACAAAATGAACACAGTGAGTCGGGGATTTACTTTAACTAACGAAAATAGCCCATTAATAAGGGCAACAATAATCTTAAACATTCAGATAGAGGAGAAAATGTCCGTGTCCATCATCTGCCTCACCAGTGTGGGAAATCCTGTCCTTTCTGTGCGTAATGCGCTAAGTCACCCTTCCTGGGTAGAGAGTGTGCGGATGAAATCCATGGCCCTCCTCGGATCGCTGAAGCGCTTATGGCCCTCTGGAGTATCGATTTTCAATGTTGCTGGGTAGATGAGAGCAAACTTTGCACCACGTTCCCGTAGCGCCCTTTTGCAGTCTTTGAAAGCATCACGTTTGGCCTGGGTACCTCTGGAAAAGTCAGGGAAAATCATGATGCGCTTCCCATTCAGCTGGAGCTCGCCTTTCTGCTGTGAGGTGCGAAGGATCCTGTCTCTGTCCCCGGAGCGCAGGAACCTTGCGATGATTGTGCGGGGTCTGTTCTGGCTCTGCTCCCCGGAGGTCAGACGTGGGCCCAGTCTGTGAGCGCGTTCAATGTCCCAACCTGCAGCAAGGGTATCCAAGCCGAGTACCCCAGAAACACTTTTCTCCAAAAATGCGATTGTGTCGCCCGCCTCGCTGCCCTCAGGTATCCCGACGAAGCGCAGGTTATTACGCCTACTTCTGTCCTCCATATCATCCAGTCTCTCTCGGAGGGCCTCGAGGTCATCCCTTGTAGCCGATGGGTTAGCTTGCCGATGCTTTTCAGCGTCCTCCAGGAAACCTATTCTGCCTTCCATGTCGCCGATTCGCGAAACGAAGGTCGAAAGTTTACTTTCCGTCGACGTGGTGGCTTTAAAGATTTGTTGCAGCATGGTAAATATGTTAGCTATGTCCTCAGCCACCACACCTGAAGGACCTGCTGTGTCATTTTCCCGATCCTCGCCATCTTGACCTGGCTGAACAGAGCGTGTGCTCCTGTTGCTGCTTGGTTTCGGCGGATTTTGGGGAGTTTTACTCGACATTTTCGTCTTCCAGATTCAATGCCACCTATGATGAGCTGTGGTAACTTGAATGCCAGTTAAGAATGTAGTTTTAGGATAAATTCGAAGTGCCAAGGTGAGCAGCTCTCTGATCAAGCAGCCATTCCTAACACCGCGTCACGTGACTCCAAGACCTAAAAATATTGAGAAATAAATAATATGCCTTATTGCCCAGCCCTAATGTGTACTACATTTCAGGTAAATACAAGATGTGACAGACGGCTGAAATACCACTTTGGGATGCAAGTTACAGTGAACCATTTTAATAGGTTAAAGCCATTACTGCGGTTACTGATTTAAAAGTAGCTGGAACAAGATTAGCAGCAAGCTTCATATTAGCTTAGCTGATATCTCCATGGCACTGGCAGTTTCTTGCCAATTCTTGTCATGTCATTTCGGTTGTGGTATGACTTGGCAGAGACATTGAAAGGACATTCTCAGGCTTCCCACAGCTTAATGAGTTGGTCTCCATTTCTGAGGTCCACCAAACTTTCCGTGTCAGGTCAGCCATGCTTGGTTTGTTTATGCCTGCTTCCTCGTTCCTCAGTCAGCTTGCCCCCTGATTGGCTACATTCCATTCTACGTCACAATTCACATGACTGGACCGTCATTAGTTATCCCCACACACATGAAGATTTTTGGTCGTAAATATGGAACAGGGGAGGAGGAAAGTCAGGACCAAAACAGCTTGATAGTTGTTATGTGTAACCCTCTTTATGTACTTCTGACTTAAATTGTTTAATGTAGTATTCATTAACAGTCATGTCTGTCATGCACAAAAAACCCACAACAGTCAGGCCCAAAGAATGCTTAGCTGTGAAGTGGTTTACCATCAGAGCAGTAATCCATTAAATATGACAATTTGGAATGCATGTTATCTTTGGTCTACTGCCTGTAACTCTTGTCTGGAAGAGTTGTGGTGAGGAACAGTTATGTGATTTAATAACTATAAAATCAAAACAAATTGTTGTTCAGATGGAGCAACAGTGTACATTCTCCACCATTACAAGTATTAAGTCAGGTGCATATTTTTTGCACAACTGTGTTTGTTTTCTTTGTTTTCTCCCTTTAGACTTCACATAAAGCTG